>OY728132.1:1931561494-1931909005 GCA_963277665.1 Viscum album | reverse complement strand
CACATGAGTCCTTATTATTTAATAATTTAATCATTTTACTATTCTGGGTTGTTTTGTTGACCCCCTTTAGAGAACAACACCTTTATTGTGGACCCTAATTCTCAAAACATGCACCACCACCACAATTATGATCATATTCTTCTTTTGATGCCAATGTGACATTAGGGCCCCACTAAAAAAATAGACACACCACCTTAACATGTCCATTATGTCCTGGCCAGCTAGGTAACACCTGTTTCTCCACAGATACATGGTCTTATCCCTGGGTCCCACACACATCTCAATAGGGGTCTCTAGACTAATGACTATCCTGACATGCCAACACATGTTGTTTCTATTTTACTTTTCCATTACTCATACACAGTCGGGAAGCATCTGAGGAGGTCACTTATCCGAATCACTTATCTAGGCCAAACATGATTTATTATGCAGTTCTAATGAGGTAGGTCCCCCAAAATTAAAGGGACACCATACAAACATGATTCATGTCATTTATTCCTTTAACTTTTTATCATTATGGTGTGTTAGTGTGACTACTAATGCTGTTGAGGTCTGAAAAAATCCAAGTCCATCAAAAAGAAATCCTTTCTTCTATACATCATAATAACTCTTTATTATACTATTATTTTCATAAAAAAACATCTATGGTACACACACCCTTTTATATTTTTGAACTTATTATAATGCTCCCGTCAATATCTTATCCTCATTAAATCTTATCATCATATATAATCACCATGGAACGACTTAATAATAATTTGATTTAGTCTGCAAACACTATAATCTCAAAAAAAAATTGAATATGATTTAATATTTTAAAATAAAATCCAACACAATGGTTCATATCCCCCCAATCATCATCAAATTTTTTCACAAAATCATCTCAACACATATTGGTCACAAGAATCACCCCATTCTAATAAATCACTACCATTCCTTTTAGTACTAAAAATATATCAACATTGAAAAATTATTATCATAGAAGAGTAAACTAGATGTATGATACATGAATATTTACTAAATAATAAACTTTATCCATAACATTTTAGGGGGTCAAGATTTTAAATTCTTCAAACTGGTTCATTTCAGAACATCTTGATGAAGTGATTCGACCTGAAATCCAACTGATCATTCTATAATAAACTATCATCATCACCATCATAACCATAATAATTAATACCAAATCAAATCAATTACTTTATTAAAAAACATGTATATAAATCAATAACTTATTAGAATATGTCAAAAATGTGGAATACTGTTGAAGATAAGAGTTGTCCATTTTAATGAACTCTCAAAAAATTCTCACCCTTAGAAAAAAATATAAAAACGGATTCAAACCTATAAATATTATCACCATTTTTACAAAATAATGACCATGATATATATAAAGAATGATTTTTGTTCTTAATTTTTCACCCCGATTAATTAGAACATCCAAAGAAAAGAAGAGATATGGGATAAGACAACCATATGATATCTTTGAGAAATATGATGTTGAATTCCCAATATCAACCTTAGATTATGAAATGATATTTCATATATATTTTCTTCATAATTAATAATATAACTTTATTATTTGATAAATTTTCATCACTGTGATTATCACATCCTTAGAGAATTTGGAACTTCACATCAACCTTAAAGTCATTCAACTTTGTCGTCATACACATTTACTAGGTCATGGAATGTGTTGAACCCACTTATTATGCTTAAATATTTCTTAATGTCACAAATATTTTATTTTTAGAGTTCCAATAAGAATACCAATCTCCATGATAGAAAACTCTACAAGATGTTGCTCCCCTATCTTGATGAAAACCTTACCAATATGAATATATGTCACCAAATATATCAAGTGACCCTTTACTATAATATTTTAATCCAAAATCTATTATGCATGTGATGTAACTAATAATATTTTTCCCATTATTGAAATTAGAAATTTTTGGTACACTTTCACTCCTAGAATAATGTGTATCAATATACCGAATATTGATCCATAATGTTGTGAGGTATAATATACTTACAATAATATTTCCAAATAATATTTGGTTAACTTATTTTTACCAATCATCATTGGATAGATTATTTCTAAACAATGTTTGGGTAGATAGTGAATTTGAATTCCCTATGCCAATTTTTTTGGATATCCTAACCATATGTTTCCTTGGAAAAAAAATTATTTTTTCCTAGGAAAATTTGAAGAGAAGAAAATATCTCATTTCTCAAAGCATATAAATATTTAATATTCCGTCATATTTTTAGATATATTATCACACATTTCGTCATCAATCATAAAAATATGATCTCTTCTATATAAACAACAATAAAAAGAGTCAAATATTTTTAATATTTTAGGTAGATATTGTTTTTCACTGTTCATTTTTAAAATTATAATTCCTCAACATATTTTCATTTTTACAATACCATTTACTTGGGTGTTTTTATCAGACTATATAATGATTTTTCACACCTGAAAAATTGAATATCATATAACATAATAAATAAACCAATATATTTCTAACCACATCCTCTTCCAATTCATCATTAAGTAAGGAATAATTAACATCCACTTGAAAAATTATTTATTTTCTTTTGAACTATAATAGCATGAAAATTTTAATTACGTTAATTATCTCTAATGGGGAAAAAATTTAACAACCCTAAACATTAACTCCCATATATAGTACTAAAAATATAAAAAATATTTTTATAGCATTGAAAACAATAAATGTTTCCCAATTATTTCCATACAAAATATGAAACATAAATATAAAATATTATATCACTTACCCACCCAAGTAAATATGTGGTTTAGATTTTTATAGAATAATGAAACACAATTAACAACAACTATTAATAAACATAAAGTATATACATATAATGATCATCTTACACTATGCCTATATTTTTATATTCCATGTTTATCCTTCATGATCTCCCGCAATTTATAATATATATGAATCCTTTTTAGACACAAATTATTTAATATCATTCTTCATAAAGAGTTCAATATGAAACTTAATAACGGTGAAGTCAAATGCTTAGTAATGGTAAAAAGATTAATTAATAACTGATTGTCATTAGTGAGAGTAAGATGAGGATAAGGGTATCATGACATAATTATAGTACATAGGTATAATAAAAGAAGATTTATACTCACTCATACTTGGATCATCAATCATGAAATATGGAATATTTATTTAACAAGGTAAAGAGTCACGCGAGTCCTTAATCATGTTCCATGTGATGTCAATCATGATCAAAGGAATCATTAAAACATTTATAATAAATAATGAAAAAAATTTATTTTACTAAAACTTTTTATATAAATCCTCTAGATGGAATAACTATCATGATTATAAGTGTAGATACCCCTATGGTTACTCGTTGTATAAAAATCAAGTTACACTTGAAATAACCATAAAAATTATACTAGTAATAACTAATATAGTAATTTATAATAATAAATTAGGATAAACTTAATCAGATAACTCCATACCATAGTTTCAAGGACCATTACAATATATTCCAGTAATCTGTTTGGTGAATCCTAATGTAATAATCATATCCCATTACAATATTCTTTGGAGAAATATAACTGTCCCAATTAAATTTTTTTTATAATGGAATCACCGGTCATAAAAAATATTCCCAATAACCATAAAATAAACATTTTAAATAGAAAATTCATTTAATTATAAAAATCATAGAAATCTCTATTATAACTTTAATGACCTGATAAACCCATTTAAATAATACGAGTTCCAATAAAATATATTTAAAACAATCATAATATATCCATCGAAAAAATAAGGATGGAATCATAAAAAATATCTATAATAGAGAATACAAAACATCTAAGGTTTTTTACATTGGATAATGTAATGGTAATTAAATATCATTGAAATCATTTTTCGTAAAAATACCCAGTTCACTTTGAAAATCATTTTTAAAAAAATAAATTCATAAACTATTGTTAAATTAATTTCTGTTGAAAATAAAAATGGAAATTATAAATTAATATTCAAGTAAAATAATTCTAATTAGTTTGGGTCAATCCCTTCATGTTGTTAATGTTCAAAATAAAAAAAATTTATACATTTTTAAAACGGAGTCTATTGTGACCCATATAAAAAATGTTAAAAAATTTAAAATATTGAATTTTTTAAATAAATTTCAATGAACATTTGAAATAGTTTTTAGAATTAATTTATGTTTATAAAAGAACATTTTTTAAATAATTTAATGAAACATAGATATAGAAGATAAACATTCCCAATTTAGAAGATATACTAAATGGAAATCGCTTAAAATAAAATTTCATGATTTTTCTTTAATCAATAAATGAGGAACCAAAAATTAAACATGTAAAACACAGTCACAAATAGATGATTATAAGGGAAATATGGATTAATATAACAATATAATATTATCCCCCAAGGTAAACTTGATCATAAACAATCCTAAATATAATGTAGATTGTAACATAAAGCCTTTTCCACTTTGGTACATTTTCAATCATATGAAACATGAAAGAATAACATCAGATGAAACATTATATATCATGAACATAAATATATTCTTGATATAACATATAGGATTAGTGTATCGACACATCATAAAATTATACATCTCTATATCATAAATTTGTATCCCATTGAAAGATTATTTGAGACTAATACACCTTATGAAAATCAGATCATTGAATTGAGATTTAATAAATCAATCAATTATGTGTAAAAATATAAATACAAAAAATAATAATTTTCAATACCAAATAAAACAATTTTTATATCAATTTACACAAAACCATGGCATGAAAAAATTCATTAAAAATGAGTTGTTACCCAACGAAATGAAATTGAGTTAATAAATCCATTATCACTTGGTAACTTTCACATCAAATAACAATGGTTGTAATAATTCATTTTTAAACACAAAATAACATAAAGTATAAATTATTAAATATATAAAATGTAAACCATGTACTTTTAACTCCATTTAAAAGAAACTAGGTGCATAACAATAAATTATGACTTAAGGAAAGAGAATTTAGATGAGATCCCATTCCTCGAGTTCATACAATATTTTTATTGCATTCAACACCTATGTAATAAAATTTTACCAATTATTTTATTTATTAATAAATTTTTAATTGATTAATCTTTTATCTTCAAACCAATTTTTTCATTTATTATAATTAAATATTTAATTACTTATTCAATTAAGTCAATGACAGGTGTTCCGTGAATAATTTCAAAATGAATTTAGTATCTTGAATGTAGTAAAGTTAGACATTTTTACATTATCTAAAGAATAATAATAATTTCATAATTATCATATTTATAAATAAATTAAGCATTCAAAACCAACCATTAAATATGGGTTCGAAAATCAAATTATGTTATATTCATGGAGACGATATGCAATGCGTACACATGAGTAACATTTACATTTTGCAACGATCATCATGAAAAGAAGGAATATATTATTTTATATTTAAATAATTATAATAATATCATAAATACCGAATAATTTATTTTAATACGATTACATGTATCATTTATGCAATACGGTGATGAAAAAAGAATCGCATCGCCTCATTGACGTGGTAGTCCACATGTACACTTGAACGACATTATCATTTTTTGGTTAATTGAAATTTAATAAATTAATATATTTATTATATATTGGGAATGGTAAATATTTAATTAATATAATATAGAAAAAAACAATCCTTTAATAGATTTTAGGAAATATTAATTTCATCGGTCATCGATGAGGTAGTCCGCCATACACATGAATGATGAATTCCTTTCAAATTTGACGAAGGTTGGGGAAGAATATTGGTTATTAAACTAAAATAATAACATAATATTATATTATATATTATTATATTATTATCCCATTATGTATGTATAATATTTTATGAAGGTTTAATGAGAAATAAAAATAAAACACTCAATTATGAACTATACCTCTTTTTTGGACAACCACATTTTTTTAAATCATAAAACTCTTAAGGTTGGTATTATACCCAAAATAATTCCTCTAGGAAGTGGAGATGGATTTTAGAATAGTATTTTGGTATATATTGTTCATAAAAAAGAGTTTAATGAGTGATGTAAATAAAATAAGAAATGTAATTTTTTAAGAGCGGGGAGGGGAACTCTTGGGATTCCTAAAAATATTAAACTAATATAAATGAATTAAAAATAAAAATGTTTAAAAATTGAAATTACTATAATATAATATCATTTAATTTTTAAATAATCTCATAATAATTAAATTTTTACAAATTTTTCTATATTTTTTTACCTTACATTTAGGTTTTAACCCTACGTTAACTCTTATCATACATGTCACAAAAATTAGGTAGTATACATTTCGAGGGACATTATACTTAATATAAATAGAAAATATTCAAATAAATGGACCATGGATTATATTATAAACCATTTATTAATAATTTGACCAAATATATGATTTTTATTAACTTTATATCATTTAATAAAATATTATTTATTATAAAAAATATCAATAATGTTAATTTTTAAAACTATTTATTATATTGAATTTAGTAACCTGATGAAAAGAAATAAAATTTTGAAAAAATTGTATTATTACATCCATAACATGTTATATGTATCTATAATACTCATAGATATAATTAGTTACCACAAAGTATTTTTAATTTAATATTTTTAATATATTTTATTTAATATTTCCATTAGTTGAATAATTACTACGTCAGCTTTGAGTAAGAATTTAAAGTAATGATTTATTAACAAAAAATTAAAAAATAATTTAGCATTATGAATATAAATAATTTATCTTTTAAATATATATTTTTAACTGAGTATATCGATTATTTATCCCGATTTTAAAAATATTATATTTAATAAAAATGAAAGTGTGAATTTGATTAATTTTCATTACATAATGTATTATAGAGGTCATAATAAAACCCAGTTGAATATAATAGTCCATAAAACAGAATAATGGATTTTTATGGATTTTAAATACTTATAATATAAAATTTATGCAAGTTACAAGGTCATTTTATTTTCTTTATCATATTATTTTTAACCATTATTTTTCTAATTTTCCCTTTTTAATAGAGACCAAAATTAAAATGGTAAAATTTCATATTGAAGGAAAAATAAAATTAAACTGTTTAAAAAATTTGTAAATGAATATTCAAAATATTTAATTTATTTAATAAAATTGTACTCAAAAGTGGTATGATTTATTTTAAAATTTAACTGAAAAATGTGAGAAAAATAATTTTTTAGAGAAATCCCCTTTTTATAAATAAATTTTTTAATACTAAATGAATGTGTAAAATTCATATAGAAAACCAAAATTTGATTTTTTAATCAAAATTAAAAAATTAAATTTCAAATATAATCTAAATATAATTTTACATTCTAAAATTCTTAAAATAAAATATGGTTTCTTAATAAAAATATATATTTTTCACTATTAAAATAACAAACAAAAATTTCAAAAAAATAAAAAAATTTCAGCAAAATTAAATTCCCATATGAATATTTAAAAAATTCTATTTATTTCATAAAATAAAATTTATGATATTTCAAAAAAAAATTATTGTAATATTCACTAAAAAACTATAAATTTGTTTTTTGATGGAACAAAATTTTTGAAGAATAAAAATCATGTTAGTAAAAATTGAGTTTTTATTTCAAAAGAATTATTCAATAAATGATTATTAATTATAAACTATACATATTTAAAAAATTATGTATTCTTATTCACACCATATAATATATTGGATATGTTGTAATAAAAAAAATTAATAATAATATTTCATGGTTCATTTACACTCGATGTTTCATATATATTACTCTATAAAAATAGATGTTTTTTTAAATTATTGGGTTTTATATCCCCCACTTAAAAAATTTCTTCCTCAATGTTTTTAAATTGATCTCAATTATAAGTGGTTGATATTTTAAAATACTTTTGAGGATATATCACATCATAAAAAAGGATAATAAAACCTCCCCTTGAAAATTTAGAAAGAAAAGTTGGAAGGTCATATAAAATAACAAAAATGGGTTTCTAAATAGGATAACATTAGTGGGATGTTAATTTATTTAAATAGAATAGAAAACTAATTCATATGTATTAATATAGAGTAATAGATAACTTGGACATGAGAAAGTTAACCACCACAAAAAAAATAAATCTATTTTAGGTTAAAAGTGTACTGCTTTCCATGTAAGAAAATTAAAAAAATATTATTTATTTCTATTAAATTTTAATAGTGTTAAAAAATTATTTTATCATCTATAATCAAAACATAAGGAAATATACTTACATAAAAATTATAATTTTATCCTTTAATCAATTCAAACCACTATCTCATCTTTCTCTCCAATCAATAATTATTTTAAATTATTTTTTATTAATAATGAACATTCATAAGATCATATACTTATAAAATAAGATATAATAATCAGTGTATGATGTATTTATAAAAAAGGAAAAAATAATTCTTATAATAAGGTAAGATAAGTCACAATAATGTAAATAAATTCATATTAATAACAAATAAATTATTATTAAAAATCCTATATTAATAAAATGTTAAAAATAAATCATTCTATAAGTAAATACTTGAAAATTCGTCAACAAATTCCAACAATATATTAAAATTAAAAAAATTGATTTGATCACACATTCTTCTATGATAAACTAAAAATATATACCCAAATAAAATTGGTAAATTATAAATTCATATATCCTAAAAGTAATATTAACTAATTATATAATATTGAAAAATATTCATAAAGACACATTAAGATCATATATGCTTCCAATATATAATTTAACCTTTACTCCTGAAATAATAATTCATGTAAAACCTAAGGGTTTCATATTCCTTAGTTTAAAAAACATCTCCAAAATATCATTATTAACATTAGAATTAAATTAATTAAAACCTTAAAAAGTATTATAAAATATTGAACATATGATAACCACAAAATTATTAACCCACAATGGTACTAATAACAATTAATATAACCACATATGAAAACATACCAAATTTACAATGTTATCTAAATCCTGCTCAGATATCACATATATCTGTCTTGAATCCACACTCCTTGATTTGGTTCTGAAAATACAATAATTACATTTTTATATTTCATTCCAATTAACATAACCGAATTTTTTCCATCCAAAACATACAATATCAATAGGAAATATTAAAATACTTAAATACCCATTCACCTTTTAGTTTTAGAGTTCTAAAGAATTAGGGAAGACTGTCAAAAACAAAGATTTATAAAAATTTGGTTCATAAAGATCAACCAAATCTCTCAATATACCTAGATTTTAATCTTCCCTATAAATTCTATAATATATCCCAAAAATATTCATATATGAAATCATTATAGACACAAATAATTTATCATAATGTTTTATAACATAGGAAATATTAAATAATAGAATGGTGAGATCAGATTCTTAGTAGGGGTAAAAATAAGCTTTACCAATTGAATGTCATCAGTGAGAGTAATATGAGAATAGGTGTATGATAATATAATCATAGTTCATGTTCATTACAGATGGTAAATAATACCAATCAATACCTATATAATCAAATGTGAATCCGAGAATAAATATTTTTTAAAGTAATGATTTATTAGGGTCACTAATCACGAGCCACTTGAATTGAATCATGATCAAAGGAATCCTTAAAACATGTATCAATCATAAAAAACATGTTAGTATGCTTGAAAATTTTAATATCACTCTTACATATAGAAAACCATAAAATTTATAAGTGGAGTGACCATCACAATTACAAATAGAATAACCATAATAGTTACACTAGGAGTATCTAACACAATTTCCCAAGAAACAATATCATATATATACCTAAAATTACCATCATGATAAATTACCATAATCTCTTAGGGGGAATTAATCTATTAACACCTTCACTTATTTGAAATAACAATCATATTATATTCATATAATCCCTTAGTAGAAACCAAATTGGTTGATGATTTCACTTAATCCAATGAATTGTAGAGCTATAATAGGCTCACCCATCCATAGTTTATAATATAACCTCACATATTCATATTAAATTATACATAACCATATTATAAATAATGTAAATTGATCATTAATTTCAACATAAAAGTCAAAGAAACATCAATTATTTCTTTTATAACTTGATTAACCCACGGAAAATAACTGGATTCAATGACAATCTCTATGAAACAATCACAAGATATCTAGAGAAGTAATATGGATGAAATCATTAAAAAATAAGCTCAATGAATCATAAGTAACATTCAGGTTTTCTAATGTTGATGAATGTAACTACCATTAAAAGACCATCAAGATAATTATTGAGGAAAATATCCTTTTGAATTTTAATATCATTTATTCAAAAATTAAATATTAATAAAATATTGTGAAAATATATTCATTTAAAAATATTGTTCGAAACATAAAAATTATCCTTCACTAAAAATAATAGTCATGTATAAGGAAAATTATATTCATGTTGTTTACATTAAAAATAAAATTTGTTTTCAAACATTTCGTAATGGGTGTCTAAAGTGTTCCATTTGGAAAATGTTAAGAAATATACTTCAAATTTTTTAATGTTACAATACAATGTGAAAGTGTTTTAAGAAATCATTAATTTTTATAAAATTAAAATATTAAAAACATTTTATAAAAATAGGATTTTGAATTGTAAGATTGATGATCTAAAAGAAGATATAATATCAGTGTCACTTAAAAATGACTTTACTGATGCTTCCTTAATCAACAAGGGTTGAAATTGAAATATAAAATGTGGAAACAATTAATAAGAACATTATAATTAAATATATTTGGTTTCTGAGAATAAGATCATATTATCCCTCATGAAATATTGAACATTAAAAACCTTAAAAACAATGCAGATTGTAACAAAAAGCATTTTCCACATTGGTAACATTTAAATCATAAGACCCAAAAAAAACAGCAAATGAAGCATTATATATCATTAATATAAATTTATTAATGATAAAAAATAAAAAATTCGTTGTATATATGAACCTCATAAAAGAAGACCAGTTCATGTCACAAACGTACACCCCATGGCAATTGAAATTGAGACGAATAACCCATCCGATAATCATATTATTGAGTTTTGAATTAATCAATGAAGAGGTCATGTGTAAAAAAATTATCTCCAAAAAATGGTAGATATATATTAAAAAAATTTATATATCAATTAGCAAAAAATTATTTTACAACAATGTCAATGAAAGAGAGTTATAACCTAATAAAAGGAAATTATGTTAAGAAATGATTCACTACTCGATAAATTTCACGTTAAATCCCCTTGGATGGAATAATTAAAATTTTAACATAAATTAACATGAGGTATGAATTATTCATGATATTATATTTATGATTTACATTATATATGACATATAAAATAAATTACATTCATATGATTAAAATATTATTCAATAAAATTAAATTGAGACGAGATCTCTTACCTTGAGTCCATACCTTAAACGTCTTCCATTTAACAGCATTATAATAAACATATATCATTTATATTATTTCATAATAAAATTATTTAAAATCGATACACTATCCATAAATCATTTGTTTCATTTATTGAAATTTCAAATTTAATTACATAATTAGTTGATTCCCTGTAGGGTGTTCGATCGATAATTTTAAAATTGTTTCAGAATGCTTTACATGGTCAATAAGCCATATACCTATCATATTAAGAATAATAATAATGAAATAATTATAATTTTAGAACATTGATTTTAATTTTCATACCAATAATTAATGTTTATTGTGAAAAATTTCTTATGTTGCACCCGTGGAGGCAGTAGGTCACACATACACATGAGTAACATTTCTATTTTCTATCGATCATTATGGATTGAAGGTAAGTAATATTTTGTATTTATATAACAATAAAAATATCTTTAATACTGAATAATTTTTTTAATGCACTTATATATCATCTATGTAGTATGGTGATGAAATATGAATAGTATCTCCTCATGGAGGTTGTAGTCCACGCATACACATGAACAAAATTATCATTTTTCTATGAATGGAATTGAAAAAAAAGTGATATATTATTATTAAATGATAATAAATATTTCATGATTATAAAACATAAACATTAATTTTTTTATTATAACCAGTTTTGCTATATTTTAATGGAAAATGAATTACATCTATCCACGAGGTGGCAGTATGTCAAACACAAGAATGATGAATTACTTACTCATTTGATAGAGGATGAAGATGTATATTGGTTTTTAATATAAAAAAATAAGATAATATTAAAATTAATATAATTATTTTTTAATCATAGCATATTTGGACAAGAATCTATTGATTTTTAATAATAAATAAAATGAAAATTCTTGGTTAAGAATTATACCTCTTATTTGGACAACCTTCTTTTCGTTACAACTCAAGACCAGTAAGATTTGTATTTTTCCCGAATTAATTCTTTTATAATGTGGGGAGGGTTATTAAAAATAAATTTTTCTAGATATTTTCCAAACCAAAATGTTTTTTAAGTGTGAAGTAAAGATAATAATATATTCCCTTTTATAATAGAGGGGAGGGGCACTCTTGTAATTTAATAAAAACTAAAATCAATATAACTCACTTTTGATCTCAAAATGGAATCAAACATATACTATTCAAATATAAAACTAGGACGAGTCAAAATAAACTCAAAAAGTTAAATTTGGATATGTTTTTACAATATTTTTTCTCTTTTATTATGGTTTTATACCCACATTAACTGTTTTCACACTATCCATGATAATAGGTGTTTTTACACTTTTAGGGAGATTATAATTACTATAAATTAAAATTAAGATAAAAAATGGGCCATAGTTTGTATTAGAAACAATTTATTAATCAATTTACTAAATATTTGTTTTTTGAAATTTTATATCATTTAATAAAATAATATTTCTTATAAAAAATCATTAATGTCAATTCCATAAACTATTCATTATATTTATTTTAATATAATCTTAAAAAAATGAAATTCAAAAAAAAAACTTATTACATCCCTAGACTATTATATAATTTTATAAAATTAATTTTTCACCTTAATTATGCATAATTGTATTTTTTAATTATTGGTAATTTTATATATTTAATATTTTATTAATTTAATAATTAGTGTTTCAGTACTGTGTGAAAATTTAACGAATTAATGTCATCACTAAAAAATAAAAATAAATTATCATCATAAAAAATTTATTTATATTTCAAACTAAAATATACAATAAAACATATCTTATATTTATTCCCTTGTAAAAAAATTTATAGTTATTAAAAACAATAGTGTTACATTTTATACTTTTCTTTACGTCTTGAATTATAAAGGTCATCAGCACACCCATATGAAAATTAGGCCATATAACCAAATATTTTATGATTATTGAAAGGATTTAATCATAAAATTAAATTATGGAATGTGTTATGGTCAATTAATAGTCTTTATTATATTATTTCAAACCCTTAATTACATCTATTAATCATTACCGTGATAATAATAATTACTATGGTCATTATTCATATTAACCCAAAATAAGTGGTACCCCATTAAAAAATTATGACATAATGATTACAAATATGGATTTTTTAAATTTTAACATAATGTTTAATTTATTTTAAAATAGAATTTGATAAAGGCGATGAAAACCTAATTTTCAAAAAATGCCCTATTTTATAATAAAATGTTGTCATACAAATTTCAAGTATATAATTCATTTAAAAATATATAATTGAATTATATTAAATTTAATGTAAATAATAAAAAATTTAAAATAATCCAAAATATAATTTTACATGGTAAATACTTTAATATAAATAAAATTTTCAATAAAAATCTACATTTTTTACTATTCACCAAAAACACAATAATTTCAAAAAATTAAAACATATCATCTAAAAATAATTATGATATGATTATTTAAAAAATTATATCCGTTATTGAAATAAAAGTTATAAAATACTAAAATATTAATTATAATTTTACATCCCTAAAATAAAAAAATTTATTTTCAAAGAATTTATTTTTAAAAATAATGACTTTACTAAAAATTTAATCCATATTTATTATATATTAATCAATAAATTTGAGTTTATTAGAAAATGTATATATATTTCAAAAAAATTATTTTTATTAATACCCTCCAATTTAATTTTTAGTTAGTAATGGTCCCACGTAAATAATTATATATTGTGGATTGTTTATGCTTGATGATGTGTATTTTGTATTCCATTGAATATAGTTATTGTTTTTAAAATAATGTGATATTAATAACTAATTGATAAAAATTCTACCTTTAAAAAATTTAATAATGTTTTAAAACTAATCATTATTTATTTCTTACCACATCACCATTCTCATTAAATTTATTTCAGAAAACCTATTTTATTTTGATAAGATGATTCTCCTTGGGGTTTAGTACTAATACCCGTCTCACATTATTATCAATCAAATAGAAATATTCATTAATACCATGAAACACTCATTATTAAATATCACTTATTCAATATAAGTAGTTTTATGTTGCGAAAACAAATAGGTTTGAGTTTTAATCCTTAATGTTCTCCTTGTTTGAATCTATTGTCTATGATTCCAAAGAGATTTTGTACCAATACATGTTTTCGTATGCTATGTAATATTGAAAAGTATTTTTATTAAATAAATTAAAAAACTAAATATTATTCAGTAAATTAAATATAAATATTAATTTAATTTTTATAGTATTTTTTGGATTTCCAACATACTCATTGTCATAATCCCTTCTATAATCTACATCATTATCAAAAACTTCCTTCATTATAGGTTCCCAAATTATGAAATATATTATCTAAAAAATAATACCAACATACATTATATGACAACAAATATCACCTTATATTAGGAGGATAACCAATAAAAATTATTAATACTTATTTTAGGTCAATGTTGACAAATTTTTAAACATTTATCATGATTATACAAGGACTTCCAGACAAGCGAAGATACATCAAACATGGAGATTTATCATAATATATAAAAAATGAGATATATAAGATTATATTCAATATAAATAAATACAATTAATATGAACCATTTACCCAATATATTGTCTCCAAAATTTCTAGAGGTATCATGCTCTACTATCATAGTTCTAACGCTATCCACAAACACCATTTTCATCCATTTATTTATACTATTTTTTATGTATAGTGTTCTAATTGTTTATATAATTCCTTGTTTCTCTATATAATATTCGAAAATTCCAATTTTATTATTAGTTATATTATCTATTCGGAACATTTTAATTGAAACCCCACATTATTTTTGATTAATTATTTTAGAACTTTTAATCATTCATGAGGCCACTGATTTTTTTTATAAAAACATAACCCAAGAAAAATTACTGATTTCATAAATGAAATTAATAAAATAATTATCACCATAGGATGATTTATACCTCATTAATATATAAACATATGGATGAATTGACTCTAATGGTTAAGTATATTTAATCTCCACCATCATATTTATAGGGTTAATAATCTTATACTTTTGACATCACAGACACATCCAATATAATTATATTTTTATCGCTGAAAAACAATAAATATTTTTTTCTTGAGTAATCATATTCATATTAATTTCTAAATTATGGAAAATAAATAGATTCCAAAAATCATTATATTCATTCATACATAGATAACATCAATTTTCTATATTACACATTTGAATAAAAATGTCTACTTGTATATTCTTTATGATTCCACAAATTTAATTTATCAATTTTGTCGAAAAAGTACCCATATTTACTTAAAATAATTCATTTTCGTCAACCAAATATTATAAAAAAATAATAAAATTATGATTAAATTCATCAATATATTATGTATTTTAAGATTAATTCATTTCATTTCCTATGACCATTGGTACAACACATTTGATCACGAGTGCCACATCATTTCAAAAATCATTAAACCTTATTAAAAATCTATAAACCTTCTAAGAATTTTAAATATCTTATAATGTGGGATATACATCTATTATCTCAAATCAATTGAAATTAAACATTTCAGGATTTATCTATTAATTCAATAATAGAGGCCTTCTAGTTTCCTTTTTTCTTAATATTTTTATGATTTTTACTACTAAAAATAAATTTTTTGGACTGGTAAAATTACTATGTAATAATTCTTATAATTTCTAGGTAGATCAGACCATACACATTCAAATTTTTTTAATGAAACATTATTATGTGATTTCCTTTTATAAATAAAATCTTGTTTTAGAAATTTCTTCTTTTGAGAGGACGGAATCCCCCTTAACCATTCCTATGACACCTTCTAATATAAATATTGTTTTAAATTGACCGAAAAAAACTTTTTTCATGCATAATTTCCCCTATAATGCTAATGATAACCATATAATCGTATTTACATTTGAATGTAACATGTTTTCATGATTGGTTTGGCAGTATTTTTCCGTTTATTGGGACACAAACTTTAACTACTTTTTGTGAACTCGAATTTCTCTGAAATCATAACCCACTAATCCTCATATAAATATTATTTTAATCTCTTTAGAACACCCCAATTTTATCATATTTTCCATTCATATTTGTACTATATAAATTTCAATAAAATGGAATGTCACTTTATTTAGGTACAACCTTCTTATTCACGAATTACTTCTTCTTAAATTGTTTTTACACACATTTTCATCATTCTTATCTTTTATATTGATGAATTTATGTTGGTATTCATATGATTTAAATAACCTCAACCATTATACAACTTTTGAAATACATTTATAAACATTGGATCTGTACTTCTTGAAATCCACTTCTACTCTGATAATGTTGTCTGTAAATGATCCAAAAAAATACTTCCTCCTTATATTTTTCTTCAAAAATGATTCAATGAGTCTTGTAAGAATCAAGAAATGTCATTAAACCATAAATTCTTCAAGAAACATTAATTTTTATTATCTAATGAAATATTAATTGTTCTTAAATTATTTATCATCTATCTATAAT
Organism: Viscum album; assembly: GCA_963277665.1. NCBI lineage: Eukaryota > Viridiplantae > Streptophyta > Magnoliopsida > Santalales > Viscaceae > Viscum > Viscum album. The sequence continues at coordinate 1,931,891,891 of OY728132.1, read as the reverse complement.
TTTTTATCATCTTATTGAGTTTTTAAATATTTGGTAGGTATTCATTTCATTACCTACCCAATATAAATAATTTTATTTTATATTTTACATAATTACATTTATAACACATTTTATCACATGAAGTAATTTCATGATTCACTTTATCATTTAATATTTTTTCATCATCTTCTTAACTATAGTAAAACACATATTCATCTTCATTCTAATTATCTTTAATTATATTTGAATATAAGTTTTTCATATAAAATTTAGAGAAAATATCACCCTTTACAATGTAAGTATAAATTAATTTATCTTATTAGTTATTTAATAGAAATATAGTCATAACATCGTTATATTAAATATATTCATCAGTTTTGGATTTTGGACAATTTTTACCACAGTACCCAATAGCTCCACACCTAAAACATTTTGAGTGAAGTGTTCCATTGAACTTTTAATTACCTCATATATTGTTTCCTAAGATAAGAGAAATAAATTTTTCAAAATCCTCCTCAAAATATTCATCAGAATAAAAAACAACTCTTCTTGAACCAAATCCTTCTTCATTAACATTCCTTTCAATGTAAGTTTTAAATTGATTAGTATTTTTTTATTGAAATTATTCTTTAGATTACTATGTTTCCTTATTAAATAATGTATTAAAATAAAATGAATACCACGAAGATAAATGTCACTTGGACCCCTTTCTTATAAAGTAGAGACATTATAATCAATCATATCATGTTAGGTACACAAAATCATTTTACAAAGATAATTATCATAAAACTTCTTAAAATATCCTCTATTTATGATTTTAAAATCAGTAAACCTCGTGAAAAAACTATCAATTGTTTCACCAATCATTATTATGGAGATATTAAAATTTGTTTCATAGAAATTAAAATCTATATAACTTTAAATTGTTCTTTCATTAATAGATGTTTTCAATTCTATCCCATATATAATTTTTTGATTTTAGTCCTTTAAATTTCCAAAACTATGTTTTTGAGAGTGAAGATAGAATAGAATTCATTGAAAAATAGTTGTTTCAAAATTATTTTCATCTATTACTGTTATAAAATAAGGCATCATAGGTAAAAACCCCATATTTTTAACATAAAAAAATATAAAAAATTGATAAAATTCATGTAATTATATTTTTTTAATATATGATCGATTATTCAATCAATTTTTTGAAACCCAATTTTGTTTCCACAATATAAATTTACTATTTTAGACAATAAAAATTAGTGACTCATTTTTCTAATTGATAGATAGAAAGAGAGAGACATTAAAATCTAAAAAAACATATATAAAAAACCACATGAAAGAAAAATTCTATATTTATAATTATTGAACAACTTTAGATTCAATGAAATATCACTAAGAGGGGGTGAATTAGTTATACAATCTATTTTTTATATTTCTCTTAAAATAACCATTATCACGTGTTAGGATTTACTAATGATTTCTAAAACATCACAAAATTTACGTCTACAAAATGGAAGACAACATATTTATATGGTTTAACCCTAAATGTGACATGGATCATACTTGGAGTGTTATGTATAAATAACCATTACCTTTATACAATTATTTCATGACTTATCATATAGAGAAACATGTAATAGAAAACTAAATTATTGGTAGGTATAGGTTCTTTTTGTAATTAGACACATATAAAATCAACTTGAAATAATGATATAATGACATTATTGAAAAATATCTAAAATTCCGTTAAAAATCAATTGATATTTTAAAAGTACAAGGGATAAACTAAGGATTCACATAATAAATGGTTAAGATATGAACACCAAGGAAGGAATAATTAACCATGAAATAAATACATGTGATTCACGAGGCATTTTAGGGTGAGATAATAGGGTGATTATCAAAAACATGAAAATTGAATCATAATATTAGATGATAAAATCAAGGAAACAATGTTATTTGACAACAATATAAAACATGACATCATAAGATTAAGTAAAGGATAACTATTGATTCATCCAATAATCAGGTCTTAGGATAACTTTAGATGCACCATATATGATATCCTATGAGATAAAAACAATACTCGTTGTGTTGGGGGATATATATTTATGATCCCACACATCACATTAAAATAAAGTACATAAATTTGTATTCCATATAGATTAATAAAATAAGTGTGTTTTTCATTATAGTTAATCCCATAAATGAGTAGTATCGGTTAAGGAAATGTAATTCCCAAATAAATTTATGATAGATACATCTTGGTAAATACAAAAGATTTAAAATGGGGATGGGGATCATAACCCAAATGTTTCGAATGTAAAGTCATTGGATAATTATAAAAGCATAATAGGTGTACATAATTGTTTATAAAATGGTTTAAAGAGAGTTAGAGGTGTTTTCTCATTACATGGGATTAATATGGATAGAAAATGAATGTGTTAAAGCACATCGAGACATTAATAATATAAAATCAAAATCTTTATTTGATAGAAAGTGTATGAATAAAAATGAATATGAAAGCAATCCACTACCTTGAGAGTGTAGATTTAAATTATTGTAATGAGCCTATTAAGACATGGGGTACACCTTTTCAGAGATTTATAGAGGGATAGTGAGAGAAAATTCTTGAACTATGGGTTTTTAGTGAAGATTATTGGGATGTTTGGTGGGTATTTATAGAAAAATAGAGTGTAATTATCTATTGTGTTTCAAACAACTGTTTTGGAATCCATGTAATAAAAAATATTTATCTTAAACCTTCCATTGGTATTTTCACTTTAATCATGAAAAATAGTGGTTGTTTTAAATATTATATTAGGATATGAACTGAACTCAATAATAACATTTACGATTGAGTATTGGTTCTTATTTCCAAAGATTTTATAAAACCTATGAATAAAATATAGGTTTTGTAGGATTCATTATAGGTTTTTAAAAATAATTGAATAAATTCAAAAACAAATTATTGTAAAGAGGACATATCTATAATGTAATAGACACCCATTATAGTATTTATTAAATCACTTTTGGTCACTTATGACGTCATAATACATACTATATATTTATACCATAATAATTTTTTACCAAAACATTTGACTATCTCAGAAAAGTATGTAAATTTGGAAATGAATAATTTTTAAGTGTTTCTTTAAAAAAAATAAAACAAAATTTTTTTCTAAATATAATAATTTCTAATTCTTAATAAAATTAATTATTTGCTGAAAAATTCTATTTTTAATGACACAAACCACATTGTGAATATCATAGAAATTATATTGGAATTCAATAAATTATATTATAATATAAATATAAATTAATTTTAATTAATTATAATATTTTATGAATATAAAATTTATTTTAAAATTCTATTATATTTCGAAAATAATTTATTAATTGAAACTATATATTTCACATAAATATAATTTTGGTTTTTTAATATTAAAATATAATTTTAAAAAACTGAGTATATAATACTTTATATAAATTAGTAGTTAAAATTGATCAATATAATCATTATTTGGTTATAAATAATATATAAAAATTCATATTATAAGTTTGTATGTTCATAACCCTTTATTACTCTAGTCTATGCCCCAAGTATAAGGTGTGATATGGTGGTATATTCATGATGTGGTTTGGTAAACGTGTTGAGGGTTGTAATATCAACAATCCTAAACATCTTTTGTAAATGTTTTCAATCAATTTTCAGTTGGTAAATAATTTATTGGTATTGGTTAAGGGTAATGCATTTTAGTGCGGTGTCCTTTATATTCTCTGATAAATGGGTTTGATAAGGTACGATCCTACTCAAAAAACCTATCACTTCATCTATCTATTTTAATTAGAAATAATCATAATAGATAATATATATTAATCTTTATAGTAACTTTAAAATTACTATATCATCAATAGTTATGATGCCTAATGGTATTTAATACCAACAAAAATATTATAAATTCATTTTATAATGGTTTAAAATAGTTATATGAGATGTATTGATTTTTTTTTCATAACTGAATTTATTAAAAAATCATTTCTTTATTCCTAAGAAAACTAAATTTTTAAAAAATAGGGACATTATATTCTTTACCATTTCAAAAAATTGTAATATAAAATATTATTTTTTACACTAAAATAGATGAGAGTACTTATATTATATAACCTCTATTGAGTCCCATCTTACTACCTCAAAATTTTAGAACATACACAAAACATTAACCATGTGAGTTGTCTTATTTTTTATAACCTTTTTCTAGTATGAGATATCTTACCCACATCATCCTAATATGAATGATTATTGGAAAAAGGTACCCATATAGATTCAGTTGACATTGGAGTTTATGTCGGTACATCCTTAAGAGTGTTACCTATAACACATCTTGTACTTGAGATTGTTTATGAGGGGGTATTGTTCATAGGCAAGATCCTATATGTGATTAAGAATCGAAAAAAGGTTATTTATCTATGAAAAATATTTCCACTGATCCTAAACCTCATGACTTTCTAAAAAAATGATATTATAAGGAAAAACTTATCATTGACCTAAAACTCTAGTTTGTATTGATGATTTTATGTATAGAAAAACAATTCATTTTTACCAAATTTCATATGATGTGTATTAGTTTGAATGATCTCTGTCATATCTTGTGTAATATCATTTCCTATCATATTCTTCACTCCAATATCAACCCAATAGGTTATAATATGGAACCACTTCCCAAAAATGTCCTCAAAAGAATCCATTTGAATGATGAAATAAGAATAAATTTTATATGACTACTACACTTGGTGAAGGTTTTGATCCCAATGTCCTTATAAATCTATTGAGAAGGATATCAACATATCCTTTATATAATGAATAAGCCTCTCAAACTGTCCATCCACATGAGGGTGACAATTAGTACTAAAACTCCCCATTGTGTAAATCACATTCTAAATCATTATCAAAATTATAAAGTAAATTGTTAGATCTTACTCAGATATATTGAAGAGTGGTAATCCATGAAGTCTTACCGCATATCTTATGCATATAATAGAAATTAGTTAAAGTTATAATCCTTCCTTAATAATAATAAAATGTAATGAAATTATAAGTTATCGATTACCACCCTAACATGTTTATTACCTTTTGATATCCCTATGATTTATATGATGAAATCCATAGTAATGTTTTCCCATTTCCATAAATCAATAGGAAATTGTTTCATAATACCCTTATTCTTCTACCATTCATTCATGAATTGTTGGAATATAATGAAATGAGTTACAAATTATTCAATCTACCTCCTCATGATATCCCTCTAGATGTTTTATTCAAATTCGTATACATATTAGTACATCTTATATTAATAAATAATGATTATATTAGTGAATCATCCAAAATATACAACTATGGTTCTGGTTTTATTTGACACATATATATATTCAAAAACATATAACCTCATCATTATAAAATCTGATCATTAAAATATTTACTATATTTATATATACCTCATCATCAAATTTTAGGGCCTCCTTGATCATCTCAAGAATGGATGATTGAATATTATTTTAGAATGGTATGATGGGTTACAATTTATGATTACCAAACCAATTTATTTCACATACAAGAAGAATGGGTCCTAATTTGTCCTAAACATGGATAGAGTTTTGGGATTATTTTAACTCAAATCATCTTCCACTTTATTCCACATCACATGATAGTAATTGATCGAACAGTAATAATCCTTGATCAACTCTAATAACCTTTATTGGTACAAATTAATCTCATTTTGTGTGAATATATACTTGAGGGTTTTTTTATATTTTTTAAATATCACACATCTCCCCATATTGATATTTTTTTCAAATAATTAATGATAAGATCACTGTAGAAAATTAAAAATAATTTTTTTGGTATCTTTAATAATGTATCTTTCATTGGATGGATCAAAATGTAATCACGTTTTAATATTTCATGACTACAAATTTCAATACCTTATTTATATGATTCATTATTGATCAATAATGCTTCCCTACTAGAGGGTAATTTGGTAATAGTTGCAGTGATATGATCTTCATTAGCTCTTTTAAAAATATCTCTAAATTCATTAATTCATATAAACTTCTCTCCCATCTGATTTATATTGATTATTGGGATTGAAAATATTGGTACGTTTTTCACAAATCAATAATAGTACTCATCTTATCAAATAAAACTATGAATCTCTATCATATATGATTTTTAAGGAAACATTCAAATTACCTTAGTATCTGAGGGATCCAAATATATCTCTTTATTGGTGATAACATTTTTGAGGAATATTACTAGATCCATCCAAAACAAAAATTTACCTTAAATTATTAACAACATTTCATTTCAGATAGTATTTAGTAAAAAATTAATATTCTCCCCATGTTTATCTTTTCTTTTAGATTATATATGAATATAATCTATAAAGGAAACCAATTATATATAATGGTAATCCATAAACACTTGTTTCATTAACTCCATGTATATATTTGGAGCATTAGTGAGTCCAAATGAAATCACTATGAACTCATATATCTTTTTCCATATACAAAAAGAATCCTTGTGGATATCCTCGTTGATTTTTCTTTGATAATATCCAAAAAATGGATCCACCATAGAGATGTACTGGAATCCACATAGTTGATCGAAAAACACAATTATAAATTTAAGATGATACATGTTATTTTTCATTATCATTTGATGTCATGATAATCAATTCTAATCCCCATTGACCCATTCGACTTATTGATTAAACTAACCAATGCACCCCACAGTGAATAAATTGGTAGTATAATTCATTTTTTAAGACACTCTAATAGATTACTCGTCGTTTATATGAGTTCAATTGTCGATATTCTATACGTTGTTTTTGATATTAGAAAACCATCATGTATAAGTTTGATTAAGATCTAAACCTCTTAGAATTGTGTAAGACTAAGAAATTTTTTAGGGAATACACAAAAATATTTTCTTATAGTAGTAATATCATCAATAATGATATTAACATTATTTTCAATAATTTGATCAAGATACACTTAATCATAAGGTAATAAAATCCAGGCATTATATGGTTACTCAAAAACAAAATTCATCATCCTATTTACACATTCATAGTATCCGAAAGTGATTTTTGATATGGAGGGTTATTTAATTATCTCATAATTATATATTGGATATATAAAATTAAATCCAATCCATACCAACAATTTAATTTAATTCCACCAATGTGAGTATTATCATGTTCACTTGGCTGTCCTTCCCATAGATATTTACAAAGCATAATCTCTATATTTGGGTTGATATTTTTTCCTCATTTTCCAGTTTCACTAATAGATCAACTTCCATGTTTTAAGTTGTTTTTTGAATTATTCTACTATATGTATATGTTATGAATGATATTTTAGGAACCTAGTCACATAGAATATTTAAAGATCATGAATGAATGATAATCATACATTTCACTATTTGATTATGGTTCTGAAAATTTACTTCATCCAAAATAGACTTAGGGATGAAAAAGTTTCAATCAATCAAGATTTTAAATGATAAACTATTAAAATGTAATGGATAATACATAAATTACATGGATTACATAAACTATTAATTTATATGACTCAATATAAGTTACCTAAGAACTGTTTCCAAACATAATTTTTAATAGGAATTTTGTTCCCTTCATAATAGTTCATAATGGGATTGTGAATTTAAAAAATAATATCCCTCAAGTGATTCAAACCATGTGTAATACAATGCCAACTTTCCATGCACCATGTTACAATATTGTTAATAACTAATGTTTCATTTCAATGCTTATTAATCATAGATACAACCGTGATTGAGACACACCAACTTATTATTTCTAGAAAGGGATTTCATTTCATGTAAACCACTTAATACATACATTAACAAAATTTATTGATGCTTTCATATATTTATTATATTTCCTATTAATATAATTATGGTATTTTAATATAAATTCCAAAAAATATATAAAAATTTCTACGATACCAACTATTAAATCTCGTACCTTTTAAGCACTTTTTTAGAGAATTATAAAATAAATTTACAAAATAATGATAAAATATTTAGAGGACTGCTGTCATTGAGTAATTAGATTAATATCAAATTAAATTCTAATAGGGATAAATAAATTGTTTAATTTCGTTATATAATAACCTTAAAAATACATTTATCTTAAAAATTGCATAGGATAAACTGGGTATATGCATAAGAAATGGGTGACCTATAATGAATAAAAAAGAATTAACCAAAGCATAAAAGTAATACATAGGAGTAAATATGTATATAAAGGTGTCATAATATGGTGAGAATCACAAACATGAATGTTAAAAAAAATTAGTTTTATCAATTATTCTGATTCATTTTTTGATCTTAGGTTTCCTCTCGAGTTCTAGGATTTACTGGTTTTTAATTTTTAGGTGTTTCTTAGTATAGTTTTGATTTTGTGGTTCTTCATCCGTTTCTAAGAGATATTTTTAATAAAGATTATTTTTTGTAACTTGATTGGAACCTAAACAAGGTTGGGTCTTGGTTAGGGAAACCATGCATCATTCTATAGGTATCATTGAGACATAAGTATTGGGGGGAGATGTATAACACATGAAAATCACATTGTTTTTCAAACCGTGTGTCAATAATGTACAGAGGTTTTGTCTCATGATGTTGGTATTTCGAATGATTAGTGCATCTTTTTGAAACCATGAGTTTAGCCTTTGTAAGTGACTAGGTGTATCGAGAAATGGGTACATAGTTAGCATACCATTTTGAAAACCATGCATAAAAACCATGTGATCTACCCAAATCATAAAAATTATAAAATTACCACTCTTCACGCTTTCTATTTTAACCTTAGTCCATTTGTTTCTCTCCCTAGGTGTGTATGGACCAAAAGAGGCCCCTCCACCCTTCTCCACGTGACCAATCCTCGTTTCATGTCATACCTAAAGAAATTCTTCAAATTTTGTGTTTTTATATTCAATGTAATATCCTTATTTCTTCTCCCTATTCATATTTCATTCATGTTCTTTTGGGATATCATTATCCTATGTTCGTGTAGATATATATTTTTTGTTTAAATAAAATTTATTATAGGATTGTTTGTTGTTTTAGGTTCCACTTGGAGGATCTTGGTCCTTGTAACTTTTATGGTGTGATTTCGGGTGGCCATTGTTAAAGAACCATGAGATTGAGGTAGGTTTCCATTTTCATTTTTCTTTTTATTTTAAAAATATTTGGTTTAATTATTTTAAAACATTCCTTATATTATGAATATTGATGTGGGATCCTTGGAATATTATTTGGGTGTGAAAATGGGTGATTTATTCTTTATTTTGTGATAAATGGTATTGGTTTTTTCAATCATTCACACCAAGTGCTTGATGAAATGACCAATTATATTTTGCAATCATTTTGTCACATTTAAATCATGCATTGGTTTTGTAAATGAATTTTCCAAGTGCTAAATTATTATTTGGTTTTCTTGGATGAGTAAACATGTGGGTTTGGAATTATAAGAAGTGTGTATTTGGATTTTTAAAGTGGTTCGACATGTGATGGTGTATTGTGTCCCATATTACATTTTGAAAGAAATTATTTGAATTGTAAATGTGATATGATTTTATTAAAATAATTGTTTCATAATTTATTATAAAATAAAATGAGTTGGATATGAACCCCTTTTTGTATAGGTGATTTTTGTTTATAGATAAAAGATGATTTTTTTGAAAAATTTATTGAGGCCTGTTTAGAAATTTTGTTAAAATGGTGAAACATTTTTTCATGAAAAAATTACTTGGATAATTATCATGTTGAGTTTATTTTTTAATGGGTGGGATGACACATTGTTGAATTCTCATGAACCGTTACATATTGAATAAATGGGAGATTATTGGTTTGGTCTCCTTTATGATCTATTTGTGTAAGGAAATAGAATGATATTTATGGTGACTATGGTGATGCCGATTATGAAAATTATTATACATATTTATAATATTTGAAAATTTGATTGGAATCGGTTGAAACACCCTATTCTAACATGGATTACCTGGAATGAAAAATGAATTTTCTAAAAATGATTGCAGCACTAGTTTGGTTACACATTAGGTAATGGCCTATATTACAAGGATATATTGAGTATTATTGTTATGTAATTTTCACTCTTGTTATGTACCATGTGAGGTGTGGTCAATCTTATTGGGTGTTTTTATGTCATCAAGTGTGGCATGCTTTCCAAGATGAGTCATTATATATTTGAATATTATGGGTTATTCAAGAGTTTATATGTTCACCCATGTTCATCGATACTTAGTTTATTGTAGTAATGATTCATATTCATGTCGGTCAGTTACACATGTGTGGTTATATCAATTTCACATATTATATTAATTTTGTGGTGTTCTCACCGGTGGTATTATTCTTTGGTAATTGACATTTCGGGATTTAAAGGATTATGAAAAATGATTCAATATACTAAATTATTATACTTTGTGCCATTCTGAAAATATAGCATCACGTTTCTCTTGAAAATGTTAATGTTGTATAAATTAAAAAGAACTTGAATTATGAATAGAAAAGAGAAATTTTCCATATGTTGTTTTAAAGTGAAATGTGTGGAAAAGATCACTTTTATATATTGTATTTCGAACATAAATTTGATGTTTTTTATTTTAATGTAAGTGTATTGGGAATAGATTTTTTTGGGAATGCCTGTTGAGTTTTAATAATAACTCCCATATTTTTTACATGTTATTAGAATTTAGTGCAAGATTTATCTTGGTTTCAATAATAGTTGGATATGGTTTGTCATGGTGTCATAGGGTGACCCTAGATGTCACATAGAGGTTTTGTAGTCATCATGTTTAGTTCTGTTGAATTTTTCTGTTTTAATGTATTCTATGCTCAATTGATTATTCATATATTTTTAATTATTTTTATTTCTTTAGTTTAGTTCATTAATTTATTTTTTGTGATATCAATCCATTTTTTCTATATTGACACCTAACACTATTTTCCAGCCTATGGGGATCAAAAACACTATTTTGTCCTTGTCTCAGATTAGCTCAGGTGGTAGGTTCAGGGTTGACCCGACATAGTTCATGAAAAAATAGTTTTACTGAAGGATCCCTTAGAATACTTAACCTATAAAGCACCTTTTTGTTACTTGGGAATTTCAAGGTAAATAGAGTAGAAATTTTTGTGCTTGTGGTGAATTAATGTGGGATTTTCTACCCAAAAGTTTTTGTATTAATGTTTTATTTCCCATGGGAATTCGAGTCTTGTTTGGTTCCATTGGTTCATATGGTTTTTTTCTGAGATATGAAAAGGAAGATAAGATAATGGTCATTATGGCATCTCAAGGCCTAGAAATCCATGTGGAGATTAGGACATGATACAAGTATTATCTCAGTGATGGTGGTGTGATTGGTGTATGGCCACTAACGATATGTCAATGTCACACATCAACATTATCTTATACTTGTTAATTGTTTTCAGTATTCCTTAATTCTATAAATTTCATTGAGAACTCTTATTTGGGATTGAGAAAAATGGATTTGAAATGGTAAAGGTTTATATTTTGGAACATGTAAAATTGTATTTTCAGAATCATTTAGAATAAGGAATTACAATATAGTTTTTTCTAAGTAGAATTTTTACTATATGGGATGATTTTACCAATATTAAGTTTCTATAATTAAAAACTGGGGATTATCAATGTTTTCTTTTTGAAAGAAGATCTTTATTATGAAAGGGGTTTTGAAAAAATGTTTTAACTATATTGAAATGGTTTTTTAATCAAATGGTTTTTTATAGAATGTGATTTATCAAGGTGTCAGAAAATGATCTGAATGAGATGAATTGAATATTTTGATGGAACCCATGGGGTTTAATATTGAAATTATAAAAAAATTGAGTTTATGTGTGGTACTTGAATGTGATTTTTTACAAGGTGGTTAATGATCTTTTGAAATGTTTTATGCATTTTTTTAATGGGAAGAAAATTGAATGTTTGAAAATGTGGGTTGTGTGATTTTTTAAAGTGTAAATATTAATTTTTTCCTTTTGGAATTTAATTGTGTTCTCATGTGCATGGAAAGATTTGGTAAAGTGGATGGATGATGATGTGGTAGGATCATTTCATTGTATGACATTGTTGATGGGTTCCAAAAGTGTAACGAGAATGTTCAAGTGAGCCTGGCTAAAGAATACCATTGGGGAGAATAAAATAAAACAATTTTTTCTTAAATAAAATATATTTTTAGGAGGAATTTATTGTGGTGGTTTTTTAGATAATGGGTTAATGGATTACGTTTCCATGATTTGGTAAGTGTTGTTTCTATGGTGTTTTGAGTTTGAGAAATCTTGTTGGTGATTTGTTATTTATTGATCTCTTTGTTTTCTAATTTCATAGATTATGTGCCCCTAAAGATTCAATGGATGTTCGATGCACATCCATTGGGGGTTCACTATTTGGAAATTCCTCTCTTTAATCATCCTAATGATTTCATTCATGAAATTTAATAGTTAATCCCACCTCTCTTATATGGTCAAGTGGATCCTCTCGATGTGGTAGAAAAGATATGAATAATTAAAAGAAACTTTAGTATTATCGAGTTACTTGAGCTATTAAAGGATATTTTTTCTACATTTATTCTTTAAGGACCTACCTAGAAGTGTTGGAATTAGGTCTTTCAGAACGAGCATCATGAAGATATTACATGAGTGTTTTTCAAAGCATCATTACTCTAACAATATATCCCTAAGAAAATAAATGTGAGAAAGGGGAAGGAAATGTGCTACTTAAAAAAAGGCAACATTTTACTATTGGAGTTATTCTATATTTTGTGGATCATGTTCCTTATACTCTAGAGTTGTGCACAAAAGACTATTTGAATTCACGTTGTTTTGAGATTGGGTTTCATCTTGATATATATTCGATGGTGTCATAGATTATTCCAAAATATTGTGCTGATGTGGTGAGGAAGCCTCTACATGTATAAGCCAAGATGGTGGTAGTTATTGAGGTCATCTTCCCTCCAAAAATTCCATGATGTTTTGAGGGGAATTATAGTAAGGAAGTGGTGAAGCATCCTGAAGCTATTGCTGATGGTCATGTAATTAAATTCATGGAGATATTGTGTTATCTTTTTATGGGCCTCGAATCATTGTATGTAGTAATTTTGGTAAGACAGATCATAAAAATTCATTATTTTTTAGTGCATCAAAGACATTTTATTCTTGAGGGTGCCTAATCCACATTAAATGGTTCTATAAAGGCGATTTCTAAGAAGCGACATGGAACCAGTTCACATGAGTAACGTATTTTATGTGATAAGTTACAAATCCATGTTCCCTGTTCTTTTTCACTCTATTTTGGAAGTGGTACCAAGCTTTTTTCTCTTTTATTTTTAATGTAAGTGGATTTTGTTGATCGCCTATGAAAATTTTATCTAATGGAAGCGTGTTTCTCATTTAGAAATACGGAATCCTTCTATTCTTAGAGAAGTGAGTCTCATAGTTCCTTGGGATCTATTGGTTTTTATTCCAATGTTTTGTGGCCTAAAATTTCACTAAAAGGTGTTATAATAGTGGGTATTTATCTTTTTATTGTGTGTAGGGAGATGCTTCAAACATCAGGGCTCTAACTGTAGGCCATAGAGTGAAGGTCACACGTAGTCATAAATCTCGAGGGTGTGGGGAACCTAGGTATAGCACTGTATCCGGTGTTGGGTGGGGGATGTTTTCATTTTATTCTTCTATCATCCTATTGGGATGTTATCTTTCTTGATTTGTTTTTATTTTATACAATTTTATCAGGTATATCTTTTCTGTTGAGTTTTTTTCAATTTGTGGTGGGGGCTTGTTGGCTTTTTTAGATATATACAAGTTGGCTGACCTGTGTTTTGTAGTATGTGTTGGTTTGATAAATATAGTTCTTTTAGAATATTTGGGAGTTTGTTCGGGCCTCCTCTATTGATAATCTTGTTTAGTTTCTATATTTGTCTAACATGTGTGTACTTTAGTTAGTAGTTATTGGCTCCATGTTCTTCCTTAGGTTAACATTGGTCTTGTAGAGTGTTCACAATGGTCTAGTTTTATTATAAATGTGGTTTAGGCTCATTGGTTTGTCTCAGATATGATGTTTGATTTTCATTCATTGGTAGTTAAAATGTTCCTGGTTTGGGATGATGGGTCATGTTGTTGTGGAATCCTTAGACTATGATTGATAAATTGTAATATTGTTTCATTTCATGGGTGGAACACGCTAATGGTAGAGAGAACTATCACACCATGATTTCTATTTTAACTATTTTTCTCTGGTTTACATTTGGATCCTAGCTTTTCTCTCTTGTTCTAGGTGTGATATGTTTTTTAATTTTAATTTGTTTCATTGTTTAGTTTTGATCTCGTGGTTATTATTTATTTTTTGCATAATTTTTTTAGAAAAGTTGAATTTTAAGCTCCCCAGAAGACTACACATGGTTGGTGCATGGTTAGGGAAACTATGTGTCCTTATTAAGGTAACCATGTGGCCTATGTTTTGGTGTAATAATCACAGCACATGGCTTGAACACGGTTTTTTCAGACTGTGTGACATGTTTTTGGGGATGTTTTATCTCAGTAAAATCATATTTGGATTGATTTTAAAATAGTTTTAATACCATGTATCCAATCCATTTGAGTGCCCATGTTTTTTTAGATAGGGGTGCGTGGTTTTGTAAAAAGTTAGGCCAAACCATGAGAGCTTCTTAGATCATATAAATTATTTAATTACCATTCTACCCTTATATAATTTAAACCCCAATCTGCTCATTTTCCACTCCTGTTTGTTCTTATGGACCATATGAGGATCCTCCCTCCTTGTGAGAGCCTCAACTCCTTCCATGTAAGATTAAAGGAAATTTATAAAGATATGAGCTTAGATCTTTATGGTAATCTCCCCCTTTTCTTCTATATATTCTTCTTTCTTTGATTTTCTTTTGAGATCACTTTTCTCTTTGGTAATGTGGAACCATGTTTTGTTTTTTCATTGATTTATCTTTTTGGTTTTTCTTATTTAAGTTTATTCTTGGTATATTTTAGTTCTTGTAACATTTTTGGCCTTATTTCAGGTGTTCAGAGTTTAAACGTCATGAGAAGCAAGAATATCTCCCATTTCACTTTCCTTTTTAATTTAAAAATCATTGGTTTCAGGCATATATATCCTTTATTATATGATAAATGATGATTTTTGAACATTATAATATATTTTTGAAATGTTGTGATTCATTCCTTGTTTTGTGATAAATTATTGTGTTTTTTAAATTTTGAGCGCCAAGTGTCCGATAAAATAATCAGTTGGAATTTTCATGAATATTGTGACATTTAAATAATAGATTGGTTTTATAAATGAATTTTTTATGTGTGAAATGGTGATCTAGGATTCTTGGTAAAGATCCCAGGTTGTTATGGAATTAAAATAATTGTCTATTTGGCTTTATAATGTGGTTCTAAATGTGGCACTGGATTGTGGCCTGTTTGGCATTTTGACGAAAATGTATTTGTCTAGTAAATTTGATACGATAGCTTTTAAGTAATTTTTTATAAATAATTGTGAAATTATAAGTTGTGTGTTTTCACCCCTTTTTAAAAAATTTAATTTGGTTCTTTGAAAAATAATGGGTTTTTTCAAAATGACCTTGATTCCTTATAACACCTAAACCCCTATTACCAAGAGTCGGTGCATTATTACATAACATTGGCATGATACAAGGAATCATGTCCTAAAAGACATATTAGTTTAGTTTTATTGGAAATGAGATACATACATAAGTACAACATTAAAAAATGAAAATAAATAAATCAGTAATTTATTCCCTTAGAAACATCCAATCCTCCTAGATTATTCTTGCAAGTCACTCATAACTAACTTATTCATATCCTGGGAAAATGAATCATAAGAAAGGGGTGATCACAAATGCTCAGTAAGAGTAAGAATTTCAGATGAAGATAACATAAATATTAGGCATGATGAATTCTTTAAAACACATGCCTTTACAAATAATATATATGACCACTTTATAGAAGGAGTATGAGCAGAGTAAATAATTTCATAATAAAACATAGTCCTGGTTATTCTACTAGTAAAAAATCCACATTAACCAACAATATTATTTTCATAATGAGGGAATGTATAATTTGAAACATTCTCAAACATTTTTTCAAGGCCTCATCCAAGACGTCTAAAAATGGTTAAGGCATCGGCCAAAACCATATACCAAAATGAGAAAGGCCTCAGTCAATTCCACATCTAATTGTCTCGTGAGACCTACCAATGCACCAAGGATCTATAGCGGGCTCATCCAATCACTTACTAAGTCCAATACATTCCTCATATGAAAAGGATGAAACATAACAAAAACATTCTTTTTAATACTAGCATAATAAATGTGAACAACTAACCATAAACCATGAATGGTATAAAAATTAAACATCCACAGTCAAACATATCACAAAACCTTAAATACAATATATAAGATTTGTATCATAATACATAAACATCAAACAAGTGTAAAATGTATAAATAGATCTTGACATAGATGAAATAGTAACTATTTGAGAGAAATATCTTTTTCTATTTTGAAATAATTTAAGATTCAAACAATTATAAAGGAAAAATTTTAATTTGAAAATATTCTTAGAATATTTTGTGAGAAGCTTCGATGATGTTATAATGGTGGAAATAGATGCACCCTATGTATATGTTAAAAAAAGGCATTCTGACATTAATTTTGTTGAATAGGTCATAAAGTACCTTGTTTGGAAAACTCCGGAAAGATTCCTTTGAAACAATATTAGGTCAATAAGGGTATAAATGAATTTAAACCATATTCTAGTAAATAGTAAAAATGTTTTAAAATACATTTTTAAGAAAAAACGGATGTTGATGGAAAAGAGTTCCCAGTAGATACTCAGGTTTAAACAATCTCGGATAATAAAGAGATTGTGAAATTTAACCCTTACCTTATACATTTCCTTATTCTATGGTATTATAAACTCTTATATAATAGTTAAAACATTGGTATTAAATTATATATGAACTATATACATAAATATGATAACATATATTATCTTCTAATATTTTATTGCTAATAATATTTCAATAGTATCATTGTTTCGGGTGTTAAAAAATTCATTTTCCTTTATATATTTTGTTGTATATTTCATGTTTGTTATGGATAGGATATATTTGATTCATATACATAATGATATTATGTTCCTAAATATTATTTTTAACCATAAATTTAAAATTATTATTGAATGGATATGATGGGGAACGAATCACATTGCGTTCGTGGAGACGGTAGTTCTTACGTACGCATAAGCAACACTGTAAATCTATTTATGGTGAAATATTATGTAATTGGATGGAATATAACATATAAAGAATAATTAACATGTTATATTTATTATTTACTTCAGTTATACTCATTATTATACCCATCCAAACAATGAAGTTTTTGAGTAGCAAACTACACCACGACATGAAGATGGTAAGCCATATGTACGCATGTAAGGTGAATTTATCATTTATAGGAACGATATAATACTTAATATGGTTGTACCATGTTTATAATAACATCACAGTATTTATAAGGTATATGAGTAATTATTTTGGTATGGAAAGAACAAATAAAGAGGAAGTGGATGAAGAAAATAACATGGAAGAGGGTGGTGAAATTATTACCTATTCTTCGGGTGATTCTTTTTGAGTTGATAAAAAGGGCTCATTAGGTTAGATTTAGGATCAAATTAATGTCCCTATATAGAAGTGAGGGTAGCTGGAAGGATATTTTAGCAGGGGTTGGCCGATCCAAATCGATTTGGAGGTGTGATTTTGAGAGAAGCAGAAGTACCCCTTTAAAAGAGAGGTGAGGGTTACTATAGGAAAGTTTGAAATATTATTTTATTATACAATCATATTAGGTTTATAATGGATCCAAAATAAATAATTTCGAGTATAAAAAGAGGATGGGTATAAAACTTTTCAATGAATTGGCTTTAGACAGGTTTAGGTCACCATATTAAACTTACCTTTGAGATTCAACTCTTAGTTAAATAGTTTAACTTTTACCATGTATTGTTGTATTATTATATAATATGGTTAATAATATTACTATAAAATGCCAAAATAACCCAAAGTGGTTCATTAATGACATATTTATTATTATATTAGTGTTTTGGCCAAACCTTATATTTTTAGGACTATTATATCATTTAATAATATTGTATTTGTTTTAAAAACTAATTTATGTCAATTTTGACACTATTTAGTATCTAATTTTTTTGTTAAAGTCCTAACAACTATATTAATTTAAAAAATCATTTAATCAACCCAAAAATGTCATTTTAACCTATAAAATTATTTTAATTTATCAAAAGTATCAATTTACTTTTATTTGGATATTTATAATATCCATTACAATAATTTTCCAATAATAAAGTAATTAATGCATCATCATTGTGTCATAAATAAATATAATTATTCAGTTTCTAAAAATTATAAATAAAATACAATTATTTAGTAATTATATTTATCTTTATAATTAATATTCATAGTCGAATTTATATTATGTGTATTTCTATATTAAAAATGGTTTAGTTATTAAACATTGTATTTAACACTTTTAACACTTCATTAAATAAAATAATATTAAATTTCTTAATATAATCCTGGTGGATCAAAAGGATCATATTATATTACTAATATTTTTTTGATGAATTTCGCATATCTAGAAGAATTAAGACATGTGATTGTGTAATTATAATATCATTTTTACTTTTAATTTCCCTATTTACTTTTAACTGTGGTAAATAAAAGTCAAAAGTTAATATTCACAAATGATTATTTTCATCTTATTGAACCACATTTTTCTTACTAATGTCAACTATGACTCTCAGATTTTTTAAATTCAACTGACAGAAGTAGTAAAATGAAGATTTATGCAAATTTATAATTAGTCCTAGATGGTGGGTAAAAGACGGTAAAAAGTTCAATAAAATTTTATACATCTAATTTTATTATAAAAATTAATCCAATGAATTAAATTTCAAAATATTGGTATTATGTATCTGTTTAGAGTTAAAATAAAAAAAATAAATAATTATTTAAATAAAATATTTTTTTAAATAATAACGCAGTGTTTTTCACTATTCATAAAAATTCGAAAGTTTTCAGAATAATACAAAAAATTCACCCTAATCTGATTTTGATATTTTGAATCCAAAAAAGAAGTCCATTTTGAAAAATAAAATTTTAAAAATTTTAAAAATTTGGTATTACTATTCATGAAGGCTAGTTTGATTTGTGGTGGTGTGTTAAAACTCCATGTTGCGTACAATGCAAGCTATGACATTACTCAAAGGGAAGAGTTCCATGAAATCTTAGGGTGTTACATTCTTCCCTCCATCAAATAAATTTTTCTTCAAAATTTCTAAAATATTACTGCATAAGAAGACTCAGGTGGTTCATCATCGTATGTTCCCCGAGTTCCCACATTGCCTCTTCCATCTTATGGATTCTCCGTATAACTTTTACCATATGTGTCATCCAGTTTCTCATCACTTGTTCTCTAGTATCAAGAATTCTGATAGGCTCTTCACAGTAAGATAGGTCGGGTTTCATTGCTATTTATTCCTTGGTGAGTACATGTGTTGGGTGAGGCTTGTATTTTATCAATAGTGATATGTGGAAAACATAATGAACTTTGGAGAGACATGAAGGCATTGCTTAATGGTTAGCTATAACTCCAATTTTTTATAGAATTCTAAAAGGTCCAATGTACATGGGACTCAATTTAACCATCTTACCGAAACGTATGACACCCTTCTAATAATATACCTTCAAGAAAACATGATCACCTACATGAAATTCCAAATCCTTCTTTCAATTATCATCATAGCTCGTTTGCCTACTTTGATCTTCTTTGATGTCGGTTTGGATAACCTTAACCTTTTCCATTGTTTCGTCAACATGTTCTAGGGCTACACATTCTCTTTCACCAACATACTCCCAACTTGTTGGTTTGCGATATCTCATCCCATATAGTTCTTCATATTGTTCCATCTGGATACTTTAATGGAAGCTATTGTTATAGGAAAATTCTACAAGAGGTAAATACTGATCCCACATTCCTTGGAAGTGAAGTCAGTAAGATATCAACATGCCTTCTATGTTTTGAATATTACATTTTTATTTTCCATCATTTTGGGGGTGGTAGGCAGTGCTCAAACAAAGTTCAGTATCTTGTGATTTATGAGGACTTTTCCAAAACATTGATGAAAAATTGGGATCAAAATCAGAAACAATCGATATGGGTAGACCATAAAGTATTATAAATTTATTAATATATAGTCTTGATAAATTTTTAGGTGGTAAAACATCTGTTATTAAAATAAGATGTGATGACCTGAAAAAAGATAAAAAATTACACATATTACGTCATTCCTTCTAGGAGTATTTGGTATCTCCATGAAAAATTCCATTGTAAAATCATCCCATTTCCACTCAGGTATGGGAAGAGGTTGTGTGACTCCTCCAAGATGTTGTCTTCCAGCTTTCACATGTTGAAAAACCATACATCTTGACACATATTCAGAAATATCCCTTTTCATGTTGTCCCACCAAAAATTTTCCATCAAATCTCTATAAATTTTAGTTGTACCATGGTGTATAAAGAAATTGGAGATATGAGTGTCACCCAAAAATTACATTTTCTAGATCAGCTATGTCAGGAACACAAATTCTCTTCCCAAATTTCAAAATCCTATCTTCATATACGAAGTCGATCAATCTCCCATCATTCATAACATTAATTTTCTTTTGAAACTCATCATCATTAGCCTGATAAATTTGTATCCTTTCTAGTTAATATGGTTTAGCAACCATTTGAAAATGTATCAATGTTTATCATTCCATGATTATTCTCATATCCATTTTTAATATAGCCATGAACATAATATCCCTTTTAAATCTCATCTTATTCAAAACTCCATGATCATTTCTGATCAATACATCTAACACCCTATTTGATATCCCCATGTTGTACTGTATTGTGCAATAATAATATTTGAGTAGTTCAAGCCATCACATTTGCCTCATTTTGAGTTCTTTCTGAGATAAAATATACTTCAAAATCTTGTGATTGGTATATATCTCACATTTTTAACCATAGATATAGTATATCCATAACTTCAAATAAAATATTACAGCTACTAACTCATGATCATGAGTAGGATTTCTTTTTTTTTCATGACTATTTTGCAATCGTGATGCATAGGAAATAACTCTATCATTCAGTATAAGGACACGAAAAAGTCCTTTCATTGAGGCATAACTATAAATAACAAACCCATCATTCCTTGATGGTATATTCAAGATAAAAAGTATTGATTAATCTTATCTTTATCTCTTAAAAACATACTTCACACTCTTTTATCCAATTAAATTTATCCCTTTTATGTGAGAGCTTAGTTAATGGGTTAGCCAATCAGGAAAAATTCTGGACAAAGCGCCGATAATAACATTCTAAACCAATAAAACTACATACATCGGTTATACTCATTGGTGCTGGCCATTCATAAATTTCTCTTGTATTTTAAGGATCTACATAGGTTTCATCCTTAGAGACAATATGACCAAAGAAAGAAATCTCATAAAGATAGATTTTACACTTGCTAAACATCCCATATAATTCATTTCTTCTAAGTGTTTTTAGAATAGTGAGAAAGAAATTTTCAGGATCTATATAGATTTTTGAGTATACCAAATATCATCAATAAATACCTCTACAAATTCATCATGATATTTCTCAAAAACTCTATTCATTATATTCATGAAGTCATAGGGTGCATTAGTTATTCCAAAAGTCATTTCTATAAACTCATAATGCCCATACCTAGTTTGAAATTTTGTCTTTGGAATGTCTTCCTTCTTCACGTACAACTGATGGTATCTAGATCAAAGGTCAATATTTGAAATATATTGATCTCCATGAAGTTGATCAAATAAATCATCAATGTGAGGTAGGGAATAAATTTTCTTTTTTATCATAGCATTGATCTCTCTGCAGTCAATGCACAACCTCGTAGAACCATATTTCTTCATAACAAAAGGGACAGGATCTCCCCATGGTGAAACACTAGGGTGAATAAATCCTTTATTACTCAATTCGTTTAGTTGTTTCATTTGTTCCACTAATTCCATAGTGGCTTTTCTATAAGGGATCTTCTATATGGTCCTTGAACAATGAATTAATTCAATAGAAATCTCAATTTCTTGTTCTAGTGGATTTCTATGTAAATCTTTTGGAAACACATCAACAAATTCTTTTACAATAGGTACATCCTCTATTTGAACATTCATTTCCTCACCCAAATTTATTTCATTCTCTTCCTCCCCAATAATTTAATTTAATTGAGATACTTGGGGTGGATCTAGATAAGAATTAGATATTGACGTTTCTACTCTAAAGATAAGGTAGTCCTTATTATCATCGAAAATTACAACCTCCTTTTTCTTTTAAATAAATTTTCATATCATGGTCATAAATCTAACCCATACCAAGGATTATATCAAATTCAATCATGGGTATAATGATGAGACAATCAGATAAATAACATTTATGTGCTCTAATGGGAACTGATTCACAAAACATTTTTGTAATGATACATACCTTAGGTGTTTTGACTGAAAACTCCCTTCTTAAGTCAAATTGAAAATATCTAATTATCTTAGAAAACTAGGATGATATGAAACAATGTGATGATCCAGAATCGAATAAATCATTAGCTAAATTTGAAGAAACCATTAAATTACTCGCTACTACATCATTCAGTGTTTCAACCTCAGCTGTAGTGACCACATAAGCTTGGTATGGCTCCCTTGGCCTTTTCTGAGGTATGTTTTCTTGGAACATAGGAAATTAATGTTCCTAATATCCTATATCGTTGCAATTGTATCATTGAACATTGGTAGATTCATTCTTCCCCATATAATTACCAACAAGATATAATTTCTATCCACATTTGTAACATACTCCTTTTACTTTTGATAGGGACCCATGAGCATGCATACATAGCTATCACATGGTAGAAATTCAAATCTTCCCTTCTTCCCTGTTTCCTTATTCCATTTCCTAGATTTTTTAGCAGATCTCTTATTCTCTTTCTTTACTTTGAAGTCGTAAGACCTACAAAATTTCTTTTTTGTCTTGATAGAACATGAGACAATATCTCGTTTGATGAAAATGATTGTGAGACTGATTATTGACGGAGAAATGGTTCTAACCCAAAAAAAAATGATCAATATTACTTCATGGGTTATGTATATAATCTGAAGCATTCCCTACTAACCATGTAATGTTAACTTCATACTTTGCGACATTCTCATCCTCTTTTTTCACCAAACATTGAAATTGTCTTTGCATATCCCCCTGATGGTCATAAGAAAAGTATTTTTCAAAGAAAATATCTATAAAATACATACATTCCATACATGACACCTCTTCATCCTCCTTTGTTTCATGAATAAATTACCACCATTGATGTGCATCTCCCATGAGGTGATAAACTACCATGAAAACTTTTTCCATTTTGCTACTCCCCAAAGCATGAAATATTTTCTCTAAGGAACTTATCCATTACCAGACTACAAATGGATTTGTAGACCCATTGAATGATGGTGGTTGTTTCGTCATGAAGTGCTGAAACATTGATCGTCCACATTGTGGATCAGAGTGCTTCATACGGGTAAGGTAATTACTCATAACTTGGGTGAGTTGTCTTAGTATGGTAATTAGTTCATCAGCACCAGTTGAATAAATAGCTCCACTATAATTATCTTAAGTAAGAGGTCATTTCCTACAAGGATTAAGTGCATTTATACGGTTTTTATTCCTTCCCAAAGGCTCCATTTCTAAACAATAGCATACAATAGATTAGTTTATGAATCACAATACATAATTCCAAACTTGTAAAACACTTGACATAAATTGGACCATTTTTGGATAAAATCAATAATCATAAAAACATTTTATTTGAGAAAGTATATACTTATAAATCTTTTTTAATGGTTTGTAACGAAAATGAGAATTATTTTATGCATATCCCCCAGGAGTGTCATAACCAAGAGTGTAGCAAGGCCCGTTGTCCTGCACCAGTTCCCATTTGAGTCTAGATCATGGTGGTGTTTTTGGGTTTTACCCCTAGGTACATTTGTTCTAGAGCCGCCTCTACCTGCTCGTATCCAGACAGGGATGTATTTCTTGGGAAACTCACAAAATATCTAGATTGCCTAAATTATAAGAAGTTTTATATTCTAATCTTCTAAGAATATCTTAGGGTAGCGTTTTCTAATCAGAGTTTTTATAAATCTATTTTCCACAGTTTGTACTAAAATTCTCTAATAACAAATGTTACGCTCTGACCCCAGTTTTTCACGACCCATCCCTCGGGGCCTGTGTTGTGACTACCCGAAGACCGCCTTCTATAGGCCAGGGGCTGTGACTATCTCCGAAAAGTGTATTCCTTAAAAACTGGGAAGTAATTTCCCTTTAAAATTATATACTCACAAAACTAAGCACAAATTAGGATACAATCACAAAGTAACGAATAATGTAAACAAGGTGCGTAAAGAAAGTACAGGGTGCCAGAATACAAGCCCAACTGAAAAAAAAGTAAAACTGGAATGTACAAGTAATCTAAAAAGTACAAGAATAACTGATAATAGGTCTTGTGAACACCCTCCAAGGATCATACCTGAAGGGTAGGTACATCTCTCGAAAATTCATCTCTGCGGTATGACTCGCCTAATGTCCACCTCCGAGCTACCTCCAGTCTTGGTGCTCTCATCCTCAGTCAGTGTTGCTTGTCGTCTGCACCAAACACAACAAGGTACAGGCACAACCCATGTAGGGGTGAGTATAACAATACTCATTAGAGACCTCGAGACCCTCGAAGGTCTCCCAATATCCACAAAGGATAAACCACAAATCTTGAAAACAACATACATCCATACTTTGGTATGTGCCCATACATATACCTATGTTGTCGAGTATACCCATCTCAATCATGAGGAAACACATGGCCCAGCTCAAAGCCCAAAGCTCAACTGTTCTATGAAAGAAGGAATACCACAAAAGGTAAAGACTCTGCTCACATCAGGTATAATTTAGGTAGGGTAGAAAATATGATCAGATGTATCTACTGAAACATCTTACTCTGTTGAGGGGAAGACCGACTTAGGATCATAAATCATCAGACCCACATAGGATCTTGGTACAAAAAACCCATGGAGGATCCAAGAGTAGTCCCACATGGTTTCCTAGAGCAGATCCATGTGGAATCCTAGAACACAGATCGACATAGGATCCAAAAGCACAGACCCACATAGGATCCCATTCTTATGTTAAATTCATCCACAATGTTATCGCACTATGTTTTCCTGATTTTGGGAGGGTCCGCTCCTCAAGCCGCAGGTCGATACTCCAACTACCATGATGTATAATGAAGAAGAATCCCAAAGTTCTTCCATGTAAAAGGGTTTTCAATGCAATAGACGGTGCATCAATCGTATGCCCAGTATGTAGGTTATTGGACTTCTAGTCTCGAGGGCCCAGTTGAATTCATGTTGATCCAACCCAACCATACCCCAAATTTATCCTATACTAAAGTGGGGTATAACAAAAGGATCATCTCGATCCATGTTTTCTGACGCTACAGATTGTTCATCAAACGGACACCCGTAGGTCATGTTATGCCGAAAGAGCGGAAAGGGGTTTAATTTGGTCTGGGTTCAGTCCGACTCAGTCAGACTGACCCGACCCATGCCTGCTAGGTCTGGCCTGGCCTACCGGCGTGGACCGGCCCACAGGTGGGCGTCCCCGTAGTGGGGTCCTCCCTAGCCTCAACCCAAGGGGGAGGTACCCCTAGGTACAATGAATGGCCCAACCGTTCAGTTTCGATGGCCAACCGGCCAGCACCACGTGGCGCTGGTGGCTAGAACGTGGGACATGGGGTCCCGCTCAACTCTTAGGCTGGCCAGATGGCCATTCATCCTTTGCGGAATAGTCACGCGCCACACCACCACCGATAGCTGGAAGGGAGCTGGCCACCCCTCCCTTTTTCATCGTGGCCTCGTGTTGCGGCCCCTGCATGCTCGGCGGCGCGGACCCGCGCCGCCACCCCCTTCATGCCGCCGGCCATGCGTAGCAGCCGCCCTTGCTTCGCCATGGCCGACGGACCACGACCCTTTCCCGGCGGTGCTGATGCGCCGCCACCGTCATCACATCTGACCACCGCTCCCGAGGCTTATCGGTGCCGGTCACCGGCACCAGTCGCGGGCGATGTTCCTTAGGTCATCGGGTGTGCCCCGATGGCCCGATCTTTATTCCGAAGACTCCCACACTCATCACGAGACGTCTCTATCAATTCAATTCCACCACAGTTGGAATTTTATCAACCCAAAAAAAAATATATGAAGAACACTAAAATCCACAATGGTTGTGGAGGGGTCAGTCCGTGTTCGTTTTAGCCCACACCCTCCACATTAGAATGATTTAATATAGAATAGTTGTTCTTAAATGAAGAAGAATGTTAGGAATGGGGTAAGGGGTATACAAATACAACAATACCTACCTCAAAGATTCGTTTACATAAGAGATGAGAGGTAAAGACAGACGTCGGTTCGTCATCATTGAAGACTTTCCTCATTGGAGATCCTTCGTCGGAGTTCTTCATTGGAGAAATTTTGTGTCGAAAGAGAAGAGTTCTTCCTCTAAGTGGTTTCCTCCAACAAGATCCTCTACTAAGAATCTTCTCCAACCCAAAAACCAAGATCCCCCTAATCTAGGTGATGAAGAGCCTCCCCCTTAATTGATATGTTTAATGACTTCATTTAATGATGTCATAAAATGTTGGGGGTTTGCCGCCATTAAAAATAAGGTTGGAGAGTTCGGGTGGTCTCCACCAAGAATTCAAAATAAATCAAAATTTAAATAACATTAATGATAGTTTATTTTTATTTCTACTTTTTTTTATTTTCCCATGATGAGTAGCAAAAACTATCTTCCACCTGTGACCAAATGTAGCTGAGGTGATGTTCTCCGTAAGAATCTATTGGTATTGCGAGATCAATGGTGCCCTTGTATTTAAATTCCAATCACCAGTTCAAAAGTTACAAAAACCCTCTCACACTCTTACAAAATGTACTTAAGAAACTTCAGAAAAACATTTTGGGCTCTCCAGTCCTCGAAATCAAGTACTATCAGAAACTGTAGAATCAAACATTTCCATATAATTTAAAAAACATTACATGAAATTTCCGGGTCATTACACAGTTAGCCAGAGTCAGTGCATTATTACATAACATTGTCATGATAATGGGAATCATGTCTCTAAAGATCTATCAATTTAGTATTATTGGAATCAAGATAGCCACAAAAGTTCAAAAGAACTAAAAAATTAATTTATTCCATTAGAAACATTCAAGCCTCCTAGATTATGCATGTAAGTCACTCATAACTATCATTGCCATATTCTAGGAAAATGAAACATAATAAAGGGGTGAGCTCAAATGTTTATTAAGAGTAAGAAATATAGAGGAAGATAACAAAAACATTACACATGGTGAATAGTTGAAAACACATGTCTTTGCAGATAATAAACATGAACACTTCATGGTAGGAATATAAGCTGAGTAAATAATGAAATTATAAAATATATTCATGGGTATTATACTAGTCATATAACCACATGAACCATAAATAATATTTTTATAATGATGGAATGTATAATGTGGGAAATTCTGACAAATTTTGTCAAGGCCTTGGTGATGAAGTCTAAAAATGATTATGGGCTCGTCCAAAACCATATATCGAAATGAGAAAGGGCTCAACCAATTCCACATATAATTGTCTCATGAGACCTACTCATGCACCGAGGAGCTCTAGTGGGCTCCACTCGTCACTTACTATGTCCAATACATTCCTCGTATGAAAAGGTTGAAACATAACATAAACATTCATATTAAAACTAGCATACGAAATGTCAATACATCAACCATAAACCATAAAGGGTATAAAAATAATACATCCACAATCAAACATATCACAAAACCATAAATACAATATGGATGATTTGTATAATAATAAATCAACTTCAATGAAGTGTAAAATGTATCAAAGGATGTTGAAGTAGATGAAACCATAACTATTTGAGAGAAATATCTCTTTCTATTTTGAAATAATATACGAGTCACATAATTATTAAGGAAAATATTAATTTTGAAAATATTCTTATATTATTTTAAGATAATATGAAATGAAGTTATAACGGCATAAAATAGCTGCACCCACCTTATAAGTTAAGAAAAATACATTCTTACCTTCATTTTGTGGAAAATGTCATAAACTACCTTGTTTGGAAAACAATGGAAATATTATTTCAAAACATATAAGGTCAATAAGGGTATAAATGACACTAACCCATAGTCTAGTAAATAGTAAAAATGTTTTGAAATACATTTTAAAAAAATAGAGATATGGATGATAAAGAGGTCCCAATAGATACTCACATGTAAAACTACATGTTGTCTATTTACTAGACACAATAAGTACTAAACAACAACCAAAAACCCATTTTATATCTCACACAGCCAGAAAAATGGTCAAAAAACACAAGGCGTTTTTTCATTATACTTGGTATGTATATAAAAAGTTCTTTTTGTCCCGAACAGAAGAACACATGGCATTTTTTCAAGAACCCACACATACTATTGTCTAGGTTTCCAGATAGTAAGCCTCTAAAACATTTTACTAACCCCTTATTTTTGGAAAATAATGGGACAATGTGCCAAATTATAACTCGTGGATTCCCATAATCCATTTGAATAAATGTTTGTAATCACATATAGAACCTAACAACAAAACTATATCCCATGGGTGAAAAATGGTTCGTAAAATTCTGGTCCAATAGGGCCTATACTTCTAAAGGACTAAAGTTAGGAGTCCATCAAATTCAACCATAACATGTATTAATACACCTATAAAAACATAAGACATATCTATCCTGACAACTATCACAATAGCATGCATCCCTAGAAAAACATCTATCACAACAGCATGGTATCAGCAATGCTCTTTAAATGTCATTGAAAGAATGCATGACATGTGATATCTAACAAGTACCTATATGATGCATGAGATGGAATATTCTCATCACATCGAGTTTCAGCAAAATAGGACCAAAATGATATCAATAATAACAGCACAAAACAACTCTATCACCCAACGGTGAAATCAAATCAACAGTAATAGTTTAAAATCCAAAAATTAGAATTTCATTTGAGGTAATTTGGCTTAACCTTATACATGGGGAAGCTACTCCTAGGAAAAACATAGTAACAAGTCCCTTGAATTTAAATCTCTATCTATTGTTGCCTAATAGTAAATAAATCCCAAAAAACTCTTTAATATGAATTTGTAATGTCCTAGATCCGGATTCCACTTAACTCAAGCCCTATACTTGGTTTACTATGTAGACACAATCATATATCCCCAAATGCTAAAGGTAGCTGACTAGCAGAGAGGAACTAGTGTTTGATATTGGGGAATCTATTACCTCATTGAAACAGTCTAACATAGTGTAATAATAATATAAAATAGCAGTAGAAGTAAACAACATATACCTAAAAATAAACAGGGGAAGACTAATAAGATAAAAAACCAAGCATCATTAAATACAAAAAATGATGCAACATGTCACGTGTTCTAGGGAAAAGTCCAAAAATTAACACTATATTAATAAAAAATATATGTCTCAAAAAAAATATAAGTAAGGGAAACTAATAAGAATCACAAGCCTCATCTCGGTCCCATGCTCTCTCAATACTATGAAGCACATCAGGTACATGTAGCGGGGTACTTTTCCTGATCATCACCCACAATTATATAATATGTTTGGGAACAAAATCATGACCCAAACCGGATGTGAGACTAAATCCCAATAGGCAACCACCCAATAAATATACCGACATTTCAATGAATATATATATATACATATATATATATATATATATAACAAGTAGTGTACAATATGAAAAGCATTAAATAATATGTACTCAAAAGTAATGACATCAGATGTATCAGAAGATAAAGTAATCGAGTATGGGTAAAGAATGAATATGCACTCATGATTTCACATGGCAGATGCATCACAAGTCATTTATTTGCATTTTTTAATTTTTAACTGAGTCCAGTTATAACATCACAAAATGGACAAATCATGTATCACTCATGGTGTATTTCACCCAGACCATATAAACAGGGTATAACATAACACAAAACTGAATCAAAACCAACTATATATGTATTTCATCAGTCAATCAAGGTCAAAACCTAGTGTATAATCATTTTAGCATATTGTAGGGTAAATTAAGGTATTTAATAATTTTATAATGTATCAGGTCCAATATCAGCATATAAGAATTTCATCATAAAGACAATACATGTAACGTATACTATTATAAGGTTAACATCATAATAACTCACATAGGAAAAACATTCAACTAAGAAAATATTTTTAATTCAACCAAAAAAGAAATAAAAGTCATATCCATATGCATCCTATACCAAAGGGCTAAATTTTTTTCATCCAGGGGAGAACACACCAATAGGGTGGCCCTTAATCAAGTCAAATGATCTCAAACATCATTTAAGTTAATTAATCAATTTTCTAATCAACATTATGAAATAACATGAGTCAATTCCATTCAAGAAGACACCCTATACATTGGAGCATAGATCTCTATCAAAAATAAAAAACATGATAATTAACAAAAAGTACAAGACCACCTACCTCGTACTCGTATGACTCTCCATGTCTCATGTACGGAATTGATTCGATTAAGAAAATAGTAGATCTAATAAGGTATAAACTCTCGAACAGAAATAACAAGATAGAGAGAAGTAATCAAGAATAATGGCTCAATAGGAATCAGTAGCTCATATTTTTTATTCGAACAGATTCAATAGGTTTCGAATTGGAGATCGGACGATGAAACAGAAGTCAATTTCATGTCCAGGTTACCGGGGCGTGTTTCTCATCGATGGGATCCCGTTTCTATACCTTTAGAAAAAAAGCTACTATCTGATTTAATCAATCAAAAAAATGTACACGGAATGTATTTGAGACTACATGTGATGTTTGTAAATTTTAAGGCCATACCATTACATGGTTGTGTAATGGGATTCCATGGAATGTATCCTTCTATACATATCATGTACCTCTATGTACACAACATGTAGTTCCCATTCATGCAATTTAGCAGGCCAGCAATAATCCTCTCATCCAGTTTTCCTCATTTTTGTAAGTATAAACATAAAAATAAGGATACATACCTCAAAGGAATAACTTGTTTCTTACAAAAAGTGGTATAAATTTTGTTTAAAAAACCCATAAAATGTAATGAACAATGTTTTTTTTAAAAATAGCATTTAATGTGTATAAATGATTTTATACCAAATTCATGTTTAATAATGACGAAAATGTAAATTATTAGATTATTTTAATTAAAAAAACTAATTTCACTTTAAAATTATTTAAACAAATATTTGAAATTGTAAATACCTAATTATAAAAGATAGTTATATATGAAATTGTTTATTTCACTATTAACAAAAAAATTAATAATTTTAAGAAAGATCATAAAATATCACAGTATAGTAATTTTAAAAATATTAATTTTTAAATTATATCTACTTCATAAAATAAATTTTATATATGTTTAAAAAATTATTTATAATAACCATGGAAAAAATTCAATAAAAATAATTTTTAAGAAAATGTATTTCTGAACAAAAAATGGAATTATTCTCATTTATTTCATAATATAAATTATTAAATGAATGTCAATTCCATGTAATATAAATATAATATTCTAGTACCATTATAATCAAATATATGTTTTCATTAATTAACATTATGTAGATCAAAATAAATTACTCCCTTATAAAATTTTGTTTTAAAACATCAATTACATCATCAAAAAAATTATCATCATTTCAAATCTATTTTTAATCCATCTGTGATTGACAATTTAATTATTTAAAAAATAACATTTTCAAAATATTTATTAATAAATTTATTTACATTTATACCCCCCAAACCAATTATTACCTCATAACAGCCATATTAAAATAATAAAATTTTATCATGGCTAATTTTATGCTTAGTATTTTGTATATCACATTATATAGTATATATTACGTAAAGAAAAGAAATTATAAAATCACGGGGTGATACTATATCATCTATTGATAGGATATATTTATTTACATAGTTTTTTGGAGTTATAAAATGTTATCATTTCGTGTATTTGGACATGCAGTTTAGTTTAGTAATAAGTTACGATATCATAACTCATGAGGTAGACAAAGGGCATGTATAACCAAAATAGAATATATTGAAACCCATGCAATTAGAGGATGTTTATTTTTGGGTTTATGAATAATAAATTAAATTATTATTTGGTTTTGGATTGAGAATAACAATATTGGACGATGAATCATTTTTGGTTCACGGGCCTCAGTTGGTCATCCAGTGAGTCTTTCATGTAACATAATTTTTCATTCTAGGGGAATGATACATGAACCTATGGGATGTTCTATTTCACATTAATCCTCATTATAATTCTTATCAATTGATATAATAGATATTCTAAATGATTTTTTATCACATATATTATAATGGGTGGTTAAAATAATATAGACAACATGGGACTTTTTTGATTAATTGTGAAATTATTCCATGGCCTTTATAAGACAATTAATATTTGGATTTTAGATATTTTTACAAAAAACAACTTTTTTTGGATGGATGAATCATATAATATAATGAGTATTGTGTGAAACGGTTTTTAAAACTTGTTTTAAATAATATGAATCAAGGAAAAAGTGATTTGGAGATTTTTAGGAATTTTTTTTGTTTTAAAAAAATTAAATAAATTGGATTTTGAAATAATATATCAAAATTATATTGGAAAACATGAAAATATTTCTAAAAAATACTTAATAGGCTTTGTATTTGGTTGATTTTGGTTTATGGTGAATCTCATTGGATTCCAAGCGGTGATTTTGAAAAATTTCTAGATTTTTATTGATATAAAATTATTTTAATGGGTATTTAAAATGAGATTCTTTTACTAGTGATGACTAATTTACTTGTATTTTGTTTGGTGGATGAGAGAGACATAAAAGTTTAAATTATGCGTTCCTATGGCCTATTTTTTATATTTGTAAATAGACATGTGTTATTAGTTGGTTCATAATTTTATTATTTTTGTGATATGAAGTGAAACTGATTTATATTTTCATTAGTTTTCTAAATTTTCTATATATGGATATGTAAGACATCGGTGTTCGATTTCAAATTCATATGGGTTTTCATTAATGTTTTATGGAGATACATGTGGAATTGTTTTGTGTGGATGTTTTTTTTTTGGGATTGATCATCTATATGTGATCCTTCTGGTTTCATTTACTGGTATCCTGAAATTTCGTTTTATTTTGGTTTTGGTTATAGAATTTTGTTCACATTTTTATGATTTCAAGGTCTTACTACATGATGTGTGGTTTGATGGTTCCTCAACCTAGACCCAATGAATTTCATTTTAAATTATTTAATCTTATATTGTTTATAATTTTAAAACATAATTAGTCTTTGTTTGGGATCCTTGTGGGGAATAGAAAAAAAAGCCTCAGGATAAGTTAGGTTTCAAAAATTTTGTGAATTTAGAATTGTCAGGTGTGGTTGGAAACCATATTTGTATTTTTATTCAAATTTTTTTTGTATCCATGTTGGGAAAAAATATGGATCCTTACATGATTTATGTGGTGCACACTGATTCATGATTTATTTATATAATGAACCAAACTTTGTTGAATGATTTCGTTGGTGAATTATTTTGGGAATCAAAGACTGCACCGAATCATTGAATGATAGAAGGGTGTATTGTAGCACATATAATCTAGTGACAATATATAATGCTTATGTTAATATTTTTTAAGAATATATAATAAATCACATATGATGGGATTAAATATTTTTATATTATTTTGACATTAGATAAATACATGATTATCATATTACATTTTAAAGCATGGAAAACAAAAAATCCAACTAAGAAAATTATAATTTCATCTATTATGTACCCAAAATTATTCATTGAAACTTTTTTGGTATCCTATCCAATGAAAACCATAATAAACATTTATCTTATATGATTTTAAGGGATTGTGCATGACATTAAATATCATTTACTAAATTTATAATTATTAATATGAAATGGATAAAAAATAATTCAATATGTCATATAATATATATCATAATAGGGGAAAATATCCATGTATGAAATGACAGCATAAAATATTACATTGATAGTATTAACTGATTTCATAATGATGGAATGAATAATGTTAAACATCATAATCATACCTTCAACGCCATATTTTGAGACAATATAAAGGCATTATTAAGGATAGTTTTCTCGTGAGATATAGTGATGCATCAAGGGGATAAAACTGTACCCTCTAATCCCATACATAGTCTATTGAATTTTTCAGATTAATGAAATTAAGAAAAATCAATAAAAAACAACATCAACATTCATATTGAAAAATTTGCTTATTAAAATTTATTATTTTACCTATAAAATAAATAGACCAAAACGATCATAATAAATCAAGGGTAATATGCTTAATGTTATCACTAGATTAAATCCCTATTGAATAATAATATCCATAAATTATTTTTACGTGGATGAAACTATATTTAATAGTTTAGTTAAACATTTTAATATGAAAGTATCAATTTTTCCTAAAATCACTTATTGAAATATAAAAACATAATGTTTTTTTCGAATAAAATATTCATTTAAAAACAAAGGAAATTATTGAATTTTCCTTCATGGAATATAATAGTTATGATATTATAATTATTTACATATTTGGTACGCGATAAAACCAAAATAAATCACACATTTAGAAAAACATTCTCTTTCACATTACAACACGAATATTTCTTTTAGTTTTTTTATTGAATGTAAATAAATAGATAAAAATGGATTTAATAAATCATTATAGAATATGAAAATAATTTTTTATTTATTTTAATGAAAATATGAACATGGATGAAAAATATTCTTGACCAAATAAAAAATGGATGTGTTTTATTAACAATGTTATTTAAGAGATTTTGGAATGTAAAATGGTAAAATTAATGGAAAAAATGTACATTATAGAGATAATTGATCAAAATGAAAATATATTTTCTATAATATAAATTTATCATATAATTCATCTAATGAAAATAATCATAATAATTCTTAAATAAGGATGATATAGTTAAATAAACCCTTACATGAGGTTAGACTTGATTTTTATGTTCATTAAACCAACAATACAATTAATTTAAATTTACATTAATTCTATAATAGAATAATGTTCATACATATAATACTATATATTGTTTACTTATAATGTCTTAGAAAATATTCTTTATCATTATTTCATTTTCATCATTATGTTTAGGTGTTAAATACTTCATTTTACATGATTGTTTAAATTAATATTTTTTGATCATTGAATCATTATGACGGTTCAATCATATTAATAATGGTAATAATGATATAAATATAAATTATATTAATTATATATATATATATTTAAATTAATAAATAAAATGTGGACATGAAAAATGTATCACATTACTTTCTGGGGTGGTAGTCCACACGTACGCACAGATGACAATATCATTTTCTAATAGGAGGAAGGGGAAAAGGTAAGTGAAATATTATATTTTTGAAACGAATTTTTTTCATAAATTTAATAGATAATCATTATTTTAATATTAATAACAATATATGTAATTTGGTAATATATAAAATTACATCGCAACATTGAGATTATATATTGTACGTATATATGAGTGATGTTTTCATTTCCCAAAGGATTGAAAAGGATGATAATTGTGGTACTATTTTCATAATATTTTCTTAAACTATTTGTGATATTTTATTCAAGTGTTTTTTATTTTTGCAAAAGACATAGAGGAATTATATGAAGAAATAAATCTTTAAATAGTAGGTAATAACAATTTATACTTATTTCAAACGAAACCATTGGCTTACATCTTAATCCTTCTAAGATTACATTTTCATGTGAAAGAGCATATCAGTTTTGCAGAGAGATTTTAGTAAGGTATTTGGTGGGTACTCATATGGATAGGTGGCTCATGTTGTTTTAATAATAGTAGAGAAGTGATTCTCTTTTTTAAGTGAGGGTAAAGACACAGATGGAATTACAGAAAAATATTTAAATAAAATATATATCATAATGATTTAAAGTGGAATAAAATGGAAATCAATAAAATTTTAGGATATTATATGGCTAAAATAAATATAGTGAATAGAATTTTTAAATGTTTATTTTTAATTTTATAACATACATTTTTACATAACCACCTTTCCATCCCTCCAAAACCATAACAATAGTAATTTTTTTTTATTATATAGGATTTATAAAATTTAATTATAAAGTAAAAAAAAGAATGAAAAAAGTCAATGGATGAAATTTTACACAATTTCAAATCACATTTTTCTATTTAAATATTTTCTGTTTGGGTAGTCATTTAATACAATATTATTTTTTTATAAAATATCGTTAAACTATTATTTGAAACCATTAATTTAATTTTACATTAAATAGAAAAATAATCAAATGTAATTATAAACTTAAAACATTTACACCATTTATATTATATAATAACACCTTCAATTATTTTAATATGAGAAATATATCAAAAAAAAATTAATTTTAGTGTTTCTAAATTAATTTACTTTCATTTTTATATTTCTTTCACAAATAGTCTTTAGGAATTGTTTAAACATGTAAGGAAATTATATCATCTATAAAAATAAAAAATAAATTAAATTTATATAAATAACTTATTTATGTTTGATCTAACCCTTTTATTGTTTAATAACTTCTTCTTATATCTATGAAAACATATAGTAGATATTGATATCAATAATTTATAATTTAATATCTATCTAATTCATAAAATAATATAAACATGATAATAAAATTAATTTGGTAATAATTTTCCTTAGTTTTATATATAGTGATGATATGGAAAAATACCACTCATAAAATAGGATATATTTTAGTGTTATGGATACTTTTAAGACCTAACACATAGTTTTATAATTGTTTTTTTCTTTATTCCACTAAATAAGTTATCAAATATTTACCAGAGATACTATTCGTGATGAATTAATATAAATTCATCTTATTTTACAAAATGGACACTAATAATTAGAATTTTTTTATCCATTTTTCAATATATAATTTTTAGAGGTGGTATATTTTAATTTCTTCATAAATATGAATAACTCAATGGAAAAAATTTATAGAAAATTGTCTTATTAAGAATTAAAATGAAATTATACAAATATAAAATAAAATGTTGATTCCAATGTAATTATTTGGATT
The DNA here is from genome assembly GCA_963277665.1 of Viscum album. Classification (NCBI taxonomy): domain Eukaryota; kingdom Viridiplantae; phylum Streptophyta; class Magnoliopsida; order Santalales; family Viscaceae; genus Viscum; species Viscum album. The sequence continues at coordinate 1,931,854,298 of OY728132.1, read as the reverse complement.
TGTTTAATAAAATGTATTTATTTATAATTTAAATAAATCCAAAAGATAATGGTACATTTTAAATACTTTATTTAAAGAATCCGAAACAATTTTTTACTAAATTTGGTATTTTTACTTTTCACAAAAAAAAATTCTCCGAAAATCTAATAATTCAACTTAGGGATATTATAAATATATTATTTCAATATATATATATATATATATATATATATATTCTAAAACATATTATATATTTGGAAGAAATTAATAATAATATTAGTGAAAAAATAAAAAATATTTTTTTTGGAAAAATTAATACGAAGCATAAAATTACATTGATGAAAATTTAGTTATTGTTTATTATCATTATTATATTAATTTTAATTATATAAAATAGATAGATAGATATATATATATATATTATAATGAATTTATTCCTATTCATTAACAACAAATTAATGCATAGTTTTTAATTGTCACCTTTAATAACAAATTTTTTAGAGTTTATCAATGTTCAATTAATACCTGATGTCTCTTATTTATAAATCTATCAAGATTATTATTCTATTAAACAATTTTTTCATGGTATTACAATAATAATATCAAGAATCATATGGGATTTTTAGTCTTAGTTATTATTTGTTGATGGATTCAGGATTAGTTGTTGGAGTTGATGTTCTAGTAACAAGAATCATGTTAGAGTATACATGATTTGTGGGTGATTCAGATATCTAATGTTTTAGTTCTCAGTGGTAGAGTATGACGGTAGATGTGATTTTTTAAAAAACCTGTCATGAATTTATATATAGTGTCAGAGAAAGACCTTGATGTGGACATCTATATTATATTAAGATGAATCTAGAGTCAAGGAATTTTGGTTGGGTAATGTGGCAATGCATCAATCATTGAGGTCGAGCATATTATAGGAAAGTCAGTTCAGAAAGAAATTAATTTCATTTTTATGGAAATAGATTTGGTGGGTAGGAAACTATATATGGAGTATCATTCAGGGTGTGGTTATTGTGGTTCCCAGATCAAACCATTTGTTTGGAGATAAGATAGTGTGTCTAGGCCTGGTGAATAGTTGTGTTTTAGAAGAGTATTGGGTATTTGGAGATGAAACACAAATATTTAGCACATATTTGATGATTAAATAAGGGATGGGTTTATGTATAGAGAGATATAATAATGTTTCAATAATAAGAAGTGGTATACTGGTGAGTTTATAATGACCTATTTCATTACGAGTTGTAAATTCTGAATGGGCCCTTATAATTTCCATTGGTGAAGGTTTAATTTAAATAAACATATATAAAGTATGGTTTTTGAGAAATAAATTAAATCTAATGGGTGCTTATAAACCTATAATAGAAATTGAAGGATATATATGGGAATACATAAGATTCAAAGGAATAGATCGAGTGGTCATGTTTATAAAATTAACAATTATTGGCCTTGTATGTAGTGAACCTATGGCAGCACTGTGAATGTTAATAGAAAGGTTTGAGTGGTTTTTATTGGGGTAATTCAGGACATGAACTTATATTCACAGCATGAAACCATTTTTTAATTTTTTTATAATGTTTTTAATGGGGAATTAAAATGGCAACACCCTCATGTTTCATATCATTAATGGTGTGTAGTTATTGGGAGGATGAACCCCCATCACTATTCTTATCATCCCCTTTTGATTCATGTGGTTTCTTAGTAATTCAATACACTGATTAATGGTAGGATCTCTTATCCACTCCTCTATTCATACCCTCTCCATTTTCAATTAATTTATGTTTAGGTTATTTGGGTGTTGGATTTTTTATTTCATCATTGAATGGTGAAATCATTTTTTACGGATTTAATAATTGTCATGTATTGAATGTTCGTAGAAAAATTAAAAATAAACCTTATATAGTTTTCCTTATCTTATGTTCCCCATGTATTTAATTATTGTATTGTATGAATTTGTGTGAAATTTCTTTTATATATTTTTTTTAATTTTGTGGCCTTTTATTCCTCAAGTATGGGGTGTATTGGGAGTGTACCACATCCCTTTACACATGGTTTTAACGCTGCAAGATAGATCATTTCTTGAGAGATAATGAACTTTCTAAATAAGACTAGGAAATGAAGTTTGGGTAGAAAATTAATGGGGAAATATTTTATTGATTTAAGGTCTCATTGCCTTGTTGACACTCTTGGGTTTTTAGAAATTTATTGTTTGTGTTCCCTCATTAGTATAGATTCATACATGAAACAAGGTTTCTATTATTTTCCGTAATATTATGATGGGATCACGATATACTAATAGTCAACGAAGACCACAAATCTTAGTAAAAAATTTGATGGTAGAACCATGATCAAACAAGTATCAATGGCCATCCTTATAAGGTATCTTAGTATCATGAGTTGGTTACCAAATGTAAATTATTTCTTTTTAAAATGTATTTTAAAAATATTACTACATTAAGAATAAATTTAAAATTTAATTTTTTATTTTTTATTAGATTTTGAAAGGGTATCTCAAAATAGGCAATTGGAATTAAATTTACCATACATCAATATATTATCATTGAGAGAAGGGTGATCCAGTGGTCAATTTTTCTTTTATCAGAATGATTCTTAACATTACTACAGAAAATATTCATATCCTATAAAATATGTTAGAGATATAACCCCTCAAATATAAATATGAACATGATATTTCATTTGATAATAATACAAAAAAAAATATTAGTACATGATTTTTACATGATTTGGTAAAAATACCTACTATTTTTATGTTGGTTATTTCCCCAAGATGGATTCATTTACTAACATCATAGGATTACATTGTCCTCGACATCAATTGGTTAAAAACTCTAGTAACTTTTCCTCATGTTTACCCTGTTTGAACCCTAACAATCATAACTTCTAACATAACTGTATATAAACCTCCTAACTATCATAATATTTTCCTCATTCATAAAAGGTGGTAATAAAACCACTTCCAAAAAAGTCTTTTTAGAAAAATTTTATACCAACAAGTTATAATATTCTCCTTTATTCTTTTCTGATCTATAGTAGATTGGTCTTCTCATCCACCATATTAATTTCAGATCAACATCACCTATGTACAAACAACAAGAACATTAGAAAATGTCTTAATAGTATGTTTTCCTTAAAACATTCACGGTGAAATTGATATACATTGATGTACTTAATTCACACTTTTCTATAAATTCTTCTAAAACATCCATTAAAATTGTTTATCTGACTAACTCTATATAATATTAAATTATTCAACTGAATTCATCTAGTTTTTCTCCATATTTTTCTACCCAATATGATTTAGTTTAGTGATCAATGTTTAAAATGTTTTCGTGATGAATCTGTCTGATTATTCTCTTTCCCGGAAAACATGTTCAGTTTACTGCACTTCCTTTTTCATCAATTGAATAAAAACACAATCGACATATCTTAATAATTTTCCATAATATTTTATTATTCTTAATTAGTAAAATATTTTTAAACAAAATTTTAAACTTAGTATGATAGAACTCTAATTCTAATAGGTATTAATATGTTTTAAAACATCATAACAACAACTTTAGTACTTTAGATCAACTAAATGTGAAATTTTTTCCAAAATGTTTCCCATTATTTTATACCCCCTTTATATTAGTGTACATCATGATATTTGTTCATGTACTCTAATAAATTTCCCCACATACTGGAAAATTATATCTTCAAGCTTCCACTCCAGAGAATTTCGAGGGATGCTACTCAAATCTGGTGGAACATTATGAAATACTCATTATGTATCGTGAAAGGCCCCTTTCTATTATCATCCTTAATATCTTGGTTAAATAAATTCTACAAACATAGTTAACATTAATAAAATATTTTTTAAGATTATCTCAAAATCATCACATTAAGGTCTTAGGTAGTTTATGAAATGATAATTTGAATACCTTGTTCGTGTGTGTGTGTGTCTCCTTATTTCATTCAGAAGGATTTATCTTCCTGATGATACTCATTCATAATTCTCATTCTGATGGATATTAATTATACTCTTGTATAGGTCTCCTTATATGAAAATTTTTATTGATGACTCGACATGCCTCTGGTCGGTATGTTTTCATTAGCAATTTAGGTTTAAACATATTCATAATGTTTTCCATATTATTACATCATAAATGTTTTTTAATGTTCATCCATATGATTGATGTTTCCATGGTGTATATTTTTTTGACAAAATATATCTTATGGTCTCAACTTCATCAAATACTTTCTACCTCCTTATCTTTTTTCAGTGGCTTCACATTTCATTGACTTGTGATATTTGGAAAACTACATACACTGTATCATTATAGATTCTATTCATTTAACATTGTCGATTTCAACATTATTTACATCTACATCTGTTATTCTATTCTTGATTCATTCAATATGATAGATTTAAAAATACACCCTTCATATGAAACACATTTGGTACTTTTTTGTATGGAGTAAAAGGGTCAAGTTACTTTATATAAGTTTCTATACACATTCAAGACTACCAAATTTTTAACGAAATCAAATGTTTGAAAAGATATTCTCCACACTCAAAAATATATTGATAAAATTTACTCTCTGTAATGTATACATCTGATAATTCTTTATCAAAAACATCTTTCATGATCCACCAGATCAAATTGATAAAATAGAACCATCACAATATGTTCAGTCTCTATCTGACCAAATCTATCATTATCAAAAAAACATGGAACTCAAACATTTTAACTCAGATATCTATATGATAACAGGTGTCTGGTCCTTTAATAGAAATAAATATATAAAAATATTTTTAATGATAAATATATGGTAATATGAATATGATAACATTGTTATAAATTTCTACAACTTAAAACCTGTTCAACCAATCATATTCTATTTGGAAATATGTATCAAGAACAGTGCATCTAGAAACACATAGTTTATTACCTTCATTATTATACCTAAAACATTCCCTTTGGATTTATGGATGAATCATGATAAACTTAAAAACATTAATAACAATATGAATATATGAACAACATAATACCTTATAAGGAATGTTTCCTAAAATTGTTTTATACACTTCAATAACTTCTATAATTTTTTTTGATATAACTCAAGAAAAATATTCTCTCAAAATTTTCTTTAAATACATTGATATATTGATTTGAAATAAATCCAAACCCACTTTTGAAAAAAATACCCCTTTCTATTTATTTTCAATACAAACATAAAACATCCCAAATATTCAATGTTAATATGTGGTGTCAATACTTTCTCACCATATGATGTTTGTATCTTATTATCTACTAATATATATATCTCCCTTATTGAGAATAAAACTAAAATGGTCCATCTCAAATAATCATTTTTCAAAACATAATATTAGAAAAAATTATTGAAAAATAGAATCACACGTGTTTCACAACAAAGAGGCATTAACAAAAATCTCTAAGTCTACATGTGTGAACTATATGTAGAAAAAAAGATTTTATTCAAGATGATCAATGATATACATAATGCATATTTCATGAAATAATTTCTTCATGATCTTTCTGATTAATTTTATCAAGTTAAATATGATAATTTTTTATGTAAAATCAAAAACCAATCTGACGAAATATATCGAAAAAATTAATGTATATAAACACCTTTACCCATCATATCTTCTTTCTTAACAACATTTCTCTTTTTATTATGAAAATTATGATGACCATACCTTATCTTTATCTTTGTTGACCCTAAAGGTTATAAAAAAAATTCATTATGGGGGGTAATAATGTTCTTTGATGTATGTATAAAACGTATTGTAAAACATCTATATACACCATTTATCTGAAATTTTCTTTCCTTTAATTCCCTAATGTTATTACAACTTAAAAATTAATGGGAATAATGAGAAACCTTATTATTTCATATAAGAAATGATTGTATGGATAATATTAAATCAATCCCATCTTCTTCAACATACTCTTGTATTTCTCATATTATGTTCCTCCATTCTCATAACATGACCTTACATATTTTTGTAATATATTACTTTTAATACATAGAACATCAGATGAAGTCATCATCTTCTCATCAGCATTCAAAACATATTTTTATCTTTAGTATGTAACATTTTTTATATTATTTATTCTTTGTTCGGTAATATAGGCATTAATTTTTTTGCAACATTCTTGTCATTGAAAACTCTGTTATAAATCTTTATAATTTTTAACAACAATATGCTGTTATTTTTACATCAAATTTTTTTCTCATTTTCTATAGAATATTCCTTATCCTTCTAATTAGTAAAATTTTGTGATTCGTCCATATTTCAAGGCATGGATACATGATTAGGATAAATAATTAAGAACAATTTATTTTCTCATTAAATATTCCCACCAATACCAACATTCTTAAATTAATTTCTTTTCACTTCCATCCCAAGATTAACATTTATTTAAAATTTATACTTAAAATTCGTTATATTCTGAACATTATTTACTTTTCCATCATACTTTCTTTGAATTCTTGTTCTTTTTTAGACATTATATCATCCCCTGATTTATACATATATCATAATAAAGACATGTTGTACCAAAATGAGAAATATATTCCCTTAAAACTCTCCAATAGGGGTAGGAACCTTGCAATATTAATCATATAGACTGATTTTACAATTTTTCTAATGTTTTTTATTTTTTATTTTTATAAAACATTAATAGGAATTGTTCAAGGAGATACATCCCTTCTGAATTTGACTTATTCTTAGTGAAACATGTTTCCATATAATATCACTTTTGAATCTTAATTATTATTATAAGAAGATGTACATTTTTATTTTTTTAATATAAATAACATTCTTCCATGAGACTTTATGTTCACCATATTGAGAATATTGACCTTAAACTAAATTACATTGGTTAAGGATTCACTCATGATTATATAAAAACATTTTTCTGTAAAAAAATTAACTTTTTTTCTAAAAACTATTATTTTTTATCATCGAAAAATTATTTTAGTAAAATTCAATTAATTTAGAATGTATCTAAAATTAACCTTTTCTTCTTAATTTACATAACAACCATAGTTACTAACATGTTCAGATTAGCCTTCCTAACTCAATTATATTCTTACCTTTTATATTTTCCTTGAGAATCACTAATTTTTATTGTCCAAGATATAAAAACATTTATATTTATGTAATTATATTTAACACACTAAAAAATTATCAATGGTTATTCCATAACATCTTTCTTTAACTTCTAATTTTGATTCATGATTTTGATTATTTTTTAAACTATATCATCCAAATATAAATTTAGAATCCATTCAATTTTTATCCACTCTTCACCTAATAATAAATATATGATGAAGAAAATCATTTTATTATATGAGCTGAGAAATTTACATAATTATTATATTCATTCTAGGGTGAAGAATTATCCTACTCCCTTTCTCTAAACTAACCTTTCTTCTTATTATAATGAAACATTTTATTACCTTCCTTCCAATTTTGATTCCGATAATTCTTAAACTATAATTCAAAATTTAAATATTCATATTTTTTTTTGTAAAATGTTTATCATCATTAAAATTATTAAATTTAATAGAAACTTAACTTTACCATTTCCATTATAACATCATCTAAAAAGGATAGAGATGATTCTTTATTCATTTTACTCTTCCTATAAGACTTTTGATTCTTCTAAAACATATTTATATCTATTATTCTCGTCTACCAAGGAGTCAAAATCCATTTCTTACGTAAACATATTCTTAATAGAATTTGGTTTATCATCTCATATTCCACAAGAATATTTTTTATGTTCATTTGGATATTATATTATCGATATTCTATTGGGGATGCTTCAGAATCATATTTATATATAATGTTTCTCATCATTTTATTAATGATATTAATGTATCCCTAATTTTCACAAATAACTCTTATATTAATGAAAATCGCTATAAATCATGTGAATTATTCATCAATACTTTATTCGTCATCTATATTAACATCCTCATACCTTCTCCTCTTGATTTTTAGCACAGATTCCTTACAATATCATTTCCTTCAAAACTAATTCTCAACATGTAAAAAAAATAAGATACCGTAAGGGCCAAAATATTTTTAAAAACATTCATTACGGGATCTAATTACATAGTATTTTGAGAATTTTCTTTAACGTACATGTTTAATTTGTTACCATCTATCATGGTGACTTGATTAATTGAAGAAAATCTCACTGTGGAAACATATTTAACTTCATGACAATGATATTGAAGATATGGTATCATTAAATTTATAATATTTGATAGTTTATTCTATATAATATTATAAGAATCAACCTATTAATAGAATGAAAATAATCCATTCTCTATGTTTGATATCCCTAAGGTAACCAAGGATATCATACTAATAATAGATCTATTGGATCAAAGAAAGAACATTGATAGGGATGAACCATTGATCAATTATTATTTTATAGTAAATTTTTTTATATTATTTAAGTAAACATTTCCTAACATGAGAAATATATTTTTGTTATGTTAAACTAAAATATAAATATAAAACTCACCTTCAATATGAAATAAACATAAAAAATATGAGAAATTATATCTCTATGGTTTGGTAAATTTATCTAATCCTTGACATGTGGGTCATTTCCCCAAACATGGATTCGTTTTAAATCTTCAATATATTATAAAGGAATAGGAAAAAACTTGTTCTATAACTGAGTAATCATTCTTACATCTTACCATAGTTATACACCACAAAAAATTAGATCTAATACCACTATTGGTTATACCTCATCTTTCATAATTGAATCTTATTTATTCTTTATTAGTCATACCCCCATCCAACAACCCTTTTCATCAAAGTGTCAACACCCTCCCACCCCCCTAATAATCACTTTTTACTTATTTACATGCATACATTTTAAATATATTATTTTCCTCCGCAAGTATGTTTTATAACTATTTATTGTTAACAAACATTAAAATCATCAATAACTCTCTTAAGAGTCTTATGTCCTTAAATCTTATTTCTAATCTTTCTAAGACATAGATTTACTCAATCTGATCATTTCTAGATCTCCATTTATAATAATTAATTATAAATTCTTTTTTTTGATTAATCCAATCCAAATTTACTTTTTTTTCTATGAATATATCTTATTTTTCTTCATTTGATGCTCCACATTGTACTTCAGTCTTGTGATCTATGTTTTGCAACTCTGTTCGGTGACTGTATATGGTAATAAAAATTCACTCTTCTATTTTTCATTATTATTTGACATAGTAGGAAAATAATAGAATCCTCTCATAGTTATTTATCCTCATCTAATGTTTCCTCTCCCATTCTAATTTTTATCAATATGATGATACTTAATATGATGAAACTATTCTTTGAATATGTAGAAACCATCATAGTAATCTCACATCATCAAAACATTAGAACCTCAATTACTCTAAATGTGAATAATTTCCTATAATGATAATCATAATTTTATACACCCATTATATATATTTATTAATAAGGATTTTTTTGTGGGAGATTGAATACATTTGTTATTCTCTATAGATCTTTATACCTAAAATATTATTCAAAAAAAATTCATGATATGCTCAGAAAATATTCAGATAAATTAGAAAATAACCTTGATTTTTCATGAAATATAACATTTCATAAAACTTATTTAAACTATTTTTATGCAACTTATGAAAACATTTTTATCCTTAAAAATATGAAAAATGTTGAAGATCACCTCAAAATCATCACATAAGGAAATAAATAGTTTATGTAAAGGTCATTATAACCCCTCTATTTGGTGAATGTATAACTATTTACATTAAGAAAACTTCTCTATCTATTCTTATACCTTCAAAATTATCAATATGATATATCTTTATTCTACTCTAAGATCACTGCTCTTCATATTCTTATTTTTACTAATGAATTTGAAATCCTATGTATGATCATTCTAACATAGAAATTTATGCTCAAACTTCATTATATGTTCATCCATATAATATAATAATGAATTTTTGTTCTGTTTTTATCCATAAAATTGCTTTTTTACATGATTGATCCTCATTTGATGGATTCAATCAGGTGTCTGAGACTTTTTCTAAAAAACATTTCCTTCGTATCAACTTGGAGTAACATCAAATTTCTTCATTTGTCGATATTTTGGAATATCATTCAATTGGATATTCATAGTTTCTATCTAATGGACATTGGATGTTGAAAGTAAATTGACATATCTTTCCAGTGATATACTTCTTGATATTTTTTGATATCTTATACAATATATCCTTCAGACGCATAACTATTGATACCTTTACATAGGTACTGTAAGGATGGAGTTACCTTTTCATAACTCTCTCCAAAAATTCATAACATCAACCTCTATACCTCATACCTAATTCCAATTAGAAATTCAACCCATTTTATTTATCTTTGAAAAATATTCACTCATCAAAGAATACTTCTAAAAACTCATCTTCTGAAACATCATGCATTATTTTTATAACAAAAAATTTAAAGTACAACTTTGAATATTTATATAATATATGTCTGATCACATCTATAATTCTCCAAAAAACCTACAACTCAAAATTTTTATGTCTGATATCCATTTTATAACATTATTATGAATTATCTAGAGATCTATTTCAGGATTTATAAGGTTGGTGATCTTCTTCTAGTGATGGGAATATGATAACAAGGATATACATTCCACCATTTTGTAACGTTTTCATCTGAATGTCATTGATTTTTTAATCTCATTCTAAAATACTTTTTCTAGAAACACCCAATATAATAATTTCTATCTAGTACCTTAAAATATCCCTTTGAACTTATACTTTATTCAAGACAAACATCATGACGTTGAGGACTTGAATAATTTCTAAAAACCATTTAACTTTTTATGGAATGATTCATAACATAGTTAAGTAAATGCCCTTAATCTATATAAGGATAAATTTATCCATACCTCCAAATAAACATTCTCTCATTATTCAAATTAATATCATATTTAAATATTTATAAAAAAATAGAACCAGGAACACTTTAGAACAATATGTTTTCTAAATGATGTTTGATATGGATTGGGCTAAAGGCTTGGTGTGGTAAATGTATTATAAAATTCCTTTTTATTAATAGTTAAATATATAATGTTTATATAAATTTATAAAGTAATGTTTTATTAAATTCGTTTTGTACTATTTGACTATGTGAGGTTGATTCACTTTTATCTAAATTTTGAGTTCCATGTATGTTCCCTAGATTTGATTATTGTGTGTTTTCTTATATTTATGAATAATAACATTTTCTATGTATACCTATGATAATATTTCATTTAGTATCAACTGTTTTTTGTTTTTTAATGGTTAATAAGGTCCCCAAAGAGGTCTGATATGTGTTTTGACTTTATTGGAGACACGAGACCACGTTATGATGGGATATTACCCCAATGATGAGTTAGTGAGCACTAAGATGGGTTGTGTGCCCTATTTTTTTCATGTGGTTGCATGATTTCGACCTCGTCATAGTATGTGAGGATTGGTTGATATGATGTACAGTTCTCCCTAGTGTCTATATGGATGAGGTGGTGTGGTTTCAGGACCTCCTTGGGGTGTATGCGGATAGTTAAATGTGATTGATTGACCTCCCCAAAGGCTATAGGGGTGGTTTAATTTGATTGATAGACCATACCAGAGTCTACAAGTATGGTTGTATGTGAATTATTCACCTCACCATAGTCTTTGGGAATGGTTTGGTGTTATTTATGGACCTCACCAAAGTTAGTGGTGTTGAGTCGGTATGATTTATAGACCTACCCAATGTCTATGGGGATGGGTCGTTGTGATTGATATACCTTCTAACAGTCTACGGGGATTGGTCTGTGTGATTTATAGTTTTAAACCTAGCCTACATGGATGGGTTAGTTTTATTTATGAACCTCCCTAGAGGTTTCAATGATTGGTCGGTGTGATTGATTTGACTTCTATATAGTCTGTGGGGTTTGGTTAGTGTGCATGAATTAGAATGTGAATTAGCAGTCTTGGATTAAGGAGTACTATGGGGGGTATTTTGTCAATTTACGTGACACATTTATCATGGAAAACCCTTGGGTGATATGGTATGGTTTAGTGCATAAGAAATAATGACTATGAGTGGTTCCTTTGGGTAGTGGGTCATGGTTTGCACAATGCCTCACCATACGTCTTTAGGTGTGGGATGAAAATAATTTTGGTTAGAACAATACCATATGTGATTATTTATAGGGATGGTAATAGAATGAGGTGTATACATAATTTAATAATGGATTTTAAGTTGTTATTTTTTGGTGTCTTTGTTTCATTGTTAGCACAAAACGACCAAACATTTATGATTGTATGTGCATTATGTGTCAGGTTTCTCAGTGGAAGTGGTTCATAGATATGAATTCAAATTTTTTTTTCAAGATTCATCATTTTACCCATGTAAAAATTTTTACTTTTAAGGCATTGGGGTTTCTTACTGGGTCGTTGTACTAACCGCTTCCCACATACAAAACGTGGGTTTCTATTTACATGGGTATATTTTATAGTCCTATGTTAGGACATAGTTATATCATGGATTTGGACACATGTTTCAGTTAACAAGTCATGGAGATTATTGATGAGGTAGGATAGTATGAGAGTTATTCCAAAAGATGATGTATATATTTTTCAATTAACGTTCAACATGTGATGGCTAAGGTTCCTTATATATATGATTCCTATTATTACATGTTTACCTGATGATAATTTGTAATTTTTAATTAATCATATATAGTATTTTAATACTTTCTATTCAAGAATATTGGGTGCCTATTGTCCCTATGATTTTTTATGTAGCTATTTTGGGTCTTCAGTTAATGGATAGGAATGAAAAAGATTCAATACATTCAGGAATGACCTTGAAATTCATCTAGAGGGTATAGTCTCCCCATGTAAATCATTTCCTCTCTCCTAAATTGGAATCATTTTTAATATTGGTAGGCATTCTATAGTGGTTTTATAATCCCCATGAATTCTACATTTACACAACCTTGTTCAGGAAGATACATTATATAACATATTAGTGGAAGTTCTAGATAAAGATGTATTTAAACACCTAAATTTTGTAATTAACCTATGATTAAAGTGTACCAAGAATGGTTTTTATATTTGAAAAAACATCCATGGGTTATCATACATTCTGTGTCATGTAATCTAAGGGATGGTTTGTAGTTGGAATGTTTTGGATAGTGAGGTATGTGAAAATACACTAAATTGAGTACATAATTTCTATAATTCTTTAGGATTTAATACGATGAAAATTAATATTTTTCTAATAAGTTTTAAATTATTTTACTGTCATCTGAGTTTATTTTAATGGATACATGATTCATTAATGAATTTATAATTTTATAAGAAGTTTTTATTATCTCTTGATTTATATGTAATATATTTATGTTTTTATCACAACTAATTAATTGAAAAAGGACTGAACATCCCTTTATGAGTAAGTTTTTTTTGAAAAATCCCATAAAATGAAAACATTATGAACCTAGTGAGGTGTGTAATATATCTACATATTAGAAAAGTTATTTTTTCTATAGAAAACTGTAAATTTGGAAGAAAATTTACATGAGATTGGAAATCAGAGTTTAAAAATAAATTTTGATGCATGCATAATATATTTTCCAAATAACAAAAATATATAAGAAGGAAAAAAACATGTCAAGATACAAAATTTATTTAATTTTTTGTATAAAAATAATTACAATATGTAATGACTACATACTTATTTTAATATATGTAATTAATACATTTCCTTTATCATAGTATTTTTAGAATCATGTATACTTTTTTCTTTATAGATTGAGATGATGAAATCGCCATCCATAAAAAATTAGTATTAATAAAAACAAATCCATGATTAAGTTGTTTATAAAATATGCTAAGGGAATGAACCTGTGAAATTATATACTGCTAGAAATAATAATTTCATATTGTGTGTATGTTTCTGAAGTAATGGAGAAAGTGGATTATCATTATATAATATTATAGGGGAGAGAATAATTTAGTTGAATCCATATCTATATATAATTATAGAAATTTTATAGTGATCTATAAAAATTTCATTAAATATGATTTTTAAAATATGATCATGTTGTGAAGAATGTACAGAATGAAAAATATGACATAACTTGTTCTATAATATGATATTATATTTCAATATAATAGTAGACGTCATGTCATGATTTTAAGTGATTGAAAATAGGAATGCCACCAGTAATCAAAATATTTTCCCATTTTTAGAGTAGATGATGCTAAGATAATGTCAGATATTGTATAAGTAATAATATATAGATTCTTTTTTCAATTTAAATTATGATTTTATTTGGAATGACATTAATTGATATTCATGGGATATTGAAATACCAAATAATAAGGATTAATACATATTTTTTATTTATAAAATACTATTTATGATATACTATGAATTAAAAGTCTTAATAGGATGATGATATAGATGAATATAATGAATTTGACTCTAATAGTACTAAATATCTTCAAGCCTATAGAAATAGAAGAAACCAATGTCACTCAATGATAGTAGATCTTGTTAATTGAAGATATAGTTTAAGGAGAACCATGTTTAATGTATTTCCCTATGATAATAATATACTCGGAATTAGGAATAGAAATTGGTCTGGTGATATCATTATTGTATAACACTAGTGTAAAAATGGATTAAATCCATTAACATGATGTTCGTGTATAAAAAAACATATTCCGCATTGTATTTCTACAGACATGAGCAATGAAAACTAGCTATAGACTAGACCACATGGAAGACATGATTTCATGGTAAAATGACCAAGGATATGTGGTTTTAATAAAATTTGAAAGAATTATTAATCAAATATCCACCATGTGATTCATATATTCCACTACTACGACTCTACTACAAGTACCTTCGATAATATATTGATATAACATGTTATATATAGATTTTTTCTATGTATAGGTTTAAAAAATAAAAGGTTATCATGTTTCTAACCTAGGAATAGCCACAATAAATAAGTATACTATTTCCCAAGCCTGAAACAAGTAATACTTAACTTCCAGAAAAAAAGAATCATATATATATATACACTTAGAAATGTATGAAAAGTCAATGGTGTGACATGATCAGAACCTATGAATTGAAATGAATTTTCATAATCTTACTCAATTACACTACGAAGAAAAACTATTACATAGATATAAAATAAAATATATACATATATAAGAAATTTTAATTATAGGCCTATATGCACACAAACTACATTTATATGGATACATATTATTATTTATAAGGTTATGTCTATATTCGGTTATAGGGGAGTTTTTTGATTTTATAGCCATTATATTTCCTTCCCATAGAAATATATTTCTTTTTAGGAGTCTATAAAATTTTGTATTATTTTCAAATGGATATATCATACTAATAGCCACTCATATATTTCTTCTTGTAAATAAGGTCTCTTCCTATATATATTCTCTATTTTTACACACATTATTCTGTTTCTTCAATTCCAATTTCTCCCTATAGCCATGGGGAATTTTTATCACATGTTTTTGTATGAGTTATATGCACAAGAACCTCTTCTTGATGATTATGGTCCATAGTTATATCTTTTCTTATAGAAAAATAAGACCCTATAATTGAGATATATAATGGGGATCAACTAAAAATTCTTCTCAATCTCAATTTTGAGACTCTAACAATAATATGTTTATGGTGTTGAAAGTATCAATGATATTGAATTATTGAGAAAGGATGAAATTTAAACAGTGTTCCAAATCAGATTATGGTGGATGATGACCTATTCATCGAAGAACAAGATCTATTATATTTGACGATGTTACAACCATGGGGAAAAGGAAGTTATTGTTCAGGGTGTTCTTTAAAGAGGACCATCAATTATTGAATATTACCAATGTAGTGTAATCCCACAACATCTATGAAGATGAAGAGATTGGTTCTACCTTGATAATATAATACCACACCAATTAAGAGTAATTAGATCTATCTTGATATATCTATAATCA
Source organism: Viscum album (assembly GCA_963277665.1). NCBI lineage: Eukaryota > Viridiplantae > Streptophyta > Magnoliopsida > Santalales > Viscaceae > Viscum > Viscum album. The sequence continues at coordinate 1,931,838,200 of OY728132.1, read as the reverse complement.
CATAATTTATGGAAAGACATTACCCCAATATTATGTAACACTATTTTAATATAGTGAGGATAAATTTCAATAAAATGATGATGACACTTCCCAATTCCTATTATAATTAATATTTTAAGTTAGATATCCATTAGTGTATTGTAATGATACCTAAACACTAACATAAATAGGTACCCATACTGGGGTAAAACCTTGTAAAAATAATTTTTATTATTATTCATGACCTTTTTATATATTTCATGTTCAGTTGGGTGTTGAGAGTGAATTTACATATCCACATATCATAACTATGTTATATAGATTAATATGAATATGGGATAACCAAAATAGAGAGTGATATTTGATAAAATATAGGAACACTCATTCAACATCCCTAAAAGTATCCTTAAATGATCTATTAGGGAATTATATATGTGAAGGATTGTCCTAAAGAATGATGGACAGACACTTGATCATTATATTCCTCTCATGTTCTAGAAATCCAATATTATCTTTACTATGTTCCCTAAATTAAATATTAAAACATAATTTCCAATGCTATTTTTAAAGAAAGACCCTAGGTTATCCCTTCTTACCGCCTAAGGTGGCCTGTCACAAGGACTAACACCTATCCTCGATCTATATATGTTTCTAATAAGGGATAAGGGAATCAAAAATCAATTTAGGACTAAGTTCAACATTTATCAAAATAAAATTTAATAAATAATTCCTATAAATAATATAAAATGATGATTCTATAAGTTCAACACAAATATCATGTGAAAAAATAATATTCAAGGAAAATGACATACCAAAAAATCATAACATTAAATAAAAATAAAAATAAAAAATGGAACTATAACTCATGAACCATAAACCTGATAAGGAAAAATCATTATATATTCCAATAAATTATAATTAATTAAAATAAAATATAAAAAAAGAAATAAAAACACTGAAAAAGGCCTATATAAATACAATGAGCCCAAATTCATTAGTCCCAAAATGAAAAATGTTATCAGTGATCGAAAAATTATCCATATCATTTTAGAAAGTGTAATTCATTTACCAGTCAGCACATAAATAACATGAAGAAATATAAAATCCAAAAAATATATCATATTAAATAAGTATCTTAACTAAAATAAAATGAAACCATGTTATATAAACACCATTGTGTGTATATAGTGAGTGTGTATAATGAATAGTAGGATAAAAACAATGATTCTATACGCATAATATAAAATGAAAAATCCTTTATGACGTTTTATAAATGATATTATATGAAAACATATCATTTTTACAAATTATAAATCATTATAATTAAAGGAAAATATTACTTTGAAATCCAATAATTTCAATTGGGATATAAAAACCGATTTACCATAATGAAAAGTGTTGTAATATATTATTAAACCATATTGAAACTAATAATGAGAGACACAAACCCAAAAAAATTGAAAATAGCTCACACATAAGGATCTAATTATGAGATAATCATCCCTAAGGGTCATATGACATATTTCAACATAATGGGAAAAATTGTATATATGTTAAAGAAAATTTCCATCTAAAAAATCACTCTCAATAAAGTAATGAACATGGGCACCCAACATATCTGAACACTCACAGACTAATAGGTGTAGAATTTATATTTATTGTACCTTATACTCCAATATACACAAGAGGTTTTAAAATATTGATAACAACATAAGATTTTATATAAAATAATGAATCTCACATATCTGAACTCTTATCACAGAAAAGCCCATTTTTTTATGTTTTAAAAAATTCTATAAGATAATAATAATAAACCTATAAATATATAATTTAATTAAAAATTATTTAATGCATATTAAGAATTTTAGAAAGGGTGGTAGTAAGACCAAATTCAGTTAAAAATATTCTATATTCCTAAAAAAATATTAGTTAAATTCCATTGAAAATATCAAATTATTTAATAAAATAATTAAAAAACTATTAAAAACAAATAAACAATTAATGAAAAAATTTTGTTCCTTACACACCAAAATAAATTATTTTTATTCATTTATTTTAAATGTGAATTTCATACATGATAAAATAAAATGATGAAATAATGAAACCCATAATTTATGAAACCCATAATTCATGTACACCCTATTTATAATCATATCCATGATTTATATATCAGTGTGTGATGATAGAATACAATTATGAAATAATAGAGGAATAAGGATGATATTTGGTTCAATGTTGAGAAATCCGAATGAAATAAGAGAATAATCTACATTAGTGGATATTGATTATATAATTCCACTGGATGTGCTCACACACAATGACGGTTGATCATGATATGGTAAAATAAGGGTAAATGGAATAAAATATACAGAAAAAGAAAATTTTATATCAATTTTCTATCAAATCCATAGATTGACTACCAAATTTCATGGACTATAAAAAACCTGATATTTTTAAATTTCCAAAATTTGTAGTCACATTTCATTGTCACTCCAATTATAAATGTTAGCCTTTAAATATAAAAAAATTTCTATTAGATTATATTTTTTAATTTATAATTAAACAAAATTGAAAAAATAAATAATAAAAATGAGAAACACCTGATAATAAATTAATAAAAGCCAGGCTGTTTGATAAAAACTTCTATTTTATGTTTACATCAATTTATTATGTATATATTAATTTTTTGTTCCTTTAATATTTGATATATTGTACTATAAAAAAAATATAGATATCATTCAATTTATTATCATTAGAATATTTTTTATAGTTTAGGAATTTATTAAAATTTTAGTAGGACATGAATAATATAACGACAATACAATTCATCCTTAGAATACTTTTTTCTATTAAAAATGGATTCAATAGAAACTGTATAATCTTATGTATTATGTCATGAAGTTTATTCAATCAACCGATGTTAATATCAAGATAATTATTCAATAAAAATGATCAAAAAAATACATGGTTATATTAACATCAATTATTCTTCTCATAATGAATATGTTAATATAAAACTAATTATCCTTTAACACTAAACACATTTGTTGAAGAGAAAATCAAAGTTTATCCTAAAACGATTTAAAATCTAAAAATCCATGAATACACTTCTATATAATATGGTTTTTTGGTTGTTCCTATATTTTTATAAATAGTGATCTTTTATTACATGAATATAAAAATTTGTGGATTGATTCAAGTTTTAATTAGTTTCGCTCACTTTTCAAAAGTGATCCTAAATGTAGAAAATATAATCCTTATAAAAAAAGTTTTTAAATAGAAATGATATAACTTATTAGACAATTTATGAAATGATTCACGATAATCCAAATGATTCATTTTTAAAAAATATAAATATGTTATTAATTTATTGTCTTAAATGTACTGCATCATGGAATACAAAATAGAATTTATAAAAAACTTATTTATGGTACTTTAAAATTTTAGATCAATTAACATCCATTTATAATAGAATTGATGATTCCATTAATAAATATGTAGCATTAAAAATAATGATTATTATTGATGATCAATGATATCTAATTGAAGTTACTCTACAAAAGACCATTAATTTTTAGTACATTAAACTCATGTAAAAATTATGGAACATGAAAATTATAATTTCCACGAATGGAATGGACCTGTATGGTATTCAATTTTATCATGTATAATATACTGAAATTAAATATTTTTATTTTTAAATGTCTTAAATGGTATTCTATGGAGTATGAGTATATGGTTTTGATTTTCTAAATTCATGAAAAAATATATGATAAATGATATTACAATATACTTGGGTCCATTAACTAATTATTTTATGTTATTATTGTATTAATATGTTATGGTTTATGACACTAAAAATGATGAATATTTTTTGTTGTATTTTTTTTTCAATCGATATTTTTCAAATTTATTATATGTTTTCAAGATAAAATATAAATGGGAAATGCAGTCCCCTTATTATAAAGAAAGATATTATTTTAATATGTTAAATAATTTTATGGATAATATATATATTTTAAATAATAAATGTATAAATAATATCCATTATATTTATATATTATGGAAATATATTAAGGGTAATTCTGAAAAAGGTGGTCCACATATTCACGGAATTAGTGAAATTTAATTTTATATTAGAGTAGGTTCATTTTACCGAACTCTAGATTTAATAATATTACCATGATATGTATATAGTTATACATATATATATTATTTATTTTTACAATGATGGTTTCGATTCTTTTTTATATGCCACTAGGGAATTATGTGAGTGGTACACCTAGTTTGTACAATATCGCTACCTGGGAGAACTGGCATAGTCCTGAGTCCCTCTAGACATAGTAACTATTAATATTATGAAAAGAGACATTCTTAAAAAAAATCCAAGATGGGAAATGTGCGACATGTCCTGGGAATGATTGGGGACTCGTTGGGAGTCGAATATAACCCATACAACATGTTCCTGTATTTGGGGGATGGTCGAGTGGTAAACCCCAATAATTATACATCTATGAGTCATAGGATCAAAAACATGCAGGGGAAATTTCTAGGAACTATATTTTTACTTTTATATGTTATATATTATTTTCTATATTAGGTACTATATAATGTACTGCATATGTACTATAGTAGTGCAAAAATTCACTCAAATTAGGATTTTGGACCATATAATTAGGCATATAGGCCACCAAGTCTTGGGACACAAAAAGCCATCTTGGCATAGGGCCTCTAAGATATAATTACTGGAAGAATATCTATCCATAGGGTCCCTAGTTTATCACCAATGGGAAGAATGTGGAGTAACTAGGACTACACATATGGCGTGTCAAAATAGGAAGACAGTGTCTATATGCACTATCGGGTGGGTGATCTTAATTATAAGGATATAAATTGTTGTGATTATGATTAATACTTAAATACCGATGGAACAGCTATGTAGTATAGAGGGTATCCATGTCACATGGACCTGTATACATAGGATTTTTCAGAGGATTCATTATAAGAGGATGGTGGTGCAACTGACGGACACACTTTCTTCATTAGGTGGGTGATTCGAAAGATAGATTAGTGTGTAGGAACCTATCATTAAAACCACATCCCACATCATGGAATGGATGGTTACCTTTTCCTCATACACTTGTCACTAATGATTCAATAGTTCATGATTGTAGGGTGTTGAAACTTCTATACTTGGATAATGGTTTGGTGATTAATGGACAAGGTGTCATGACATGTGAAAGGTAACAAAGCATGATGTAGAAAAATCACTCAGGGTCTTTGGGCATGTTCCTACCTTCATAAAATTAGGCATTTAGGAAAAATTTTATTTAGAATATGGTCTAATATTCCACCAGGTCATACCAGGGTTACTTTCCAAAATAGTTAAAAAGGGGGATTTATTTCCTAATAAAGAGGGTCCTCAACGACAACCTATTAAAAAAATTAATGTTATATACACTACATGGTAGTTTTATTAAGTTAATAGATCAATTAATATGGTTTTAAAAGTTCCACACTATAATGAGAATAAATAAATTCTATGATGGAAATGTTTCACATATATTATATCATATAAATACATCAATCAAATATGAATCATGTGATATGTAACTATTAGGTGTTGGGGGTCATAAGCATCCAAACTTATTCTCATGATGTTCAGGTTCAATGATCTCAATAATGAGGGATCATATGAACAAAAACGTCAATAATGGAACCAAATTTTTATGTTTTATAGGATCTTCATATATATGGGAATTTAAAATTTTCTCTCTATTCAAGAACAATATCAATGAATACAATAAATCTTCTCTATTTATGTGTTATAAAAAGGTATTTTATTATTTATCCAGGTTATATTGTGTCAACTATATCATGATTGGTATTCCATTATATTATTATTTAGGACAGGATTTGTAAATTCTTTTAGCTATAAAAATATATATACAGAGCTTTAAATTTGACTTAGTATTTTCATAAAATAATATTCCATTGTAGTTTCAATCAATATTATTCCATACTATAAATTAAAGATAAATTAATCATGCATGGGTGATAGTAAAAACATAAAAACTATCATGATGGGGTATCAATTTTAAAATATAATATATCACACAGTGTTTGTACATATGAATATTTTTGTTTCTAGTACTTTTATTTTTCTATTTTATTGCTATTATCTATTTTTATATTAAAATAATGGTTTCTGAGTTAGACTCAATTCTATTGAGATAAATTCTAATATTTCCATAAAAAAAATTATCAAAAATTTATATTGATTCAAATAAAATAGTGTTTTAGACAATATGAATCTCATGATATTATATCATTATTTTTCCATGATTGGATGATATCATGTGAACTAAATAAACAGTTTTAATTATAATTAATTCAAGTTTATAATATTTTGGATTTAATTTATTTTACAAGGTATTACATTTTTTAATTAAATATCAATTAATTAATATGAAAAATACTCAATCAAATGAATTTGACATGTTTTGGGTTCATCGAACTTATTCTGTAGGACATAAGGAAAGATTAATGATTTTATTCCATCACATGAAACAATAAAGAGTTATATATTACTAAGTGAATGTTTTTGAAACATAATACAAACAAGACATAATTGAGGATTTGGTTTGGTTTTGAGGCTAACATTCTTAATGTATTTTAGTGTAATTTAAAAAAAATAGTCAATGTAAAAAATATTTTTTCCCCAAATTTCATAACTCCATTCAGTATAATGAATTTTTGGTCCATATACCCAACCATATAAGGATTATACAGAAACCCAGTACAAATGAATAATCATTGATCAATCAAATATTAATGAATTTATTTCATGGAGTTCATGTAACACCCCACCCCTATTTACCTAGAGTCAGTGTATTATTACATAACATTAGCTTGATATAAAGAATATTTTCTCGAAAGACCGATCAGTTTAGTAGCCTTGGAAGTATGAGATACATATATATGTTTTACGTGAGATGGATCCAGATCTCAAGAGAGGCGAGGGAAAACCCTCAACCTTCGAATGATCATTCCCTTCTGGTGACGACGGTGGTTCTGGCGCTGAATATTCCCCCCTCTGTTGGGGAGGGTGGAACGTCATCTCATGGGAGAGCGAGGTCCTTCAGGCCTTTCTCCAACCCGGAGTTCCTTCCTCAATTTCCAAAAATTTCGATTAAACCTTAAGTACTATATATATTCTATGGACTACCGAATCTCCCTCTTACGTTATCTGACTTTATGGAATCCTCGAATTTTCTGAATCTTACCTTGGTGGCATGGTTCAAGCACAAAATTCCATTAGTTGACAATTTCAACTGATTTGTCTTCGGTGCTTGTGATCTTTATGAACGAGCGGTGGTGGGGTTGTTTTACAGTAAGAAAATATTGATTAGGTTTGAGTCGGAGTCAGATCCTAGTTAAGCTTGGGAAAGGGATCCACACAACTTCGATGGATCTCGCTTCATGCTCTTATGTTGGAACTTTGATCTTAATATGAACCATGATCCATCTTCCATAGCGGTTTGGGTATGCTTCCCTAAACATCCCTTTCTGTTTCAAAATCTATTGATTATCCGCATGTTGGGTAATATGGTTGGTAGATACCTTTGTTTTGATAGCCGTATTGAGGCGGTTTGCTATCCGGTAAACCCTAGGGTGTGTGTTAAAATTGATGCATCCCGCATTCCCTTTTATTTAATTTAGATCACGGTTGGCAAGGAGTACCGTTGTAAGAAGAGGGTTGTGTATGGGAACTGGACTGATTTATGTGGTTCTTGCAAGCGTTTGGGTCACCCAGTTGAGTCCTGTCATGGCGGACCTCATTCCAAATCGAGGATAGATCATTGTAGTGGGGAGGATATCATTGTCAGTGCTGAGGAGGGTTCAGGGAGCAAGGCGCTAGACAAGTGTGTGAGGGGGGGGGTCTGGCTCAGACTTCTGGAGGACTGGCTATTGGAGGGAGAGGCTCTCAGCTGGCTGTTTCAGGTGGGGAGACCTATGCACTTGGATCTCGTAAGGTTTATTTTGATGAGGGAGTAATAGTTGGGTCAACTTGCACTATGAGGTTTCGGGAGAAGGAGAATAAGCCTGATCCAGTTGTTGCGTTTGAGTCAGAATAGGTTGGAGATGTTCGAGGATCTAACTTTGTAGAGGTGTATAACAGGGAAAAGTATAAGGTTACTAATCGTTTTGATTCTCTGTCCAGACATTTTTACCCCTAAGTAACAGGTTTTAAGGGCTTTTTGAGGATAAGTTACTTGAGGGCTGGGAGGAGGAGGTCTTTGCAGGAGATGGTGGCAAGGTAGAGGCCTTGGGATGTATGTAGGTTTATTACATGTAGAAAGATCTTGTTTTAGGTTTTTTGCAAGACAACAATAATGTTATAAGGCCCCACCTCTTGTTGGAAGGTGCTGACCAAAGGTTGGGAGATGGAATCAGACAGAATGGATTTGTTCCTTTGGTTAAATACGATCAAGAGAAGAAAGGTCTTGGTGGTGGTGATTCTTTGGAGGGTCCTCTATCTGAGGGTAAGGGGATGGATCTAGATTCTATGGCTGGGAAAGTCTCCCCTCTGGAAGACAAGAGGTCACCCTTGTCAGATGATATCTCTACTGATCATGGGCCAAGGAATAATTCAGAGTGCACTGGGTCACCATTAAGGGAGCAGGCCGGGGAAGGAAGTGGGATGTTCGAGGGAGGAAAGGAAGACTTGATTCCTCCTTTCAACCATTAATTCGGTTAAATTGACTAGAGTGGGATTTAGAAGATGTCTGCTGGTGAAAAACCATTATCTGCAACACTGGGAAAGAGACCAAGGAAGGATTATTTTTATTTTCCATGGCCGATGCAGACTAGGTCTACCTCTAAACAGAATGATGGAGTGGTTCTTGCGGTCAGGAAGGGTAGCAATGAAAATAAGGCATCCTTGGATATTCTCAATCTTGATCATATTAGGAATCGAGTACAAAGTGTAAATTTTTGGATACATCCAGTGTGGGAATTGACTACTGGGGAAGAAGAATCATGCTTGGGATGTGGGGATGACTATGGGTATTATGATATGTAACTCTATGTTTTACTTCTTTTTGTTGTTTCTATTTTATTGACATTGTTTTCCGTTGGATGTGGGGCACTGGGCACCCTTAAACTGGCTATATGAAATGAAAAAAAATTATTTGCAGGCCATATATACGTTTTACATTACATCATTAAATAAAGAAAAACAACATCCTTGTGTCCCCTTTGAAGACACTCTTATCCATTAGCCTATTTCTGCTGGATAATCTTAAAATACTTTATTGCATCCTGGGAAAATAAATCATATGAAATGGGTGATCTCAGATGCTTATTAAGAATAACAATATAGCGGATTCATTATTAAATAACCAAAAAAATTTAAGGCATATATATAATACAAAAACAAATACCTATTAAACATAAATTTCAGAATAATACGGCAAAGATAAATCAAATAATTTCATTTACGTATTCACATAGATATTCTACTAGTCAAATAATCAAATGAAATATCAATATCCAGTTTTCTTAATGATGGAATTCATAATGCCAGACATCATAACCACATAGTCAAGGCCTTGTTCCAAGACTACAAATAATATTTTGTCAAGGCCTAGTTCCAAGACACTAGATTGTCTCATGGGACCTACTGATGCATCTAAGAACTATAGCTGGCTCCATCTATCACTTACTAATTCTAATTCCTTCCTCATGTGAAAAGGTTTAAACATAACATAATCATTTATATTAAAAATGGAATAAAAAATGTCATTAATTAATCCATAAACCATGAATTGTATTAAAACAACACATCCACAGTCAAACATATCACAAAACCTTTAAAACAATATGGAACATTTGTATCATAATAAATCAACTTCAAACATGTTTAAAATTCATCAATGGATGTTGACATAGATGAAATGGAATCTAATTAAAAGAAATACCTATTTCTATTTTCAAACAATTTAAAATTCATATAACTATAAAAGAGAACATTTATTTTTAAATATTTTTTTACATTTTTAAGGGAAGCTTAGAAGGTTTTATAACGGCGGAAAATAGCAACACCTGCCGTATAAGAGTAAAAATCATTTTTTCCTTATGTTTATCAAAAAGTTGTAAAGGACCTTGTTTAGAAAATGATGGAAAGATTATTTTATAAACATATTATAAAAAGTCAAAAAAATATATAAATGACATTGACACATAGTCTAAAAAATTGTAAAAAAAATTAAAATACATTTTTTAAGAAACACAGAAGTGTATGATAAAGAGGTCATAGTAGATACTTAGGTATTAACAACCTCATATAAGTAAAGAGATTGTAGAAATAACCCTTACATTGTACTTTTCCTTAGTAAATGGTATGTTATCCTCATGTATAATAGTTAAAACATTTTCAATAAATTATACAAGAACTATATACATAAATACGATATCATATATGATCTTATAATATTGATTTGATAATAATATTTCAGTAGTATCATTATTTCGGGTGTTAACTGATTAATTTTCTGTTATATGTTTTGTTACATAAGTAATTATTTTATAGATATGATGTGTTTGATTTATATATAGAATGATATTTTGTTCTTAAAAATTATTTTTTTTACCATAAAATGAATGTTATTCTTAAATTGTTACGATGGAGAATGAATCTCATCACGTTCGTGGAGATAGTAATCCATACGTATGCACGAGCGACAATATCATTCAATTGAATTTAACATCGTATATAATTGAATGTGATATCATATATAAATAATAATTAACATATTATATTTATTATTTACATATATTATACATCATTATTATACCCATAAAAATAATGAAGTGTTGAATAACGACAACCCCACGATGTGGAGACAGTAAGCCTTGCGTACACACGTATGGTGACATTTTCTTTCATAGGATGGATAAAATAATGAATATGGTCATACCATATGTATAATAACATCATAGTATGAATAAGGTACTGGATTTATTATTTTAGTATTTGAATAACAAAGAATGTGGAAGCGGAAGAAGAAAAGAACTTGAGAGAGCTGGTGAAATAATTATCTCTTATTCGAGTGATTTTTATTGAGTTGATCAAAAGGGATCCATCGGTTGGAATTATGATCAATGTAAGGGCTCTAGGATGAAGTGGGTGTTTTTGGGAGGATATTGGATGAGGGGTTGGCCAAGACAAATGGATTTTGAGGTGTGATTTTGAGAGAAGGGAATGTACCCTTTTATAAGAGAGGTGAGGGTCACTTTCAGAAAATCATGAAATATTATTTTATTATACAATCATATTTTGTTTATAATGGTTATATAATTATTTATTTGTAGGATAAGGTGGGTATGGGTATAAAAAATCCCAACAAATAGGTTTTACACAGGTTTATGTAATCATATTAACCTTATCTTTTAGATCTAACTCTTCGTTAAATAGTTTATCTTTTACCATGTATTCTTGTATTATTATAGTAAATGGTTAATAAACATACTATAAAAATACAAGAGAACCCCAAGTGGTTCATTATTAATATATCAAATCTTATATTTGTCTTTTGGCCAAACCTTATATTTTTTGGAATATTATATCAATCAATAATAGAGTATTTGTTTTAAAAAATCATTTATTTCAATTTGGACACTATTTGGTATTTTGTTTTTGTGAAAGTAATTACAGCATTATTACTTCAACAAAAATCATTGAATTAACCCTGAAATATCATATTAATCTAGGAAACTATTGAAATGCATCAAAAGTATCAATTTTCATTTATTTTCATATTTATAATATGAATTATTTTAATCATTCATTAATAAAGTAATTTCTACATCATAAGTGTGTCATAAATAAATTTATTTATATAAAGTCTAAAAATTATAAATAAAATAAAAATATGTATAAAATAATTTTATCTTTCTTATGAATATTAATAGTTTAATTTATCTTATTTATAACCCTATATTAAAAAATTTTAGTTATTAAACATTGAATTTAACACATTTAACTCTTATTTAAATAAAAATAACAATAAATGTCTTAATATAATACAAGTGTGAATAAAGGATCATATTTTTCAAATGTTGTGTATGGTCAAAATAAACTTATCCAATTGAAATAGGACATGCTTCTGGGTAACTAAAAGATCATTTTTAACCTTTAGTTACCCTATTTACTTTTAACTGTGGTAAGTAAATGTCAAAAGTTAGTATTCACCGAAAATTATTCTCATTTTATTGAACCACAATTTACCTAATGATTTGAACCTTGTCTCTATGATTATTGGAATTCATCTCATAGAATCGGTAAAATTATGTTTTATTCAAATTTTCAAATGATCCTAGAAGATGGGTAAAAGAATGTAAAATGTTCAATAAGAATTTATATATATAATATTATTATAAAATTAATCCAATGAATTACATTGAAAATACATATTTATTTTGTATCTATTTTTATCTAAAATAAATTTAAATAAAAAAATTTGTTTTTAATAAAAATTTAGTTTTAAACAAAAACGTAATGTTTTTCACTATTCATCAAAAATGGAATGTTTTCATAAAAATACAAAAAATTAACTCTAAGATAATTCTGATATTGCAAATTAAAAAATGAATCCAATTTTGAAAAATAAAATTTAAAAAATTTAAAAAATTGGGTATTACTATTCATAACACCTTTTTTGATTGGTCGTCTGTGTTAAAACTATAAGTTGCGTACAACGCCACCTATTGCGTTATTCAATGGGAAACATACCATGGAATATTGGGGTGTTACATTCTACCCTCATTCAAATCATTTCATCCTCGAAATTTATAGAATATTACTTCATAAAAAGATTCAGGTGGTTCTTCATCATAAGTTCCTCGGGTTCCCCGGTTTCCTCTCCCATCTTATGGTTTCTCTAAAGAACATCCAGCAGACGATTCGTCCGGTTTCTCAACACTTCTTCTCTGGTATCAATAATTCTGATTATCTCTTCATAATAAGACTGGTCGGGATCCAGTACTATTTCTTCATAGGTGATTACATGCGTTGAGTCAGGCATGTATTTTCTTAACAGAGAAACGTGGAACACATCATGACCTTTGGAGAGACATGGCGGCATTTCAAAACTGTAAGTTACAACTTCCATTCATTCTATAATTTCGAAAGGTCTAATGTACCAGTGAATCAATTAACCCTTCATACCAAAATGTATAACACCCTTCCATGGAGATAACTTCTAGAAAACATGATATGCTACTTGAAATTCATAATCCTTCCTTCAGTTATAGGAATAGATATTTTTCCTTCATTGATCTACTTTTATGTGATTTTGGATAAGGTTAACATTTTCCATTTTTTCCTCAGCATGTTCGGGGCCAACAAGTTTTATTTTACCAACATCATCCCAACAAGTTAGTGTGCGAAATCTCTTTCCATATAATTTTTCATATGGTTCCTTCTGAATACATGAATGGATGATATTGTTATTGGAAAACTCTACCAGAGGTAAATACTGATCCCAAATTCTTTTAAAGTCATGTAAGAAATATCTCAACGTGTATTCTATGGATTGAATAGTATGTTCTGATTTTCCATCAGTTTGAGGGTGGTAGGTAGTGCTCAAATGATGTTCAGTATCCAAGGCCTTCTAATGACTTTTCCAAAATATTAATCTGAATTGGGGATTATGATTTGAAACAATTGATTGTGGTACACCATTAAGTCTTACAACTTCATTAATATATAGACTTTCTAGACATTCAAGTGGTAAATATTCTATTGTAGAAAGAAAATATGCTGACTTGGTAAGACGATCAACAATTACACATATTATATCATTCCTTCTAGGAGTATTTTGTAGTCCCATGAAAAAATCAGTCGTAATATCATCCCATTTCCACTCTGGTATGGGAAGAGGTTTCATGTCTCCACTAGGATGATGTCTTCCATCCTTCACTATTGAAAAACCATACATCTTGACACATAATCAAAAATCTCCATCTTCATGTTGTCCCACCAAAAATGTTCCATCAAATATATATACATCTTAGTGCTACCAGAGTGTATAAATAAATTTGACCTATGACCATCATCCAACATTTCCATTTTTAGAACAGGTATGTCAGGAACACAATTTCTCTTTCCAAATTTCAAAATCCAATTTTCATATTCAAATTCGATCAATATCCCATCGTTCACTGCTTTAATTTTCATCTATAACTCCTCATCATCATCCTAAAAACTTTTTATCCTTTCTAATAAATATTTTTTAGAAACTATTTGGAGAATTATCGATGTTTCACCTTCGATTATTATTCCCGTATCCATATTTACTATATCCATGAACAAAGGATCCCGTTAAACTCTCATCTTGTTCGAAACATCATGTTTGTTTCTTCTCAAAGCATCTACCAGCTTATTTTCCATCCCCGTGTGGAATTTAATTGTGCAATCATAATCTTTCTGTAGTTCTACCAGAAGGATAGTTTTGTTCATAAATTTTTAGTTTTCGTGATGCATAAGAAATAACTCTATCATTATGCATAAGGACACAACCAGGTCCTTTCTTCTAGGAATCACTATAAATAACAAACCTATCATTCCCTGATGGTAGAGTCAATATAAGATAATTGACTGATATTATATTCATTTCTTCAAAAAATTATTCACACTCTTTTGTCCAAACAAATTTAACCCCTTCACATGTGTGATTGGTAAATGGGTTAGCCAATTAGGAATAATTTTAGAGGAAATTCCAATAATAACCTACTAAACCAATAAAACTACGTACCAGAGTTATACTCGTCGGTGTTGGCTATTCTTGTATTTCTCTTCTCTTAGATGGATCAACAGAGATTCCATCATTAAATAAACTATTCCATGAAAAGAAATTCCGTGAAGCCGTAATTCACACTTTATAAACATCCCATATAATTCATTTATTATGAGGTTTTTTAGAATAGTGTGAAAGTGATTTTCACGATCTTCATAGTTTTTGACGTATACCAAGATATCATCATTAAATGGAACTACAATTTCATCATGATATTCTATGAAAAATCTATGCATTAGATCCATAAAAACATAGGGCACATTATTTAGTCCAAAAGGCATTATTGTAAAATCATAATGCCCATACCTGGTTCAAAATGAATTTTTCAGAATGTGTTTTATCTTTATACAAAATAGATGATATCCAGATCAAAGGTCAATCTTTGAGAAATATCGACTTCAATTAAGTTGATTGAATAAATCATCAATGGGAACTATGGGATACTTTTTCTTTATTGTTATAGCAATGATCTCCCTATAGTAAATGCACAAAATCATAGATCCATATTTCATCTTAAAAAAGAATAGGGGCTCCCCATGGAGAAACACTAGGGAGAATAAGTCCTTTATTACTCAATTAATCTTGTTGTTTCTTTATTTCCACTAATTCTAAAGTGAGAATTCTATATGGGTTATTCAATATGGACCTTGAACCAAGAATTAAGTCAATGGAAAACTCAATTTCTCATTTTGGAGGTTGTTTAAGAAAATATCTTAGAAACACATCAACATATTCTAGTATAATAGGTACATCTTTTATTTGAACATTTCATTCCTCTCCCATATTAATTACATTGCCTTCTTCCCCAATAATTGAATTTCGTAGAGATAATGGGGTTTGATCTAGATAAGAATCATGTGGTGATGTTTCAGCTCAAAAGATAAGGTACTCCTTATCATCATCTAAAATTGTAACCCCATTATTCATATAATAATATTTTTCGTCATGGTCCTAAATCCAATCCATTCCGAGGATAATATCAAAATCAATAATGGGTATGACAAAGAGATCAGCAGATATAGAACATTTATATGTCTTAATGTGAAATTATTCACAAAACATTGTTGCAATGATACATCCCTTCGGAGTTTTGACTGAAAACAACCTTGTCAAATAAAATTTTAAATATCAAATTTTCTTAGAGAACTAGGATGATATAAAACAATGAGATGATCAGGAATCAAATAAATAATTGGCTAAACTTGAGGAAACTATTAAATTGCATGTCAGCACATATTTCTGAGCTTAAACCTTAGTATTTGGGATTACATAAGCTTTCCCTTTATCTCTTGGCCTTTTGTGAGGTATGTTTCCTTGGATCTTAGGAAATTCATTTTCATAATTACCCGTTTCTAAAAAATGATAGAATTCAACATTGAAAGTATCTTTCTTTACCTTTCAATCATGATATAGGTGGATTTTTTCACTACACTTTTAACAGACTCTCATTTTCTTCAGGAAAGTACCAGGGTGTTTCTTCCCAGATTTACCCCAGGATGGATATTCAACTTTTCCGTTCATTCCCTTATTTCTATTTTTAGAGTGTTCAGTAGATCTCTTCTTCTCTTTCTTTTCATTAAAGTCGTAAGACTTAGAGAATTCATTTTTTGTTTTGATAGCACATGAAAAAATATCTTTGTATGATGATAAGGACTATAAGAGTAATGTTCAATGGAGGAATGGATTTAACCCATCGAATAATTGATCTGTCTTACTCCTTGGGTTACGTATATAATCTCTTGCATGCCTTGCTAACCTTTTTATGTAATCCTCATACATTACAACATTTTCATCCAACTATTTCCTCAGACTCATCAAATTTTATTTCTATATCCGCTCTATGGTCACGAGGAAATTAATTTTATAAGAAAAGCTTTTTATGATCCCTATATTCCATTTTTGATACTTCTTCATCTTCGTTTTTGTTTTGAATTAATGAATACCATTGATCTGCATCCCACGTGAGGCGATAAACATTCATGAAAACTTTTTTTATTTTCTCTACTCCTTAAATCATGGAATATATTCTCAAAGAACTTATCCATTGATCAGATAAAAATGGATTTGTATTCCCAATGAATATTGGTGGTTGTTTCCTCATAAATCGGTCTAACATTGATCCTCCATGTTGTGGATCATGGTGCTCTATATGGGTAAGGTTATTATTCATAACATGAGTAAGTTGTATCAGTATGTTTATAAGCTGATCAGTACCAGTTACATCACCATCTCTACTATAATTATATTGAGTAGGGGGGAAATACCTACATGGATTATGTGAGTAGATACAGTCTCCCCTCCTTCCACTAGGCTTCATATGTAAACAATGGTATACACAAGATTTGTTTATGAATCACAGTACATAATTCCAAATTTGTAAAAAACATAACATAAATTGAACAGTTTATGGATATAATCCATAATCATAAAAATGGTTTCCTTGAGAAGGTATATACATATAAATCCTTAATAATTCTTTGTAAGGAAAATGTGAATTATACTAAGCATATCCCCCTATATTTTCGTAACCAAGAGTGTAGTAAGGCCTGCTGTCTTGTACCGGGATACCCCAGGTCAAGACCGAAACTCCTTGTTAGAGTTTTTACTCCTAGGTACATTTGTTCCAAAGATGCCTCTACCTTGTCGTATCCATAAAACAATTTATTTCTTGAAAAACTCACAAAATCTCTACATTAAAAAAATTCTATGATGTTCTTCTATAATAATCATCAAAGTCTCTCTTAGGGTAATGTTATCTAATAAAAGTTTTTCTAAATATAGTATCTATGGTTTGAACTAAAATTTCTCTGATACCTACTGTAACTCCCCAAACCCAGTTACCCACAGTCGGTTCATTATTACATATCATTGGTATGATACATGGAATCCAGTCTCAAAAGGCCGATCAGTTCACTAGCTTGGAAGTACTAGATACATACATAAGTTTTACAATACATCATGAAATAAATAAAAACAACATCGTTGTGTCCCCTTTGAAGACACTCTTCTCACTTATCCTATTCTGGTGTGTTAATTAAAAATAATCTTCTTCACATCCTGGGAAAATAAAACATAAGAAAGGGGTGAGCTCAGATGCTCAGTAAGGATAAAAATATTGGATAAGATTTCAAAAATAACCATAAACATTCAAGGAAATATACAAAACTGAAACAAAATCCTTTTAAACATAAAATTCATCATAATATGAAAAATATAAATAGAAAAATTTCATTTACTTATTCACATTAATATTCTACAGGTCGAATAATCACATGAAATATCAATAGCCAATTTCATAATGATGGAATGCATAATGTCGTACATCATTACCACATAGTCAAGGCCTCTTGCAAGAATGAAAATAATATTCTGTCAAGGCCTTATGCCAAGACACTAGTTTGTGTCATTATACCTACCATTTTATCGAAGATCTATATTAGGCTCCACCCATCAGTTACTAAGTCCAATTCATTCATCATATGAAAAGTATTAAACATAACATAAACATTCATATAAAAACTAGAATACAATATGTCAATACTTAATCCATAAATTATGAATGGTATACAAATAACACATCCACAGTCAAACATATCAAAAAACTTTCAATACAATATGGATGATTTGTATCATAATAAATCACCTTCAAATAAGTTTAAAATCCATCACATGATGTTGGAATAGATGAAATGAAAACAATTTGAATGAAATAACTAATTCTATTTTGAAACCATTTAAATGTCGCATTATTATAAAAGAATCATTTATCTTGAAATATTATTATAAGATTTTAATGGAAGTCTTGAAGGTGTTATAATGATGGAAAATAGCCGCACCCCCTGTATAAGTAAAAAAACATTTCTTCCTTAATTTTTTCGAAAAGGTTGTAAAGGACATTGTTTAGAAAACGACGGAAATATTGCTTCATAAACATCTTATAAAAAGTCAAAAAAATTGTATAAAATTATTTAAAAAATAGTCTAGGAAATATTAAAAATGTTTTGAAATACATTTTTTAAGAAACACTGATGTGGATGATAAAGAGGTCCCAGAAGATACTTACGTATTAAAAACCTCGGATAAGTAAAAAGATTGTAGAATTAACCCTTACCTTATATTTTTCCTTAGTATATGGTATGTAAACCTACTATATAATAGTTAAAACATTGTCATTAAATTATAAGATAACTATATACATAAATATGATATCATATACGATCATCTAATATATTTTTGTTAATAATATTTCAGTAATATCAATGTTTCGGGTGTTAACTGGTTCATTTTATTTTATATGTTTTGTTACGTAAGTAATGTTTGTTATGGATAGGATGTATTTAATTCATATTGAGAATGATATTACATTTATAAAAATTATTTTTTAACCATAAAATGAATGTTATATTTGAATGGTTATGATGGGGAATGAACCTCATCACGTTCATAGAGACGGTAATCCGTACGTACACATGAGCAACAATATCATCAACTTGAAGTTGAAATAATTTATAATTGAATTTAATATAATATATAAAGAATATTAATCATGTTATATTTATTATTTATGACAATAATACATCATTATTATACTCATACAAATAATAATGTGTTGAATAACAACTACAACACGGCGTGGAGACAGTAAGTCGTACGTACACACGAAAGGTGACTTTTCATTCATAGGATAGATAGAATAATGAATATGGTATTAACATATATATAATTACATCACAATATGAATAATATACGAGAGTTTTTATTTTGGTAACAATTAAAGGGGAAGTGGAAGAAGAAAATAACTTGAATGTGGTATTGAAATAATTACCTATTCTTCGGGGGCATCCTTTTGAGTTGATAAAAAGGGATACATAGGCTGGATTTATGATAAAAGTAAGGCCTATAGGTTGATGTGAGTGTAGTTGGGATGATATTTGATCAGGTTTTGGCAGACCCAAATGAAATTGGAGGCGTGATTTTGAGAAAAGGTAAAGTGCCCTTTTATAAGAGAGGTGAGGGTCACTTTAGGAAAATATTGAAATATTATATTATTATACAATTATATTAGGTTTATAATGGCTCAAAAATGATTTATTTCAAGGCTAAGGTGGGTTGGTGTCACAATACTCTCAACCAATAGGTTTTAGATGATGGACCCCCAAACACCCTAAGAGGGGAGGGGTGAATCAGGGTGATAACTTTTTCTTTTAATGTGTTGGATCTTGTTCCCACGTTGGTGAGAACTTGTTGAACATGTATGATGATTATGATTAGAAAGCAAAAATTCACATGCACATAGAGGACACAACACTTTTTACTTGGTTCACCACTAAGGGCTACGTCCAAGGAGCATACACCGACAAGTTGTCGGTCGTACCAAATTCCACTAATCTTCATTAGATGTGGATTATAGAGGTTCGGGAACAGTCACTCTATCCCAGGCTCACTGCCTTTACAAAGGTTTAGGGATAGGACACTGCTTCCCTCGGGTCACTCCCGTTGATTCCCCCTGGCTCACTACCGTTGGTGAAGTCACACTCAGTTTATAGACGTGAAGGTCTCTTCAATAGATAGGCATGAAGGTCCTTGTCTACTGTTCATCATGACACTTTTCTTGCATCATAGTCCTGAGTTGATTCTCTGTTAAAGTCCAAATTCCATCCACTGATGAATACCCCCTTTTCCCTAGTCCACTGGGCAAACAACCTTTGGAAAGAGACTTCACAATGTACCCTACTTCTCAAGGATCCCAATTTTGAAGAGCTCAAACAAGCCTTCGCGGAGTCCCTGCCTTTTCGTGAAGCTCAATCATGAAGAACTCTAGTGATTCTCCAGCCCTCACAATGCGTGGATATCATGGATCTCATGCCTCTACGTGAAGCTCACTGAGGAAATGTGGGGCGCACAACTTTTGCAGAGCTAGAATAGCCACCGCGAAGCTCTTCTACCACGAAGCACACTGCCTTCACGAGTGACCTTTGCGAACCGAGAGCAAAGGATTTTCTCTAAATTTCTCTGTACTTATCTTGAGGGGTTCAACCTCTATTTATAGGCGATTCCACCGATCCTTGACTCTTCCGTGCGAAGTCAGTGCCACGTCAACTCAAATCTCAAACCTCTGAATTTCCCGCCGAAATTCTCTCAAAATCGCAAAGCACTACTGAAATTTTCCATTCGCGTAGCTCGTCATAATCACGGAGCATTTTTCATTTCCTTCGCGCCTTCGCTGTGAAGTTCCCTTGAAAAGATTTTTGTCTCTGCGATGCTCTTCATCCTCTACCGTTCGTGATGCTTTGATCTAATCGCGAAGACTCACCGCCTCCATTCTTCTGGTATTCGCGATTTACAAATGATTCATCCTCTCTTCGCGAAATTCATGCCTTTGTAATATTTAATTATTATCTTCATGGAAATCCACTTTTTGCAATGCTCAGCAAATTCCAGATTTTGAACCCAAAAAATTTGGAAAACACTGGGAAACAACGCCACCTTCAATAATGTTGTCTACTTGAACGATATGATCTCTTTTCTAGTACACGATCCGAATTTCCATAGAGGATTGACAACAAACACAAACCATACTCCAAATCATGCATTGAAGACTATGGTTCCAACAATATCCCCCTTTGGGTTTGATGGAAATTAGAAAATAAATTCATTAGATCTCCATCTATGTGAAATCCAAAAACACAAGAATCAACTCAACCAACACTCTATGTCTACGTGGGCAATGCTCGGTGTAGAAAACAAGAGAGGAGGCTTGAATTGGGTTCCACTATTTTCCTTCTCATCACAAAAGTTGCCAGAATTTATTATTTTCTCCTTTCTCCCCCATTGACAATAAATCCAAAGACCAGTAATTTGTTTTCATGTTCAGATCAAACCATACCCCCTGGATATTATCTCCCCCATAAACCTGCATCACAACAATAAATAGATTAAAAAAGTTATAAGAAATGGGGAGAGGGAATTCCGAAGCCTCCTTATGCAGTAGGAGGTGGTTGAATACTGAGGTTCAACCGATGCTTCTCAAACACATCTGCGGACAGCGGCTTGGTCAGGATATCAGCCACTTGATCATCAGTTCCAACATGGTCCATTCTAATCAAACCTTGTTCAACCTTTTATTTGATAAAATGATACCGTATTTCAATATGTTTTGTATGAGAATGCTGAACCAGATTCTTCATAAGATCAATTTCACTTTTGTTATCACAGTAAATCACCATTGGTTACTGCACCTTATCACCAATATCGGTTAGTTGCTACTTCATCCAAAGCAGTTGAGTGCAAGCCTTTGTATCATAGATATACTCATCTTCAGCAGTACTAAAAGAAGTACTTTCTTATTTCTTTCTCAACTAGCCAACACATTTCTGCCCAATATAGAAATCTCCACCACTAGCATACTTTCTGTCTACTACATCACCAGCCCAATCAGCATCAGAAAATGCTGATAATTCACTATCCCTGCCTGCAGCAAAAAATAACCCGAAGTTATGTGTACCTTGAATGTACCTCAAGATTCTTTTTACTGTCTCTATATGTTCCTCCTTTGGATTACTCTGAAAGTGGGCAACAAAGAATGTGGCAAAGACAATATCTGGCCTTGTCGCTATAAGGTATAGTAGGATTCCAATGATCCTTTTGTAAATGGTGGGATCAATAGAGTCCCCATCCTCATGCTATCCAAGTTTAGTTCCAACTGCAATTGGAGTTGACATTGGTTTGGAGTCTTGTATATTAAACTTCTTCAGCACCTCTCTTGCATATTTTTCATGTGAAATAAAAGTGTATTCCTTATTTTGAATCACCAGCAGCCCCATGAAATATGTGAGCTCACCAATCATAGAAATTTCAAATTTTGATTTCATGTGATTGGCAAATTCATCGACTGATTTCTGCCTGCTGCCACCAAATATCATATCATCAACGTAGACTAGAACAATGAATTGTTCTTATGGAGAATTATTCACATAGAGATTGTGATCAACTACTCCTCTTTTGAATTCCAACTTCTTGAGATATGAATCCAGCCGTGAGTACCTCACCCGTGGTGCGTGCTTCAAACCATATAGAGCTTTCTTCAGTTTGCAGACATTTGTTTCATCAGTACCCAAAACAAATCCCACTGGTTGTTTGATGTAGACTTCTTCTTAGAGTACACCATTCAAGAATACTGTCTTGACATCCATTTGATATACTTTATATCGTCTTTGGAGTGCCATCACATGGAAAATTCTGATTGACTCCAGTCTAGCCACTGGAGAAAAGGTTTTTTCAACATCAATGCCTTTAATCTGAGAGTATCCTTTACATACCAGTCATGCCTTGTTTCTTATGACACTTCCATGCTCATCAAACTTATTTTTGAAGATCTATTTGGTACCAATCACATTGTGACATTTGGGTCTCTAGACAAGATCCCATGTCTGATTCTTGTCAATCTGATCTAATTCACCATTCATGGATTTCACCCAAGATTCATCTTTTGCAGCTTCTTCGAATGAGGATGTCTTTACAACTTATAGAAATGCAGATTGCGTGTTTTTTCTCATCCTTATTGTTTGATTGGGTGCACTCCTGTCCCCAATTATGTTGGATGGATCAATATCAGCTCTTCAATTTCTCCTACGAGGTTCAGTAGTATTCTCTTCAGCCATTGTTTCTTCTTCAGATTCTTCTTTCGAGTCAACATCATGATGTGACTACTGAGTGTTTTGAACATCTTCCTCTATTTCCGCATCTGTATTTTCTTCATGTTCACTTTGTTCCTGACTTTCTATCACATCATCATATGACTTCATTGAAGCATTTGTGGTTTTCTCTTCAATTATCTTAACATCACTACTTTTCACAATCCTTCCCAAACGCTTGTTGAAACATTTGTAGGATTATCTGTTCATTGAGTAACTGAGGAAAATTCCTCCATCTGCATTGTCCCCATATTTCCCCTAATTTCTTTCTTTGTTCTTAATGAAGAATTTACTTCCAAAGAGACAAAAGTATTTTAGAGGAGGCTTCCGTCCATGCCACAATTCATATGGTGTCTTCGTCTCGCCCATATAAAGTCCTGTTCAATTTTGAATTTACACTGCAGCTTGAATAGGCTCTTTCCAGTAATGTCGTGGAATACGACTCTCAATCATCATAGTTCGTGCCATGTTGTCCACTTGTCTATTACTACGTTCAACAACTCCATTTTGATGTGGAGTTCTCACAGCAGCTACCTCATGTTGTATCCCATGCTTCTCCAAATAATTTTCAAACTCAATGGATGTGTACTCTCCTCCATTGTCAGATCGCAACACATTGATTGTTCGTCCAGTATCATTCTCGGTGGTTCGCCGATATGTTTTCATGCATTCAAGGACATTTCATTTCCTGTTAATGACCATCACACATTCCATTCTACTATAATCATCTATGAAAAGGAAAAAGTACCTTTCTCCATGAGTTCCGGCAACATTTATTGGCCCACATACATCAGTATGAATCAGAACAAGAAGGTGAGATGCCCTTTTCTTCTTTGGCCAATATGAACTGCGGACTAACTTCCCACGAATACAAGCATCACAAGATTTTTCATGCTCACGCTTCAGGTTGGGAATGTCCATGACAATTCTCAATTTTGATATTTTCTCCATGTCTTGATGATTGATGTGTCCCAGTCTCCGATGCCAGAAATTGTTTTCTTCTTCAACAGTCATGTAACATAAATTTTCTTCACTATCAACCTGATACAAGTTGCCTTCTGTTCTGTATCCCTTTATAAGTGAATTGCCAGTCTTTCCCTTGATAGTGCAACCTTTCTAATTAAAATTAACTATAATTCCTGAGTTACAGAGTTGACTCACACTGAGAAGATTATGATGTAGGCCACCTACGTAATGTAATTCAATATTCTTTAGTTCTCCATTAGCTAATTTTGTACTTCTACTCCATTTTATTTTTAGAGCCCCATCATTACCAAATATTACTGTACCATCAACCTTCCTTATGATATTCGTTAGTAGGCTGGCATTACCTATCATATGAGATGAACAACTACTATCCAGAATCTAGGTACTTTTGTTCTTTGTAGCTTTGAGGGCCTCCTCTGCAAGGTTGGATTTCTAAATATTCTTTCTTTCCTTCCATGAGACATTAGGTTGAGTATATAGAACTAATGGCCTTTCAATTATCTCTTTCACATACCCAGGTTCTTCATTGTCATAGTCTTCCTTGAGAGGTGAAAAACTGTTTGAAAGAGAAACATTGTCTTGATGACGAGACTTGACTTTTCTTGAACCTTGTTATGAGGTGTCCATGTCCCTTCTCTGCCAGCAATGAGCGGCCTTATTCCCAACGTTAGAACAACGAAAAAAATATCCATTGTAATTATTTCTTCTATAATAATTAGGATATGAAATTTTTCTCTTTTGTTGAGCTTCTATATCTTCTCTATTCAGATAGCTTCTTGCCTATTCACAATAAGACATGGTGTGGCCCAGATAGACACAGAACTGACACTTCATGAGAGGAAATATCTTCTCACTTGAATTTCTCCTCATATCATCTTCCTTGGTAGAATATTTATACTTTCTGTCATTTCTAAATGTTTGAGGATAATTTTCAGTTCTCCATTTAGTTTGGATTGAGGGTTCCTTTTTCGGCACTCTGGGTAACGTTTCAACATGTTCAACTTTCATCTTATCTTTCTTTTGGATCTTTTCACTTCCAGCAGTTGATGTCTCAGCCTCACAGCCAATTCCACTCTTTCCCATGCAAGCGGGTCTTTGATCACTCAAGATTTTTTCAACCCCATCTGAACCACACTTGGCTCTTGCTAGTAATTCTACATCTGAGAATCTTCCAAACTGTATTTTATTCCTCGATTCTTTTGGAACTGATTCAGTCTCCAGTTTGCACCTTAGAGTAACAACTTCCTCCTCAAGACCCTCAGCAGTCTTGGATTTTTCATCCAGTCTGGAGGTGAGGTCATTGATGAACTTTTCCTGCTCTTCAATTCTCACCTTTAGACCTACTACATCATCATTGCTTTAAATTATTTTAGACTATACCTTCACAAATTCTTCCAGTCATTGAATTTTAGCTTCATGTTGATCAACGTATTCACTTGATTCTTCTACAATTGATTTCCACTTATTGCAGCTCTTACATTTAATCTTAAGCTTACTAACCACATCCTTAAGTTGCATTTCAGGATCTACACAAGTTATCAGTTGTTTTTCTCCATCACTATCTTCTGACTTTTCAACAGTGGCCATCATAGAAGCATGGTTCCTAGTTTTGAATTCTGGTTCTTTTTCGTCACAGAATTCATTATAAGCTTCTTCCTCTTCATAGACAAAACTATTCCTTTCCTTTTTGTTATCATATTTGATGTCTCCCTTTTTGAATAACCTTCTCTAAGGCTTCTCGATGTTTTCATCTTCATTATCTTAATCATTGATCTTTCTTAAGCACTGAGAGGCAATGTGCCCAACTTTTCCACAACGGAAATATGTGAGAGGTAACTTCCCTTTGAATTTCCCTTTCCCCTTCTGGAACTTCTTTGTAATGAGAGAAAGAATTTCTTTTTCTTCATCATCTTCACCGCTACTATCCTTTGAGATTTTCAATTTATCCATGGCCTTGAATGCCATTTCCTTGATCACTTGAGTCGTAGCATCTTCTGGTTTGACTCTCATTTCATATGCTACCAAGCTGCTCAGTAGATCATCTAGAGAGAGTTTGGAAAGATCTCTTTACTCAAGGGCTGACACCTTCACATTATACAGAGGTGGAAGTCTTCTTAATATTTTCTTTACAATATCAATATCTTTGATTTCTTCGCCTAGACCCCAAATTACTCCAGCCACTTCAGTAATTCGATTAAAGAAAGAGTCCGCATTCTCATCTGGATGCATCTTCAGATCATCAAACCGATTGTGCAACACTTGTAGTTTCACCTCCTTCACTTCTCTATCTCCTTCATAAATATTCTCAAGTTTATCCCACATGGATTTTGCAGAGGTGAAATTCATCACCTTTAGGTAGATCTGATCAGAAAGGGAAGCAGTCAGTGCATTATGTACTTTAGCATCTGCATCAAGATGTTTTCTTTCTGTTTCAGTCATAGCTAGGCCTGTTGGATCAGTGACTTGTATTCCTTGCACAGTATAAAAGATAACTTCCATTCCAAGAGATCATAGATGAGATCTCATTCTGTTCTTCCAGATCTGGAAATTGCTTCCATCTAATTGAGGAACTCCCCTGACATTGACCACGTTTTCCATAACAAAAAAAGGTCAGATTCAACACCAGCAGCCTTTATGCTCTGATACCACTTGAAGGACCCTGGGACACCCTGAGAGGGGAGGGCTGAATCAGGGTGACAACTTTTTCTTTTAATGTTGTGGATCTTGTTCCCACGTTGGTAGGAACTTTTTGAACCCGTGTGATGATTATGATTAGAAAGAAAACATTCACACGCAGAGAGAGTACACAACACTTTTTACATGGTTCACCACTAAGGGCTACATCCAAGGAGCATACGCCGAAAAGTTGTCAGTCGTACCGAATTCCACTAATCTTCACTAGTTGTGGATTATAGAGGTTCGTTCACATTCACTCTGTCCCAGGATCACTGCCTTTACAAAGGTTCAGGTATTGCTCACTACTTCCCTCGAGTCACTCCCATTGACTCCCCCTAGCTCACTGCCATTGGTGAAATCACACTCAGTTTATAGACGTGAAGGTCTCTTCAATAGATAGACATGAAGGTCCATGTCTTATGTTCAGCATGAGACTTTGCTTGCATTAGAGTCCTGAGTTGATGCTCTGTTAAAGTCCAAATTCCATCCACTGATGAATACACCCTTTTCCCTAGTCCACTGGGAAAACAACCTTTGGAAAGAGCCTTCACAAAGTACCCTACTTCGCAAGGCTCCCTATTTTCCAGAGCTCAAACAAGCCTTCGTGGAGTCGCTTCCTTTTCGCGAAGCTCAATCGCGAAGCACTCTCGTGATGCTTCAGCCTTCGCAATGCGTGGATATCGCGGAGCTCCTGCCTCTATGCGAAGCTAACTAAGCCAACGCGGGGCACACGACTTTCGCGGAGCTAGAATTGCCGCCACGAAGTTCCTCTACCGCGAAGCACACTCCTTCACGAGTGACCTTTGCGAACCAAGAGAAAAGGATTTTCTCTGATGTTCTCTCTACTTCTCTTGAGGGGGTCAGCCTCTATTTATAGGTGATTCCACCAACCCTCGACCCTTCCGTGCGAAGTCAGTGCCACGTCAGCTCAAATAGCAATGCTCCTAAGTTCCCGCCGAAATTCTCTCAAAATCGCGAAGCACTACGACAATTTTCCATTCGCGGAGCTCGTTGTAATCACGAAGCATTCTGTCATTTCTTTCGCACCTTCGCTGTGAAGTTCCCTTGAAAAGATCTTCATCGCTGCGATGCTCTTCATCCTCTACCGTTCGTGATTCTTTGACGTAATCGTGAAGACTCACCACCTCCATTCTTCTGGTCTTCGCGATTTCCAAACCATGCGTCCTCTCTTCGTGAAATTCATGCCTTTGTAATATTTAATTATTATCTTCATGGAAATCCACTTTTTGCGATGCTCAGCAAATTCCAGATTTTGGACCCAAAAAATTTGGCAAACACTGGGAAACAACGCCACCTTCAATACTGTTGTCTGCTTGAACGATATGATCTCTTTTCTAGTACACGATCCGAACTTCCATAGAGGATTGACAAAAAACACAAACCATACTCAAAATCATGCATAGAAGACCATGGTTTTAACATTAGATATGTTTACTTCACCATATTAACCATTTATTTTAGATTTAACTCTTACTTAAATTATTTAAATTATACCATGTATTCTTGTATTATTATAATACATTTTTAAAAAACATACCATAAAAATCCAAGAGAACCCCAAGTGTTTAATTATTAATATATACAATCTTATCTATGTCTTTTGACAAATCCTTAGATCTTTAGGAATATTTTATAAATTAAATATAAAGTATTTTTTTATAAAAACTCACCTATTTCAATTTTTACATTATTTGGTATTTTGTTTTTTTGAAAGTCATTAAAAATTTATTAATTTGAAAAAAAATAATTGAATCAACCCTATCATTTCATATTAATCTAGTAAATATGGGGATTTCATCAAAAGTATCAATTTATATTTATTTTTATATTAATAATATCAATTATTTTAATATTTTATTAAGAAGGAATTTATTTCATCATCATTGGGTCATAAATAAATAAATTTATTTACTGTATAAAAAATATAAATAAAATACCATTATTTAGGAAATAATTCTTGATTCCTAATGAATATGTATAGTTTAATTTATCTTATGTATAACCCTATATTTAAAATGTTTTAGTTATTAAACATCGAATTTAACTTTTTTAACTCTTCTTTAAATAAAATAATAATAAATGTCCTAATATAATCCATGTGGACCTAGAGGATCAAATTTTATTCCTAAGGTTTGTTTTGGCCGAAATACACTTATAAATATGGTATTACATATTCACCCAGAAAAATGAATCGTTTATCTCTCGATGTAAACTAGTCACCATGAAAATTTTGTGGTTATCCTTCATTTTATTAATTCAAATTATAGTATTACAATATGACCATAGAGAAGGTGTTAGCTGAATTTCAAGTAGCACTACCCACATAAAAATATGAACCATTGAATACAGAACTCTTGGATCATTAAGTTTTCCTTTTTTCATGACAATCCCTAAATAATGGAGATTTATTTTGATGGTTCTTCCATAATCCTAATAAAAAGGTGGATAGAAAATGTAAAACATTACATAGTTATATTTTTAATAATTATTGACTCCATAATAAATGGTGTCCTAAAATATACCATATTTTTAATTTAATGGCAATACCAACAACAAATAAAAATATGAAAATCCCATTATATTCTATGATCTCTCAATATAGATGCCCATGTCCTAATTGAGTGTCAAATGTGACTCCTAGTTGGTGATAGTGTATATTAATAGTATATATACCAATATTAAAGATGATTTAGTCTCTATAAATTATTATGTATGAGGGTTGAAAGTGTAATTCCCATCTGATCATAAAATATATCACATATAGTTTTCCTTGAATACATGAGTTCAGTAAGAAGTAAATGATTCCATAACCCTTGAGGATACAGACTAGGAAAAAACATTCAACTGAATTACACATCTAAGGGTTATGTCTCTATTCATAAAAAATTTCATAAAAGATATATGTGTGATCAGAACCACTATAGATAATGCTGATTCACTATACATGTAATATATATAATTATTTTATGAATGTATCCTATAATAGACTACATCTAAATAAAAATTATTCAATCACAGAACGCTATATAAGAACAATTCTAGAAAATTTTAATAAAATTAATCATCTATAATGGCCTAAATTATTAGAAACTCTATTACCATTAGGTATTTTATGGATTAATACATAGATGAATGGAAGGATGAGAAACCATATATGTTTATTAAGAGGTCCATGAAGAAGTATTCAAGTATCATCATTTAGGAATCAAGATAACCCATAAAATCCATAAATATGGATACTTTTGGTCGTTAATGACACATGACTACATATAATTCAATAGAACATTTCATTCCCTATATATATGTACAAATTGCATACAAAAAACTAGGTATTTGATTTATACCACCAAATAACCATGGAAAATTTCCATCTATGTAATATATACTAAGGGGACATATCCTCCGACTATAGTTAGTCAGTTCAAGTAAATCCTTACTAAAAATGAACAATTATACAAATGGATGAAGGCCATATACCTCATGCAAGAAAGAACAAAGGCTACCATTAATTTCATGGAGTCAAATACAATTACTATATTCAATGTACCACAAATAGTGATAATAGAAAATAGGAAATATTTATCTTTTTCTGAATAATTTTTTTATTAGAGGTATATTATTGATTCCAAACATTCATGTTGTATCCATGTATCAGTAATTGGATTGTTAGAGGATTGTAACTTATAATATTCTACCCATTATTATGATTTATTGTACTCATTTTCAAGTGTTATTTTACCATTATTTTGGACATATATTGGTTGGTTTTTTTGGGGTCATTTTATGCTGAATTTTTATAATTTTGGATTCTCATGGGGTTGTGCATGGTTGGCATACAGTTAGTAGAAACCATGTCTTTTTATCCATGAATGTGTGCTCTAAATTCTGAGCCATTGGAAAGGGAAGGACGGTTTAAACAAATCGTGGAGGCACCCACCTAAACCATCCAACCTTGAAGAGATGGCATTTCATGGTTGTAACATGATTCAATTAACTATATGAAAAAACATTTAATCCAAAACATAAGTGATGTATAAGGATCATAGTTGGGATAGATAGTTTTTATAACCATGTGGCCCATCCAAGAAAACATGCACGTTGTATTTTAAACCACTTCTAATTTAATTTAGGATTCTTCCATTACCACCCATTCTGTACCTAGTCACCCTTACATATCCTCATTCAAATTCATTTTTTTGTAGGCTCTTGTGATGATTCGTATAGTTATCCAAAACATTCCATTGGAAATTGAAGATTCAGTGGAAGAAATCTACCTCTCTTCAATATGTGATCTCTTTTTTGTATTGTTTACACTATATCAGTTACTTATCTTCCTTTTTAGAGGGATTAATCCTACAATATTAATGGTTGATGTCTTGGTTTTATTATCTATTTTATTTTATTTAATGATGATCAGAAATTTTGATCCATGATTTTTTTCACCGTTGTTATTTCAGTAGTTCTACACCAAATTAAGAGGTATAATTTGGTGATAATTTTCAAAAATCCTAAGGGAGGTGGTCTATATGGAAATTTCTAATGTCTTGATTAATATATCTTATATTTAATTGTATAATTTTATTTCCATGTTGTGTAAGTAATTTTAAATTACAAATGGAAATTAAATTCCCATGAAATTGCGAGGCACTTCTCAAATACCATTAGTTCCATTGGATATTATAGGAATTGCAATGATGGAATCCCATGGGGTGTTCCAAGATTTCATGGATTGATTATTGTGAGATGAAAATGGGAAATTTTATGGTTTATGAAATTAAAAAAAATTGAATATGATCGCATGATAACATGTAGTAAATTATTATTTGTCATAACAAGAAAGTGTAAATGAGATGTGAGATTGTAGATGTTAATTGATATAAGTAGACATATTGTAAATGAAATGTTTCACTACATTGAGAATGGATAATGAAAAGGATTACTTACATTTATCCCTTTTATGAATATGTGAACAATGTGGTGTGTGCTATATTCTGATGCTCAATATATTGTGGCGATCCAGATCGATGCTCAAGGACACTGATTCAGGCAGGTGAATTCATACTGGAATAATGTTCTAAGTTCACAAGATTTTTGGTGCTAGAATGAATTTATACATACCTATAATTTTGGTGCATAACTGACACTCAATGTTACAAAGATAATTAAATTGGACTGATGATCCAATTATCCATGATAATGGTACCCATATTGATTCTCGAGTTTATCACAATTAAATTAGAATAAATTCAATAATTAAATACCATGAAAGAATAAATTGTAAAATTCCTATTGTGGATAGTTTATACTCTAGTATGGGATGAATTATATTTTATTTTATTGGGTTTCACCATAACCCCAAGATTTATTGTGGTTATATAAATAAAAATAAATGTGAAAACTATTTAATTTTATCATTTTTTATGTTATTCATTTTCCAACTACATAAACTATTATAGACTAGATATTTCATTAGATGCTCTTGGTGATGGCCTGCTGAGTTTTTATCACACCCTACTCAGGATACCAATAGGTCCCCAGGTAAACATCTTGTTTTCTAGACATGACATGGGAAAGACACCTATGTTAGATAGATGAGTTGGGATTCGGGATGGGACATAGTTGAGTAAACCATACATGATGTCAAGACCTAGTTGGGAGTTGTTAGTGTGTATTTATTTTTTGTTTTTTTCATTTAAAAAATGGAACATTTAAGGGATGAAATGTTTACTTCTACGTCTTATGACCATTTCATCTATTTTGGGATTCATTATGTGAAACTTGGTATTTATTTTTTATTGTTTATTATCATATTGGGTATTTGTATATATATTTTCACCAATATAATTGTTTAATAAAGAGGGTATTGTCACCATAAGTAGCTTATTAGAACCTTATTTCTAATTGGAATCCTCTTGCACGTAGGAGGACCGTGTGAGGTCTAAAAATATCCTAGATTGGAGATATAGTATGTGGAACCTAGATCCAGATTTTAGAAAGTGTTTGAAATAGTGTTTTAATTTTATTTTAGTTTGACTCATTGTTTTGGAAAGGTAAAATAGACACTAGAATGAGTTAGGCCATAGTCATTAGCTTGTTCATGGGAGTATCGAAGACTTTTTTGGTGTAATACCAATTTATCTAGGGTGGGGTTGTTTTTTTAATATTTTCATTTATTTTTTAATTTCATTTCACCTTGTGTGGTGGAATCATTGAGTTATGTTTTTATATAATGAGATTATACTCATGTAATTTTATGTCATGAGAGTTGAATATGAATACATAATTCTAAGAACATTGATATCTATATGGAAATAATTATTTTATGCACACATGGAAAAGCATGTTATAAGTGGGTTATTGGGAATGAGAATGATTTTTCATATTTGAGTAATTTTAATGAAATAGTATATAATAATTAAATTATAATGGCTAGAATATGTTACACATGGTAATTTGACATGGAAAAAATTGTGTGGATAATGGAAAAAATTTATGTTAGAAAATTATATTACCCTCTACTAGCCATGCGCCGGTTTAGGGATGGTTGTGGGTAGTGATTGTGACTCAGTTTTTTTGTGGGGTAGTGTACGTTGGATGTTTTTCTATGGTTTGTGTGAATCTATATTGTGTTATGTGTCAAAATATGTGTTTTTATCATTATAAGGTATGCTTATATGATGATGATTATTATTAGAATGAAATGAGGGAATTTATGAGAATTCAACTACATTTGTTACATTAGAGTCCCCGATAGTTTTGGGTGAAGGTACTGAAGGAAATCTCTATGACAAATTTAATATCTTTATAATGTTCATGGAAAGAGATATAGGGAATCTGTGTGGAATATCCCTGATCAGACCTAGTTGTTCTTAATATAGAACCCTACAACGTTAACTAGAGTGGAACGGCATGAGGTATCTGATTTTTGGATTAAATCTATACAAAATATCTTTGATCATTTAGATATGCTTGAGGATAAATGAATCGAGTTATCATATTACTTTTTATGTGGACTTGAAAAGCGTTAGAGGATATTCGGGCTCAGGATGAGAAGTTGGAGGGAATTGTATGGAAGGACTTCCAATAGTTTCTTATAGAACACATTTACCTAGATACACAAAGACAACATATGGAGGAAAAATTTATGGATTTGACCAAGGGAATCATGTCAGTGATGGACAATTCTAGTCCCTTACCCACTTGTAGTACTTTTTTCCATCACTTGTAGGAAGTGAGGAATCTATGGAAAAATAATTTCATGATGGAATTAAATTTGAGATTATGATTGAGGATAATATATTATAATTTATGAATTTTGATTAAGTATTTATTAAGTATCTCATTCATATGGGGAACTCAATGGATACTTCCAATGGAAGAAATGTGTTTTTTTCTGGATAGCCTATAGGCATGTCTTATGAGAGAAGGAAGTATCTTTCTGAGAGTTTTCATCATATAATTTGAAAATATGATATTAATAAATGAGGTTTTCTCATCTATAAGCACCACATTTAAGATTCTAAAAGAACGGTATTATGTTTGAATGGTTTTCATCATGAGAAGATTGCTTCTAAGAGTTGAAGAGTAATTTTACTATGATTCCAATTCTAATCCTACCTATGAAATGTGTGGAGCATACATTTTATTGTGATGCATTAGGAATTGGACTTAGAGTAGTGTTGATGCATAGATATTGAGTTATAGAATATTGTTTATGATAGTTAAAGGCACATGAATGGAATTACAAAACACATGATTTTGAGTTATATGCAGTGGCTTATTCTTTAAAGTGTTGGTGACATTACTTGTTTGGAGAATGTTTTATTTTGTATATTGACCCAAAATGTTTTAAGTATATATTTTCATAGTATGATTTAAATATTTTAAAGTGTATAGTGGTTGATTATATGTATTAATTTGAATTTATTATATAATATACACCTAGAAGGAGAAAAAGTTTTTTCGATGAGTTGAGTTAGAAGATATGAATGCATGCAGTCTAATAGTATTGTTCTTAGTGGAAAATGATGGCCTTGATTTTGATGATAGATATTTATGTTCATGAGGTATGAGAGAATATAAAACCTATAAACATATCAATTTATCCTAAACTTATGATCCAAATTGATGAGATCATGTATGACGATCCATAGTTAATAGACCTGATGGGATGCCTTTTAGGAAGGGAGTCACCTTTCGTTTGGGTTATCGATGATGACGAGATGATCTATGTTTACAAACATTTTATTTTGAATACATGTATGTGAGAATAGTTCATATGTGAATTCAATTTCATGAAATATAAAATAAATCCTTATTTGAATAAAATGCATGGTGACATTACTAGTAAATATTGGTGTCCTATAATGAAGAAAGTGATTGATGGTTTTATGATACGACACTAGACATGTCAAACGGTGAAGGCTAAACATTAACAACCTGTTCATATTTTATCAAAAAAATCATTATTTAATGGATATGGGATGAAATTAACATTGATATTTTGGTTGGTCTCTCAAGGAATCCGCAAAATAATGAAATCGTATGGGAGATTATGGGCTAATTAACAAATGTCTCCAATTCCTTGTCCATTTTGGAAGCCATCATGGTTGATTTTTTGGTAGAATTATTTTTTTAGGAGATAGTGTGTTTTCATAGGGAACCATTTTGTATTATTAAATAATAGGATCCATGTTTTACATATTCTTATAAAAAGGTATTATAAAAGGCTCCTAGAACATAGGTGTTTCTGATTACATATTTTCACCCATAGATTGATAGAGAATCTGATAATACTATTCTGGCATTCGATGACATTATACGATCATGTCCCCTTAACATTATTTTATCTTGGGAGAATCATTTATAGTTAGTTGACATCTCTTATAAAAGTATTTTTAATGAAAATTTTCATATGGAACTATAAGAGGCACTTTATAGTAGGCCATGAAGATCATCATTATGTTGGATGGATGTAGGTTAGTCAGATTTTTTTGGGACCAAGTCGTATATAAGAGTCATCAGAACACATACAGATGATTTGAAAACATAATTCTATAGTGTATAGTGAATAGATGTTTTATGCTATTCTATATTTTTTGCCTCTTGTGTAACAATGGTAGACCATTTATTTCTTTAGGGTTCACCATGATTTGGTCCGCATCTAATTTTAAAACCGAGAATGCTTGTGCCTGTGTATTTCAAATAATTTTAGTACATGGAGAGGATTCGACTAATAGGGTATCTATTTAAAAATACATAGTGTTTTAGTTTTATTCATGATTTTTTAATGTTTTAAAACATTGGTAGTATCACCCACAACCTTCTATTTTGATTGATGTTGATTATGTTAAGTGTGAGGTTAATGTGTCCTTTGACGGGAATCTAATTAATTCTTTTTATCATATTGAGAATATATTTTAGGTGAATTACAATAGATTATTCTATGTTATGTGGTATAATAGTCATGTTTTGGAGGAAAAATGTGAGAGGGGATAATATATGTGGGCCCACTGTCCTATAAATTCTATTTTAAAATCATAGTGATGCCTTGTAGTGCATCTTGAGTATGAGATATT
Source organism: Viscum album (assembly GCA_963277665.1). Taxonomy (NCBI): domain Eukaryota; kingdom Viridiplantae; phylum Streptophyta; class Magnoliopsida; order Santalales; family Viscaceae; genus Viscum; species Viscum album. The sequence goes on along the minus strand of OY728132.1, from coordinate 1,931,801,405 downwards.
ATATTGTGAGGATATTATTTGATTTTGACTATTCATAAGAGGACATTAAGTCATTTTCCATTATTCTGATCATGCCATGGTTAGTTATGTAATTGGGTCCATATAAAGTGAATTTGTAGAAATATTTAAGCTTATGGGGTTGTGCATAGTTAGTACATGGTTTGGGGAAACCATACTGTTTTACATATGAAACTGTTCATCCCATTTTGAGGTACAGGAAGGGGGTTCAGGGATTGACCAATCCGTGTCGCCACATCCACAAACTTTTCAACCTTTAATAGATGGGGTTTTTATGGTATGGTCATAGTTAATGTAAACTTCAGTACAAATCATGCACCCCACATAAAATCACTATATATGGTGCACAGATTTTCTAAAACATTGACCCATTTAATAAGCCACACGTGTAAATATTCAAACCCATAAATAAAAAATTAAAAAATTCTAGAACCCCTAGATAATATCCTGCAATCCCCAGCCATCCTAATTTGTCATCCTTGGATTCTGGAGTCTCTTGATATTAATCTTATACTCATTAAAAACCTTACTTTTTCAATAGAGTAACTGATGAAAGAAATTTACCACTTTCTGGTATGTGATCTATTATTTGTTTAGGTTCCACTCTCTCCTTTGTTTATATCCCTTTAGAGAGATAATAATCCTCCCATTATTGATGGTTTAGATCTTGGTTTTAGGGGATCATGCTTTATCTGATCCTGAATCCAGATTTGGATCCTAGATCTTCATCATCGTTATGATTTCAGCCATTATACATTTAATATTGGGTTAAGGATTCGAAACTATTTATAAACAGACATAAGGTTTGAGGAATGTATGGAAATTCCCAAAATCATGATGAATTTATCATATAGGTAATTGTATCTTTAATTTCTATGGTTAATTTTTATTAAACTACAATAGTGATATGAATTCACATGAAATTGTAAGCCCCTTCTCAGAACACATTATATCCAAGGATTATTTTGAGACAAGACATGATGGAAAATGATTTCAGTGTTCAATGAATCTGTGAATTTATTATTTTTGAATAAAAGGTGTAATTTGAGGGGTTATGAAATTCAACCAATTCTGAATGTGTCAGCATGAATTTTTTTAAATGTTTATTTTATTTAACATAGAAGTGTTAATGATATTTGAGACGATTGACGGTAATTTGGATAAATAAAAATTCTATATATTAAATGATTCATGATGTTGATAATGGTAGATATAAAGAGTTTATAAAATTAAACATTGATATATGTATGTGAACAATGAGGTGTGCGTGATGGAATTATGCTCTAAGTTTCATTGAGGTTCCCAAAAGATGTTGTTGGTCCCCAGTGTATGAATGTGGATTGGTATTAGACTGATGATCCATGTACACATGGTTTTGGTGAAACAATTATGCTCTATACACCCATGATATATGTTATTGACTGAACCTCCATGTTCCTAAGATAGTATTTTAGGTTTATACTCTATGTATGCATTATAATGGTATCCAAATTGATTCTATAGGGTACAGAAATGAAATTATAATTAAATTGAATAATGAATGACCATGAAAGAATAAATTGTGAGAACCCAATGGTGTATGGTTCATACGTCAGCAAAGGCCAATACATGAATGATTGGCATTAGTCTCACCTAGAACCCAAGGGTATATGTTGTTTACTGAATAATAATAAATGTAAAACATTTTTTCTTATATTTCATTGTTTATTATTTCTTATAAAACTACATAAAATGATATAGACTATATATTTCTTTAGAAATCATTGGTGGTGTACTCCTATGTCAGAGGAACACCCTATATAGTCTTCCAATTGGTATTCAAGTAGACATAATGTTTTCAGGATAGGATACATGCAATATAGATATGTTATAAAGATTATTTGGGATTTGTGATGGAAAATGTATGAGGGAACATGAAATGATGTCGGGACCCATTGGGAATTATTAGGGTGTATTTAAATGGTGTTTTCCTTTGAAAATTGAAAAATATATAGAACGTTATGTTTACATCAATAATTTTTATATCATATATCATTCTTTGGTATTCTTTATTTGATTTAGGTAATTGTTGGTTACATATTATTGTCATCTCAACTATTTTTATATAGATTTCTTTTATTTTCTTTCTCTAAAAAAGAGATTAGAGTATCCTTTCACGAATAATTTGACCCCCACTAATATTTCTAATCCTATTGAATATGGGGTGGTAATCATTAGATCAATTGATAAACCAGATAGAGGGATAAGTATGTGGAAACGGGGTCAAGACATTGCAATTCAAGACTTTGTCTATCATACACTATAAGACTGCGGACAAAGAGACAAATTCTTTTTCTAAAAATCCCATCCATATTATGTGATAATATCACACCATAACATCTACTTTTATTCAAGGGACCCCTATTAAAATTAATATGGGAAAACATCATGCCTACCCAATGCAGTCTAACTACCTTCACTTCATGTCACCATCTATAATCATATTTATGAATTTTAGTAGTATCAGGGGAGAATTGATGAGTTGGAAACTTGATGATAAAATGTTATGAAAATTTCACAATATATAAATCATTCAAAGTTAAGATTCATAAGAGCTTAATTAAAAAATTCAACTCTGTTCATTTCTATAAAGGGAACAAAGTGTGACCCTAAAAACTCTGATGATATAAACAAAGAAGTATATGAATATTTAACCAAAATGGATGAGGAAATACACAATATATATGGTTTACTATAAAATATAATATTATATGATCATGGTTGATGGAGAGAGTATCATTCCCACCACCAATTCAAGGATTCTTAAGAAACACCCTGAATAACAACAATTGTGGCACAAAAATTCTTAGTTTGATGATTTTAAACTACATAACCATATTTTTCAAGACTAAATAACATTAAATAATATTTTATATCATATTTTTATAGGATTTTAAAATATATAATAGTTTCTTTACTAGAAGATGCAATACTACATGGACCATATCCAATTATTATGCTAATAAAATGAAAATCCCTTACATCATTATGCAATGAAATCATTTTTATAATTTTTTTAGAAATGAATTAAGATTATAAACTATTGAGGTGTGATTTATCCCTTAGGTTTCTCTTGATTCTCACATCGAAGATGATTTACATGAGCATAATATTTCTATTTTATTTAATTGATTTTAATTACTTAAATACACTATGTCTACATGAACTAAACACATTTCTGGTCACATAACATAAAATTTTATGATGTAAGGACCACCATAAAAACATCTTAGACTATTTTGGGAATATAAATGAGAACTATTTTAATTACACATTATCCAAATCCATGTTAGAGGTTTTATTTCGTGTTTCTTTCCTTAAATAGCGGTTACAAATCGAAAAAAAATCCCACTATTAAAACTATGTATTTCTTGATTCATTCTACATTAGGATATGTTGTGACATTTGAATTACTGAACCCAAGAGTATGATTAATAAAAATTATTACCCTCACTCTATTTTGTAGAAAGTATAATTAATGCTAGGTTACCTCTCTATAGTCAATAAAAATATGATATGATAATAATTTCTCACACATATTGGAATTCTGTATGGTTTGATTCTTGTTAATACATGTTTCATAGTGATGGATGGATATCCTATATCAGGTATAATATTTCCTCCCAACCAAATCCCAAACTATTCCCTACTTATTGTATCTCCTCCCCCACATTGGTTATTCCTCGACGTTGGGGTGATGATATATTTTTTTCGCATGAGCTAGATCGACACAAAAACACATATCATGGTCAACTAAAAGACCTTAAAATTAAAAATGCATCTTATTTCATGAATATTACCTCTCAAAAGTAAAATCATGGACATCCTATAATACCCCATTAAACATATATCCCTACTTCTATGAACTAATGCTAATGTAAAATTTCCCTTATTTATATCATGGGATTTAGGAGAAATGGATTCCATAAAAGTCCTTCATTTAGATGGGACAGTATAAATATAAGAGTAGTGTGTCTATAAACTTCACAATACCTCCAAATTTTTCACATGATGTTAAAAATCATGACATATGGTCTATCTGACATGACCATTAACCTCATAGAGTTCCCTATTTCATATGAAATAATTTCCTTATACAATAGAAAAATATATGTATGAGTTCTATTTTATAAACATTTTTTTCATTTAAGAACAAAATTCCCCATTACATATAAGAACTACATGTGGACTAATTTCAAAATTGTGGGATATGTAATGATGTTGAAAATTTCAATATTAGTTCCAACCACAAATTCCCGAATATCTAGTCATGTCTCAATGTTTATTATCTTTATTCACGTAATTTCTTTTTACGTTTTGCTCTACTTTGAGATGAAACATGATTTATATATTATAATGAAATATATGTTTATTAATTTTCTGTACGATATGTTGTGACTCCCAAGTCACCTATACAAGGGTGATTTATAAATATCAATCATATTTATGATCTTCTGCAACACACAGGTTCACCGCATCCATGTCAGGATTTCCCCCAATATTACTAACATCATGACAAATCCATCATTATTTTTTCCAAGGTCGAGATTGTTTGATGACCCTCATTGAGTGTTTTTTTATTTATAAACATATGTATAAATTAATATCTCCCAAGCATTTCATAGGTCCATGGCGTATGTCCTTTACATACATGATACATGGGACCTAGATTCATGACTATAAGTTAAAATGGATACAGTCCATGTTTCATAATGATAAATTACATGAGACATGGTCCATTGTATAATTTCTTAATCATCTTAGATAATCCTAACATGTGTGTTCATATCTCTTTGCATGACATCTAGATCCATCTAGGTCCCTCAGAAACACATAGACCCATATTGAGGATTCTATGGTGAATAAAATCAAAAACAAATCCTCATATCCTTTGTATAAACATGATTTATTCCATAAAAACTGAGTTTTATTTTCACGATACATATGCTACATTCTACCATAACCTAAAAATTAATTTTTCTATAATAACATAATGGATATAGACACATTTTCCTCCTCATATTTACTGGGATATCTATGATATAACATTAACAGTTACCTTATATCATATTCTATTCATCTATTGGGTAATGAAATAAATTTTTTAACATGTGTAATTAAATATCTTGGTAAAGGTACCCAATATATTATTATACATTCCTTTTTCCCCTATGATCATTAAATTTATTATACAACGTATATCCATACTTTTCCTAAACCACATTAGTTAGTCCATGGAATATTAACCATCATTTTCTATATGTGTGTTAGGTCAATGTATGGGTACACTGATTATGCGACTCCATAAAAGGTTAAAATTATGATATTTCCATAAAATTGATCCTAAATTGGACCCGGACATTCACATATGGATATGAATAAGTTAATTTCCCTAAATAAAACCTCTAGGTTCATTATATTTCAATTTCATACTAGGATATTAAAATTTCACTCCCATATATTAGACCAGGATTGTGAGAGGGGATATCAATCATAAGAATTATACATGGACTTTTTCCAATAACTACATTATATTAATTTCAATTTTAAATTCATATTTTATACCCATCCATAAAGAATCATCTATCCATAGTCTCTTATAAAAACATATTTTCATTGTTCATTAAAATCAAGTCATTCCAACCATCTTTTTTATATTTTAATTCATATTTCACACTTCGAGAATCTTGTATATGAATCGATATAAAACATTAATAGAAATAAATAAAGAGTCTATCTAACCCCATGGGAAACCAAAATTTAGTTTTACACAAACATCCTTAATAATTACTTTAACAATAAACACTAATATATCCTTTTTCCTGTAGCTTTGTTAATCCTAATGAGATATCCCAGAAATATTTTTATTCCTCTAATGAAATTTTTATCACACCCATAATTCAGTTGATGATTAGAAGTCATCCTTATCATTTCTATTCAATATCATATTCATAATTAATATTACTAGCATTCTGTTTTAATTTCTTTACCATTAATCATTTAGAGGATTTAGAATCCACTTTCTCTCAAGAACTATATGTGTTTTTATATCACACCCATCCCTAATGGTTCGTGAATTATAAAATAAAACTACATGTTCTCAACTTGAGATTGTTTTCCATGTATGTTTGAACACTATTCACATAATTTTTCACTCTTAACTTCTGTTATAAACTATCTTATACATTTTTATGGATTGATAATAATGTCCTTAAACAATGTGAACCTCTTTTGGGGTTGTTTATGATGGATTTTATGGGATTATATTCAAATCATGTCAAACATTCCCTAACAAAAGGAAGACTTCCTCATTAGTTAATTTGTTAAAATATCTACTTCCTTAAACAACAACCATTTTTTATTTTGAAAAAACAATTTTAAATTATATAATTACATTCCCATGATAATTCATAGTATCCTTTACATATGAAATACATGTTATGATTTTTCATTTTCTGAGCTATGTAAACTATTTCATTTATACATCAGTCCACACACTATGATCCTAAACAATGTACATATCATTTTGAAAGAATTATTTTATAATCTTGATCCACGAAAATATTTGGTTTGGTGGTGTCCTAAATAGTTAGGTTATATATCTATTTTAGAAAATGTTGTATGATATTAATTATTAGAAACAAATTTTCATAGCTATGTCACCCTCAAATATATACCTCAAAGGTCCAAACATCATAACTATTAAATGGAAGATAAACATTAAAGGGGTATAAAAAATATCAAAACTAAAACTAGTTAAGGGTGGAAAAATAAAAAATAATTTCTATGTTCACTAGGTCACACCTTCTATATCCTTGGAAAAAGATATTGTTGCAATAAGAGAAAAAATAAATCCTGTTGGGGATCTTCATACAACCTTGTAAAATCAATTTTCTTTTTTGGTATAAAATTTCTATAAAGATGTTTTAAAAATATGATTTTATATACCTTTTTCTGGAATATCTGTACACTGGATGGTGGAGTCATTTTTTAGAATCCCAAAACCACATATAGTTTTCTAAATATTAAAAACCAACTAGATTTATAATTTTTTTAATCATGAAAATTATTTCACTCCACAAAATGATGAGTGTATCTATCTCCAAGGGAGACCACTATTTGTTAATTATCATAAATGTATCCAAAATAGAAAAAAATAACCAAGTGTATATTTTACCCAAGGAAATATTCATTTATTACTTAAAATATCTTAAATTAGAATACAGATCCCAACAATAAAATGTGGTTACTGGTCATTCATTTTGTAACTATTACACTTCATCAAACCCTATTTCATAGTTTTTGAGTTCTAATTTACCATAATCATACTCCATAAATACATGTCTACTTTGATACAAAAAATGTTATGAATTTATGAATCACAATTATTTTCAAACTTGTAGTATGTAATTCAAATCTTGAAAAAAATTTGGTCCTCATTGCGTTATCGTAAATGACATAATACAATGGTATGCACATCAAGACCCTAAACTACATGCACATTCCTGTTGGATGATATATGTTACTAGTGCTGATAATTCTATTGAAGTCAGATTTTTCTTGTAATTTTTAAATGAATCATATTACCTTTTAGTCAAATATCAATAACTTTATACATATAACACACATCTTTAGAATCAATACTTTAAACTACATGTAGTTCTATGTGATGTTTTCTAATTTAGAATAATTTTTTTATCATCCTATTCAAATAAGGTTTATATAAAATTTTAATGTATATAGACCACCTATAACACTTCCATGAACTGAAACACTCATATGTGGAACTAAAAACATATTCATTACATAATTTATCTGATACGAATTTAATTGACCAAATTTTAAGAATCCATAATTAAAATATCAAAAGGCAACATTGATCTACTTACATATTGAATACCTTTTAGGATTAAGGTGTTTAAAAATTATGAGAAACGCTTTATGTAATAAAACCCATTCCTTTCTTAGTTAATGAGAATTTTCTATTTATACCTATATTTTATTATCAAAGAAGAAAAATTCAACATCCCTCTCAAAGTTCTCCATACATGATACACCTCTAAACACTGTAATTTAAGAACATTTTTCACATATTATGGAATTCTAGACATAATAAATGGTGAGAATAGATGATCTACATGGGAAAAAATAATAAAAATCATTTAAGGATCATTAGTGAACATGTGATAATAATATGGTATGAGAACATTTTCAACACTTATGAAAACATCCCAAAAATTCATAGACCATAAATCGTTAGTCCAGGAATAAATAATTATCACAATAACATACCAGATTCATACTCATGTGTAATCCTCAGAAATCATTTATAAGCCATAAAAGAGTATCATAACCATACAATATTATTTTTTGGTAAACAAAGTTATGTATAAAATTATTTCTTTATACACAGATCACTTCTAAGAATATCAAAATATATAGTGTAACAATATGGACTGAATTCAATCCCAATTACAATTAATATTATTTCATGAGTAATAAATCATTACCAAATGAATTATAGGTCTGTATAATTTTAGTACCATCCATCACATAAATAAAACCAAAAATATGAGGGTAATGAGATCAAAAAAAACATTATTCATTTCATCATAGTTGGATTCACTCATGGGAAAGAACCTAGTGTTATGAAATCCTCCAAAAGAACAATAATCATAACAAATATAGAGAAATAAAGAATATGGAGTTATAAAAACATATCCCAAGTGAGTCAAAATATAAAAAAAAATAATGTCGATATATATGATAATCAATTTTAAAATAAATTTAAAATATTCTTTGAAAATCAAGAGAAAACGTACATTTTATTTTTGTATCTTTCTGAAACACACATTACGAAAAATTTAAGAATAATACTTTCTATAAAAAAAATCAATATTTAATGAAATATTCACAATAAAAAAAGTACATTACATTGACATAATATATTCATCTCATATAGCTTAAAAATAAATCATTTTTTACAGTTTTCTAAAAAGTGATCCATATGAAAAACATGTCAACTTTTAATTTTAATATTTTATAAATAAATTAAAATTTGGTTTAAAAAACCATTATAAAATGCATTAACAAATAAAAAATATTAAAAAAATATCATTTTTAATAACATTGATATGGAGGAAAAATATTATCGACCAACTTGGTGAAATATTTTATTTCCTTCTTAATAACATTATTTTAGTCTCTATGAGTACCTAATAGTAGGAAATTATAGGGAAAAATTAAAAGGCATAACATAATAATAGGATAATAAACTATATAGGTTTTAATAGATAAATATCATATATTTATATTAATTTTTATTCAAGTATAAACAATGCTGATAAAAATGAGATTGTAACCAATATACACCACCACTTTGGTAAATTTTGAATCATAAACCCATCAAAATAAATAATTTAAAATGGAAATTAAAATACTTTTAATATAAAAATATTCATTATATTAAATTTAAATGTGTCAGTATATAGACCATATAAACACAAATATATTCATAATATGAAATATATGTATATGAAATAATACAGAGTCTTAGAACCCTCACCTCATGTCCCAACATTGTTCATACTATCTAATAACCATATATGTTAAAAAATTAGATATATTTTAAAATTATATGAGAAGAATATTCATATATATAATTATAGATATGATTAAATTATAAAATATTATCATGCATTTTTTATATTTTTTCCATTATAATGATTGTTCTGGTTATCAATTATCTTTTTTTCATGTATGTATTGGTTTGATTGTTCAATCCATGGACCATATTAATATTTCATCATCTATATAATATTAATCATGTCAAAAGTATCATATTAATTATTTATATAAACTTAAAAATATATTCTTAAAATTTTTACAATAAAAATTCATTACATCACTTCATGGAGACGACAATCCATGCCTATGTAGAAGTGATGACTTCATATTCCAATATATTGTAATAATGAAATTTGAAATGCAATATGTATTTTTATAATCATAAAAATATATTAAATTTCAAATATATTAATTAAATATACACTTATTACATTCAATGTAAAGGGAAAATGAAAAATTATAAACATCACATTGTGGAAGTGGTAGTCAACACGTACACATGATTGATGTTATCATTTTTTGAAAAAAAGGGGGTGTGTAAGATTGTATATGACATATTGTACATAATAAAATAATAATTATTTCTTGGAAATTATATATAAACCATAAATATCCCTATATAACAACCCTTTAGATGTGGTGATGGTAAATGAAATTCATTATTCCATAGTGATTATAGTTTGTATATACACATGAGGGTTGTTTTTTATTTTTTAATTTATGGAAAGGAGGTAAAAATGGATATATCACCAAATTAAATAGTAATAATATTAATTATAATAATTCGTTTATGTAAAAATGGTCATTGAAGAAATGGATAGGGTTAAAGAAAAAAGCTACTTGAAATAAATCTGTAATGAAAATTAACTCTTCATCAGACATCATCCTTTCAATTGTCCTTGAAACCCTTAGATAATAGAATTTTGATCACATTAGAGGCATGAAAATGTGGAATGTGTAGTTTTACGCGGTATTTTGTGTATAATATTTTTATAAAACTCAACATGAGTTGTGTTTTAAAATGATTTATGTTATTCCCTATTTATATGCACAATTTAGTCAAAATTTAAAAAATTCAAATTTTAAGGTCATTAGTGTAATTATAAATATTCAACATTGAACATATGTTATACCAGAATGACAGGATCAACAAATTCATAGAAATTTAGAAAATATTTTATTTTTATAAAATTATTTTTATTTAAAAATAATTTCTTAACATTAAGTACCATTTAATGTTATTTTTTTGAATATTCACATATTTTTAATTTAAAGAAATCATGAAAAAAATTAAATACAAATATAAATAATAAAACCTTCACAAATAATTTATAAATATGTATGAAATATTTAGATCACCATAATTGAACCAAAACATATTACATTGAATGTTTGGAAAATCATTTAATGTTTTTTCTACTCTACCAACTAGTCTATACCCCAGTGGTAGAGTCTCCAGCTTGGCATCCGAATGATCCAATGTAAAATTAGGGTGCTGTAAATTTTTGGGTTTCATTAGTAGTATTGTAGATGGTATTGTCAGTTAATATAGTAGACTTGTCTTTTAATCCAATTTGAGCCTTTGGGACACCAGTTTATTCTTATAGGTCTTAGGGCCTTTGGCCAACCAAAAACATTCAGAACATAAGGACTTTGATCCACCATATAAATTCAGCATACTAGGACTTAAAACAACAGATAGATTAAAAGTTTCTTTAATATATCACACAAGAGCTACACTAAGATTAGGATTCAGAGTTAATAACATCCTCTCGGGTAGAGCTTACCAGATTGTATGGTTGAGAGCTCATATATATTACCATTGGTTCTAGGCACCATGAAACTCTAAATGGGGGAACCATATCCCAACATCCATGTTAGGTGGGGACCTAGTCACCTTCAATGATTTAGTTGTTTGGGGGGGAAAGTTGTTATGGTCTCATGTCTTCGGCCTTCTGGTCATGTGTTAGGCATTTTTCCCTCGTACTTCTCGTTAGGTTCTGATTCCACTAGGAATATATTTCACGTATGTTTTCCCCATAAACATAAGAAAATGAGGATTATCCAATAATAAATAAAATTATTTCATGCCTTCAGGCCATGTTCACCATAACCTAATTTTTCAAATCACTGCACAGGCACTCTATCATCATTGTGTAAGGGATAAGGGAAAATTGTATATCAAGAAATATTATGTAAGAATAATATAATATAAATAAATTATTCATATAAAAAACATTCATATAATAAATCTTAACTTGTTTTTACCCCTTTGAAAAAAATTAGAGATATTAAATAAAAGAGAGTGACATTTTATAGTATCTCTTTACTAAGAAATATAATGGTCATAATTAAAATAATGTGGAACCAAATTTGTAAATTTTGAAACATGGAATTATTCTTGAAGAAATAAACTAATAAATGAAAAATATACTCATGTTTTCGAGAAATTTTTAGACTTTACCTTATTATTTTAAGCACATGTAACTCATTTTACCCTTTACCGTGGGGATAAACTTTTACAGTGGTTACTATTTATTATGAATATAAATAAAATATGATTTATAACATAATATTAATATGATTATTCCAAAATGAAAATCTATTTTACATGACTAAATTTTTAAATATGTTAAAATTTATTTTTAATATATCTTTTTGAACTGTAATGAAAATACATTTTTACAAAAATACCAATTTGATCTGAAAAATAATTTTTTTATTATTAGTAATATTATTAATAATTGTAACATTAATTTGATTATAATTAAATAGTATAATGTTATATGAAAATTTTAACATTCCAATACAAAATGAGTCATTCCGACAACGCTATTAAATCAAAAATAAAAAAAAATATTTGAATAAAATTTATTTAAGTAAAAAAAATGTCTAATATATTTATACAAATTGGAAAATTTATATTTATATTTTTATATTACACTTTTAATACTAAATCCATTATTACAACCCTTTTTAAATTTTTATCTCAATATTACATCATGATGATGTCAGAAATGTTGTGTTATTTCAAAAATCGGTATTTTTACAACTCACCCAAAAATAATACATTTTATGAAAATAAAAAAAAATCACTATAAGACAATTTTGGTCTAAATATATAATAAATGAAGTTGATTTTTTCAAATAAACGTTCATAATTTTCACAAAATAATTCTAATATGTGTTTAAAATGTAGATAAAAACCATTTTTGGAAAAAATTGTTTTCAAAGAATAAAACAGATATATCTTAATTTTATAAAAATAATACAAATTAGAGGATTGTTATATTATTAAATTTAAAATTTTAATAATAAATTACATTAATTTCATTCTTAAATTATAGTAAATTCATTTTTTAAATATTAAAATACATTTTTTGTTTAATAATAGTTTTATGAATGAATTGTTTTTACTATCAAAATATTTTATCTTCATTTCTAAAAAATTGATAATAAATCTGTGAATCATTATTGAATAGAACTCATGAAAAAAATTATATGATTTTAATTATCAAAAAAAATATAAAGGTATATTTTAAATAATACATATGGAATATAAAGAAAACCATATTTTATAGAAATATAAAATTTTTAAACATTAAAAATTATTAACCTTGAATGATTTAATTTTTAACATTGGGTATATTTTTCATAGAAATTACTTGATAAATTTTTATTAAGGAAATATTTCTATATATATTCTATAATGTGGTTATCTTATTTACACATACCAACCATTAAAAAAATTATAAAATTCGCATTTAAATACTAATATTTTTTTAATATATCATGAATAGTTTAATTATAGTGTTGTGTGAATCATAGTATATAAAATAAATACAAATTAATAAATAGAACTCATTTTAAATTATAAAGGTGTTATATCCTCATTGTTTGGAAAAATATAATGACCTGGAACCCTATACCATAGTGGTCTGACATTGAAGAACCTAAACCACCCATAAAAAAGTGATGTAACAATCTGTATTTGTGTGATATGGGCATAATTTATCATTTAATTGAGGAAAGTACATAAAAATTATCACAATGAAAAACTATACATGGATCCCTAAAGAAGATATGTTTTGTAACCGTCCACTCTACATGAAAAATAAAATTTAGTGATATGAAAGAAATAAAATCTTGCTTTTGGGGTCTAACATATGATGACAATAAAAATCAAGTCATTCTTTCTAGGCCCCTTAACCTAAAAATAGATAAGAATCCATCTTTACCTGTTTTAAATTTGTTCATATCATTTTTTTGATGAAGAAATATACATATCCATGATTTCAGATCCCTAATAAACATTGGAATCCTCATTCCACTTCCTCCATTTTTATGATCCTCATCATGATGAGAAATAAAATTTATATCGTAATGGGAAAACTCTAGTGTTATTGTGAGCGAATGTGTGCTTATATAATTCCATTATGACACACCTAGGAGGAAATTGTTTCATATAATTATGAAAAACACTAGTGTTATAGGAGTAATAATTTTTTTAATACCCATTAATGAGAACAAACCCAACCTGAATGCATATTATATCTGAATGAAACAATTCTAGTGTTATGTTGATTGTGTATATGCCAATAATCTCTTATAAGAACACTCCAAATAAGAAATTGTCTTTTAATCAGGTTTTTAGGGTTCCATAACTAATTTAATCCAGTTGATTTTCAATGTTAATTGGATTCAAGTTATTTTTATGTAATTTTAACAATATTAATTTGTTATCATAATTGGATAATTAGTGTAAAATAAGGGTTGAATAATTCACAATGCTTAAGAATTTTTTTTCTTTAATTAATCGAAAATAAATCATCCAATTAATCAAATTCTCTCTCTACCATCATTTAAAATTTCTGTAATTTGAAAGAAGTTTGGATAAAATCTGGTGGGATCTATATTGTTGTACTGTAAATTAATGGAATCTAGTGAAAAATAATTATTGATTATTTGTTTGATTACCTACCCATTAATTATCCATCATGTGTACATAATATACATTATTATCCTACTATTGGTTACCCCATCCACTTTCCTAAAAAAATTAACTTTTTATAATTTTTCTCTCATTATTATAATGTGATACTCATACATGTTTAGCTACATGGTTAAAATAGAAATATTGTCTCGATTATCCCATTGAATATTTTTATCGAGGTAGCTCTAGGGTGTATTGTTACATGAGTTCATTATAATAGTTTTCACTCAAAAAATCAAGATGGTATTTATATTAAAATATAAGAAATCCTCTCATAGTTAGGTATAATTTTATAGTTGTTTTAATATATCTCTTGTTAATAAAAATCCATTAGTCCATATGCCCATAAAAATTTTTTCAAGGGAGAAGTGTTTGATATCTATTTCAGTAATTGGAGTATGAATAATCAAATCATAAATTTTTTGATATACCCATTATCATGTAAAATGGTTAATAGAGAAATACTAAATATTAAACATTTTTTCACACAATGGGATTAAATAATATTTCAGGATTTATATTCTTATTCATGAACAATATGCAACAAATGATAATTTCATCATAATAGAATTAAACATTTCCATGTTCAGATATGTTTTACGGAATGAGATCTGGATTATAGAGATGTCATGAATGTAAAAATCTATCTATATCCCCTAGAATGTCACAAAATAACTATTTATTGGGAATTAAATGTCATGAAACTCCACTCTGGAGTTGGGGGATCCCCTTCATTAGTTGAGGTGACCATCTCATTGATGTCAACCCCACTCCTATTCTTTCTATGGTTCCTTATAGATCTGAAAGTGATGAAAATTAATTCATTGTAAATACCCTTAATACCATGACATTATAGAATCTACGAAATAATACATCATATTCTGAGGAAATATAAATAGGTGCATTAATTTGGGGGTGTGTAATCTAGACACTAATTTATATCCTTGTATGAATAATCCAAAAATAGAAATAGATCATTGGGAAATATACCCCATATGATCAATATAAAGTTTGTAGGTTCACCTCATGAATTTACCAAATCTCTCTATTAATCCTATATGGAATGTAGGGTCCAAAAATTATAAATACATTATCCTTTTTTTTTGAGACATTCCTATCACAACACAGTCTAATATAAACTTTTTATTATTGAATCATTCCTTCTAGCCACCAGTGTATTGATAGGGGGTTCATATGGAATGTAGATGAGCTAAGAAAAATCCCATAAGAACTTTTCCAAAATTTAATTTACATGGGTATGAGATAAATTCCCATTAAATCATATAGTCTAGTCCTATAATCAATCCATGGAGATATCACTACATGTACTTGTATTTAACCATCACGTTGTGCCACCATTTATCCATATTGAATCTATATTAGGGTGTAAAAAATATGAGGGGATTCACCCTCTTGAATTTCCATAATTTCATGAAAAATCTTTCCTAGTGTTTGTAAAATAAAATTCACTAATAATATTGAGGAAAATTATGTATCCATTAGGAAATTTATATTCCTTAAATTTGTATTATCATATCACCTGGGTAAAAATGACTTAGTAAAAACTTTGCATGGAATTCCAGCCAATTGAATATCAGATACATGCTTTGGGGTTTTACAAGATAGAAATATTTTATATTTTATATCAATAATAATTTACTACTTATTATTTTGAAACCCTCCCACATGATTATTTGGGAATTTTCTTGTCAACATTTCTTTTGGAATTGATCCATGTGGAAGTAGAAAAATATTGGCCTATGCATTGAAATGAGTGATGAAGGGAGGATAGAATTCACCATTATAGTTACCCTCAACATATGTTAGTGGGTTAATCAATATATAAGTATTTAAATTGGAATCTTCTTTAAAATTAGGGGGAGAAAATCATCCTACTCATTTCATAGGATAGGGATTTCTCCAAACTATTAAATATTATATAGACAGAAACTGACTTTATCATGTTTTATGTGGATGGTATGGATCATGGAGAACCACTAGTAACCTATCTTGGGTATGAGATCAATGTTATAGTATATGAAAAATTGTGAAGACTATATTTACTCATAGTGTATAACTACCCTCATGAAGTACTTTCAATTGGCTCACCACTGATTTAACCAATATGACAGTAACCATTCATCATAATAGTTCCCTCCACAATGGGGGTTACAATATAGGATACATCCTTTATATAATTATTCATAGAAGATATGTTGATGGTTGAATATTCCTCAACCACATCACTAATTACTTCTTGACAAATGAGAAGGCAGACACAAAATTTATTTCACTTTCCAAGATGATTGAATCATCAAGATATATGTTCTCCTAAACATCTATGAGAATAAAAGATGTTGGTAGTGGATATATGTGAATCCGGTATCACTATGTCTACCGAGATGTGAAATCCATATAGAAAAATGAGATTGGATAGTGTATAAGTTGAGGATTTATGATATAAGGATGTTTGTAAGGCCTAATGAAATCATGTTATTATATTCTCAATGTTACCCTTGATATCCCAAGTTATCCCATGGATATATTAACTATCATTAGTAATTGAGACAATTTTGGATGTTTTGGTAATCCTAAATCTATAAAGAAGTTCAATATATTATCAAATATGATAACAAATATTTATAAAATTATATTGTGTGATGGTGAACCATAGAATAGTATAATTTTTTGGAAATTTGAAAAGGTCAATCTTATCATCCAATGTACTCAATCTAATACCATCACAAAGAAACTGCCACTCAGTTCTATTTTCTAAAAAACATCCCCCAAGTCAATTTTAACTTATTCCATCACCTTGTTACCTATACACTGAAACCATCGTTCTTGTTCCATCTCTGATGTACCATCATCTTGGTCACATCACTAAAGCACCATCACACAGGTCCCTTCAAATAGATTTTTTAATGTAAAAAAGGAAGAGAGGGACACACACTATGGAAATTGTATTTTATTTCACTTAACCATATATATAGTTAATAACTAATTTGAAAATAGAGTGAATATATATATTTCTCTCAAGTTAAATTATATAAACCCATATAGGATGGGGTGAAACACTATTACAAGATGCATTTCTCCATTTGACAATATCACACTACATAATTATCTCAACATGCACTGGTATGTGGTTCACCTAGAAAACAGTAATGAATATAATACTTATTCCATGGTTTATTGTTACACAAGGGAATCACATTCCATGAAATTAAAAACTATTTATTTTAAAAAGATACTATTATATGGTGGTGGGAATTTATTCACTACATTGGATGGAAAAAAGAAGATAATTAAGAAGAATAAATTTACTTAGGAATATGGATATTACTTCTCCCAGTTCCCTGTTGGGGCACTCGGGTGAGTTTGGGAAGGTCCATAGTTGTCCACCTCGGTTGGTGTCCCTTAGTATACTTGTGTGAACCTCTATACTAACCAATCTCTTATGTTCCCAAAGACGGGTTTTTATAATATATATACCAATATAGGTGAAAATTTTTGATGACATGGAAACCTTTATAGAATCTATATATACAGACGATTATCTTCACCCAAGACACAATTTCCATATCTAAGTAATTTTATTAGAATAAAATTTGAGAGAATTTACCAAAGGAATGGAAAAATGTATTATTAGAAGATAAAACTATTTTCCATGGCCACTTAAGCACATGTTCATCATATGTTGGCCAATAGATCCCAATGTCAATGGAACTAGATAATAATGAACACAACCCCATAGGGGATAACTATTCTATAGAGAAACAACCCCAAAGTCTTACTGGGGAACATAAAACTTATCAGAAACCTTTAATCCACTATCATGATAGTTATACCTTTTTATTATATTCACTAGGTTGATCCCTTTTCTCCTCCCCTACATTGAAGATCCCTTTTCTCAAAAATCACTAGGGTGAGAAATGTTTTTCTATCCTTTTGAGGGAAATATTATTTCACCATCATAATTAGAGAGAGAATCTCTCTCAATTATTTTAAAAGAATTTTATTTTCATAACCTTCATCAGGTAGATCCCCTTTCAATTTCCCCTCACTAGTGTGAAGAAACTCAACGAACCCTTAAAAGGTTTAATGACATCACATAAACCTCACTAGTAAAATAAAATGTACATATCCTAAAGTTCCTCGTGAATATAGAAATTTCCTCCAAGATCACTAATACTAGACAATTGTGTTCCTAGAACCCCCTAGTAGAACCATACTAATTGTAAACACACAAAAATCCCTCATGGAAACTTTAAACTAGGGTAATACCTTTTATCTACCCTTGCTTGGGAAAACTGCCCTCTTTTTCCACCATATATGTGTTCCATGAACACATTAATTCCAATATTACAGAATCCCATCACCTTTTTCTCTAAGATAGGGATCGAATATTCATGACATCTTTTTAAACCATAGCATTCATAATATCAAGAGATTCACACTAGTGTTCACCCATATGATCCTTTATTCTTTATGATATAAATATTTTATTGAATTTTCCTAAAACATTTTTAGAAAACTGAGAGTTATCCCATCATTTTATCCCCTTAATAATATTTGTCTCATTAATGAGGACACCAAAAAAGTATCTCTATGATTAGGCTTCTTAAATAATGGCCATCATCGAACTAGGAGACACGTAAAACAAAACAGAATGACCATCCTCAAAATAAATAGTATATATCTTATAGTAAACATAATATTTATGTCTTCTATATGTGGTCACTAGCCACATTCTATTTAAACAAACCTACTCAGAAGTATTTTTGAATGAGACTAGGTCTAAAAAATTCCAAGTCACCCACCTCATGCAAAAAATGAGGCGCACAAAATAGATTTCCATACAATTCCTATAAAGGTTCCATATATATGGATGTATGGGATCAAATTTTATATATAAACTCTCTATGTTAAATATTTTTCTCCCATCAACCACTAAAATAAAAAAAGGGTCATAAAATATCTTATAGAATTTTAATAGTATACTTAGCTTGACCTTTAGTATATGAATGGAAGGGTATAATAGAAAGAAACCAAATCCCAAATTATTTTGAAGACCCTACAAGAACCAATATATGAAAAAATTATCTCTACCAGAAACAATACTCCTTAGAACATAAAATAATAAAACTATCTCCCACCCAAAGAGTCTCTCTTGACCATAAAGAGTTAATGTCTCCATAACGGATAATAATTGGGCTACCTTTATCAATCTATCTACAATCACTCGTACTGGGTTTTTATTATGGAATTTAATACATAATCATGTCACAACATAAATTATAAAATTGATAAATTTACACTCCTATATGGGAAGAGGCCAAAATAGCCTTGTTAGCCTCTGATGCTCATATTTCACCTACAGATAAGTGAATCATATTTCCAAAAATCACATTAATTTCTTATACATTTATAGAAAAGAGTAATATCTACATAGATAATTATACATATTTTTCAAAGTAGAATATTACACCCATCAAAAAGCATTATATTCCCTACCCATATCTTTGTAAAATACAACAGTATCCCATACATGGCCACAAAAAAAGTTTATCATTTAGAAGACACCATATTGATGGATACACCCCACCATATAATTTATCCTTTAGATCTAATCCCTCAAGATCATAAAACTACTCAGTCATTATCTGGTCAATATGGTTGGGTATAAAAGATGTTTAAGTCATATATTCTCATACCTTGGACTCTTAAACATCTATATAATTCACTATAAAGAGATCCATATTTGACCAATTTTTGAATGAATCGTGCAATACATCTATCTGTATCTTCTTGAATAATGCATCAATAACAATGTTCCAATTTTCTTATGTATAGTCCAACTCAAAAGAGAAATAGTGATGTTAATAAACTGATATCATCTTCTTTTGGTTCAGGTATTACTGAGAAAATATGTATGAAAGTATCTTATATACCGTGTACACAAAAAACATCTATCCTAGATGATATTGTCTATAGCATATTATGGTGTTTACATCTAAAGCTAACTCCAGATCACGAGTAGGGTAATTCCAGTCATGAGGTCTCAGTTATGAGGAGTCATATGCAACCAATAATTCCATCTATATCAAAATTTATCTAATTACAACTCCAGACATGTAAAAGTAAATGGTATATTATTCACCCACAATATGTAAAGTGGTGTTATATGGTGTGGTTATACTTCAATTCAGTTACTAAAAATCTCACTCACGTGCATCTGACAAAAAAACATCCACCCTTTCTTGTTCAACATAGACATCATTGCTTATAAAGATGTTATGACTAGGATAAATCAATGATAATAACCCTTGAAACAAAAAAACTCCAATTATTGAATATATTCTTGGGTCTTATTCAATAAACTATAGTTGCAATCTTTTCTTGGTCCACTAACACATCTGACATGTGGTACCACATCCCCTACCATGACATTAACTTCCTATGCAACTCGAGCTACCTTTATGTCGAGAGGTATCTATGTCCTTCCCAAACTATTGTACATGTATTGATCCCATTTTAATTATCTACTATTGTAATCTTTATTAATCCTATACATATTGTCCAACCTAACACAAGAATCTCACTCCATAGATGGGTGTGAACACTGAGGCCTTTTATAGATCAACCATCTACACTGATAACGCATTAATGGAACACTATCATGAAATGGATACAAACTTCCCAAAGAGATATTTCATATGTTTGATTAGTGATAACTATCACAGAAGAACTTCTTACCACCCAATGAGGAGTTCCTAGTTGTCCAAGATAAGACATCCTAAGCACTACCTGAGGCCTCTCTCAAGGTCCCTAATATTATGAGTTCATGACACATAACATCCAAAAATTCATGCAAGAGAAATTTTTTCACCTATGAAATGATATCACAGTGAAACCAATTCTGAAAAATTCTCACCCGAGAGATCTCATTAGTAGTAAAATATGGTGAATTGTGTTATAATTTCCTGATAATCCAATGTTGTACATGACTAGTATTCCCTTCTATGCTAGTTTCAATAACTTATGGGAATTATCATCCCTCAACCTCTTTGTATTGAAGTGTCTCAAATAATTCTACATAAAGTACATCCTGTATAACTCTTATTACTCTCTATCTTTCTTTAGAATTCTCCCACCAATACCAGGTAGGTACATGGATAATATAGGAATAAATCTTTACCCGCATATTTTTTAGTGTCTCTAGGGGATTGAATAATGCCCAGATTGAATCAATCCCAAACGTAGCTTCTATAGGGTCTCCCTATCAAGTGGCCATAGGTGGATGCAGTATTAGAAACTATCTCATTACCTCCAACATTAATGTCATGGTGTGAACAATCTTTTTTTACATTGATATTATGACCCTTATGATGATATCAAAATGATGAAAATCCATATGATTCTAAGGATATATAGTAATATTTGGTTTAATTGTGTTTGGTGCATGTTGATTACCTCACTCATGATGTATAATTCACAAATGATGGGGATAGATTTTCTTTATAATAAAAAATGTACCCCTTTAAAAAAATTATATAAACAAGGTCAACCTCAACATATCACAACAATAGGGAACCAATAGCTCATGGTCGCTCTGAAAATATCAAACAAGTGATGTGGCCTGAAGTAACGTTATACCATTTCAATTATCATATATAATATGTATATCAAATTAATGCTTCTTAAAAAAATATAGCACATGTACTAAATATTTTATTATATTGAATAATGAAGGTAAATATACATATTTATGTGCCTATCATGAAGAATTTATACACATCATTCTCCGTACTAGGCCATGAATAAATATATAAATAATCATTAACATCACACAATATGTGAATAACCCTAGGTGGGATAATAAATTTTAGGCAACAAAAATCATGAACAAAATCCCATCCATGCGTACTTAGATTTTTCCACATACATGGGTCTTTTACTCACCTTAAAAATCTTATTATCAATTCCACACACATCCTATCCTCCTTTCAACCTTTCCCAAATAGAAAAAAAACAAAAAATAATAACATTATCATTTGACACAAATTTTTAACATCCATCAATCTAGAACTCTGCAACATTTCTAAATCTGATTTCTTATGAGCCCTCAAGGGTTCCTCCCTTTACTCCAAAAGCTACTGACTAGCATCGAGGGCGTAAGAATATAGTGGGGAGACTATACCACAAGGTATAGAAAAAAATATATAGTGGAAATAAAAAATATAAACAAATATCAGTGTAATGAAAAATATCATAAAATCTACAATATAAAACTAGAAGATAAAGGAACAAAAAAACTATCCTAAAAGAATCTTGTAACTCCAATCTAGAATGTATCTAATGTAAAAATGATGTAATATTTATAAAATAACATGCTAGAAAATATAAAATAAGAAGTTCATGTTGACAATAACTATGTTAGTACCTTCACCAATCTCCATCCCATCCATCCTGCCATAATCAACAACAAATACCCATTCTGTTATATAATCATACATTCATGTAATATCATGAGGCAAAAAACGGATCCTACAATAAGATGTGAGTACAACTCAGTAGGTCAAAATGACATTATTTAAAAAAAACTACGATTATTATAATTGTATGCAATAAAAGAGTTTTAATTAATTAATTAATACAGTACAATAGTCAACCTACTTTGACATTATGAAAAAATATATCTAGTTATATAAATAAACCTTTCCAACCATAACAAAAAAACATGTAATAATCACATAAGCATGAATATCACTCTATATAAGTATTTTGTATGCAGGTAAAACCCTCTCTATAAGAATTCCAACATAAAATTGAAACCCTATAATAACTAAAACATAAATATCCCAAGCCCTATTTATAAGAGTTTCGTCATCCATGCCAACCTTATAGGAATTATAGTATCTGGGACAATCCCTCTATATAAGAATTACAATATTTTGGACAACCCCAATAAGCATTATTATATAACTGGGCCATTCCCTTTATATATATATATATATATTTCTTCGTCTTGTCTATGTTCTATAACCATTACTGCATCTAGGTTAATCCCTTCATGTACTAATTTAAGTATCAATAACATCACAATTCACAATAACAAGAAATTCCATCACATAATATTAAATCATATGTCACAATGGTAAATTCATGTAATTACCATTTGGCATTCAATTACCCATTGTTTAATTAAAATATATCTTCTTCCATTTTGATGATAATCTCACACCCATTTTATTTTAATGCATAATTATCCATTTAATTCATCTATTATGACAATTTTCATAGAGAATATATCCCATGAAATAACCATAAGACTCATTTCATGCTACATATAATTTAATCCATTATTAAAATTATTATTAATATAGGGTAGGCTCACACTATTGGCATCCACAATCTAGGTCCCAATACTTTTGGATCCAAATGGTTCAATTTAATAATCCAACACGTGATTTACGATCACCTTGTTTCTAATTAGATAATTCCAACATTATGTCAGCAAAATTTGATAATATTTCACATACTTAAACAATTAAAATATACCATACTGTTTGGTTTTGGACAAGGAAAATTTATCTAGAAATCAATTAGAATCATCCAATAGGTTATTCCAATAAGAATACAAGAACAAAATATCATAAGAAGACCCAGATCACACTAGACCACAACCAACACCGGGTAAAGATACCTTGATTGAGATGTCCGGAAGGGAATAAAGAACTCCTAAATTTCATAGAAACCATGTAGCCCTGAAGAGATGAAGGATAAACATTAATTATGAATGAATCATATGTTCATTATTTCTATAAAATAGTTGATCATAATAAATACATGGTGTGTAATACATTCACATCTTGTATTTCCAATATTATGATTTATGAAAGAGAATGTGTCACCTTGGGCTATAATAACCCTTTTAAAAAATTACATTACATAAACCTATTTCATGGAATATCACTAATTCACATCATAAATAATTTTCCAATGTCATCATGGACACACAATTATGTCATGAACTAGTTTTACTACATGTAACTAGTTTTAGCCCTGAAATATTTCACGACATCTTTCTATTTACAGTTACATGTAATGTAACATTCACATGAAATGTTAGTTCCCTACATATATATTTAATCTCAGATTTTATAATATAATATGAACCACTTCTTAATCCTTCCAAAATCATTAAAATACATTGCTATCCCCTTTAATATTTTTAAAATTGGATTAAATAAAATCAAAGGAACATATATTCTTGAACAGTATGTAATATTCCCTAGAAAAATATATCCAGTCACAAAAGGTTATTGAAAAACATGGTTTAAAGTTTAAGGATATCCCAAAAGAAAGACATTTAACAGAAAACTAATAGATGGAAATACCTGTAAAAATACGGGATCATACACTCATCATGAACCATAATGAGACATACATCACTGTGATGCATGATACATTAAAGAATCAACAACTCAATGTCCCATTCTATGTTTAGAATAATTTCTGAATTATCCAAAGTTGAGTTAAATATTCTCAAAATTATCATTTGGAGTACATATCACTAGTTATGTATCTTATAGTTCTTTTTCAATAATACCTGGGGTTTACCGTATATAGGATTCTCTACATGAGATGTCACTCTAGTAAAGGGAGTGAAACTGATTCTTTTATAGGACCATCATAGCAGACAAAGTCCATTACTAAACCTAGTTTACTCCTCGTTCCTTCCCTGCATTACTAAGCCAAATTTACATGCCATTTGAGTAATGTCTATCTCATTATATGTAAATATTTACCCAATTAATTGGAGAGATATATAGGTCCCACCCATCTAATAAGAAAACCATTCTTAAGTGTTCGTCAAAAACATAGACACGTTCACTATAGCATAACCCATAAAATAAAATTGTGTTTTAACATCATTCTATCATAAGTGAAATAAAAGAAAAGGATATACTATGTAACAAACAACAAAATAATATTAATAATAGGGTTATAAATATAAACCTTTTTCAATAGCGCCTTCTTATATAGAAAATAATTTTGATAAAACAACTGGAATTAATTTTGGAGGAAAATATCCATTCTTCTTCAAAATCATTTTTCTTCCTCAAAATTCCATATCATTTTAGAAGAAATCATTTTATGAGGAAATAAATTTGTAATATTTTTGGGAAATCATCAAGGAGATAAATAATTATGAAATCATAAAAATTATTTCAATATGTACACTTTAAAAACAATCTTATTATAATTTTTCCAGATAATTAAAAAAATACCTCGTACCATAAACAGAAAACGATTTCTTTCATACCATTTAGTAAAAATATAGAAATGGGTTAAATTGATTTTCAAAAATTATATAAGGACATAAATAATATTTTTAAATACATATTTAGGAAACATTGATGTGGATTATACATATACCCTAGTAAATACTTACGAATAAACTATCTCAAATAAAAAAAATATTTCAAATTTTATCCCTTACCTTAGGTCTGGTATCCTAACTATGTATTTGAATAATTTATATAATGACTTAAATAATTTTATTTACTTATTCCATAATCATAATAATTTTTATGATATCATATATGACTATATTATATTCTGTTTGTTAGTAAAATTTCATTGTCACACATTATTCGGATATTGACTGCATTATGTTGTTATGAAATATTTGTCTGAGAAGTTCATGTTCCACTTCTTAGGTTATAATTAAAAAATTTAAAAAATTATATTATTATAATATATATCATTTATATTCATTCAAATAAGGTATAAAATCATGGGTTAATGAATATCAGGTATAATGAATCGCATCACATCGTGGAGACGGTAGGCCATACGTACGAACTAGCTGTGATTTCATTCCCAAAATTATTGAATGATATTAAATAGGATGGTTTATGATATTTAATAATTATTATAATTGTATTATAATAATATATTGTTATTTTTTCCTTCATTTTTTCTATCCATGTAAGGTGTTGGTAAAAACTAATTACACCATGGTGTAGAGATAGTATGTTGTACGTGCGCACGTGCAGTGATTTCATTTTATGTAGGATGGATAGAATGTAAAATATAGGTTTTTCATATTTATAATATAATATAATTATAATAGTGATAATTATGTTATTAATTTATAATGAAACCACTAATTAAGGTGATGTATAAGGAGAAAAAAGTTTGAACGAATCGGTAGAAGAAATTACCTCTTCCTCAATGTGTTTCTCCAAAATCTCTTCTTAGAGTACTATATTTTGTCATTGAAAAAGACCAGAAACTATATAATAAAAACAAAGAAGTTGGTATGGAAAATATATAGAACATGGTTATTATTTATTTCTCAAAATTATAGGAATAGTTTAGGGAGGAGGTGCATATTTATAATTTAGGTTAGGGGATCTTTTGGAAACTCCATAAATAAGAGTGAATAATGAAATCAAACCCTACTCATCAAAATACAAAATGTTATAATTTAAAATATGAGGTGAGATAGGGTTGTAATATAATCAACCATAAAATTGGTGACATGTTATTTTGAAATTTTAAACTATATATTTTTAATTGACACTTAGTTATTCTGTTTCATTTTAATTATGGTAATGACATTCTAAATATTTAATGGTTATAAATATTTAATTATAGTTTAAATTGACATTAAAAGCATATTTAATGACATTTTAGATCTTATAATTATCACTTTATAATTTTTAAATATTTTTATTAATTTTAAATAATTTAATAATTTTTGTTATAAAATATCAAAAGTGTCAATTTTTACACTATTCATTGATTTTACATTAAATTAAAATCCACATTGAAGATAAATTAAAAAAACTACATACACTTATAACGTATTATAATCACCAAGAACATTAATGGTGTATATTAATTAGTTTAAACAATATATCTTTTAATATTTTTAAAACGATTTTTTGCTATTTCTATTAATAAAATAATTTCTACAACCCTATTTTGTCAACATTAATAGAAATTATTTAATCTATAAAAATTATAAAGAAATTTCTATGATGTAGAAAATTATATTAGACCTATAGAAACTATATATAGTCGATAATATCTCCAAGTTATTCATATATTTAAATCAATATACTTATATTAAAAGATATTGTGACAATTTTTCACATTCATTAGTTTTTATTATATTCAAGGAATATTCATAGTTAAGTGGCCATAAAATGATTCCATTTCTAACTATACATTATAAGGGTCTCATTTAGTCATCTAATTTGATTTTTACAATTTTTTAAGATTATTTAGAATATTATTTTTACCTTTAATCACATAATTTATCTTTAACCATGGTAATAAAAATGATTACCCAGTTAACTATTCATAGTGACCAAAAATAAAAGAATCCTATTAACATAATTTGGACTTACTAATTTCAAATATAGAATCTATTTTTTAAAATTCAAAAAACTTATGTTTCAGTAATTAATTAAAAATAGATCCCATTTTATAAATGAGAGAATGAGTTTTTTAAAATTTAGTACATTAGAAAAGATTTATATGTTTTTACACATAAATTCAATGAAAAATTAATTATAATGACAAAAATAAAATTTAATGATAAAAATAAATTCTATTTATACTTTAAAACAATTATATATTATAATTTAACCTCATAAATGATCTCGATGAAAAATGTTTTCTCTCTTAAAATTTAATGTGTTTTTACTAATCAACAAAAATTATATATTATCATAAAATATCATAAATTAAATAAAATTATATTTTAATATCGAGAAATTAAAGAACATGTTCATGCTATCGTATAAAAATTATTAATTTGTTATAATTTTAATTTAAAGGGGTTCTCCATTCAAAGGCGTATGATTACTCTTTTTTTAAATAAGTATGTTTTTATATAACAAATAGGGTTTATTCACACCATAAGATTAAAATATCCAATTGATGAATTAATTTTTTTAATTATGTAAAATATATATCTCATGAATTTCATTACCAATAGTAATTCACTAAAAAAATAAAAATATCTAATTTATATTTTACAAAAATAATTGATAGATAAATAATTCACAATGGATTTCCATAAGTTAGTTATAAGTATTCCCACTAACCTAACTGATATGCTATAAAAGTAATTTTATTGTATGGGTGTATCACAGTTCGTTTAAACTCAAAATATCATTCAACATATTCTACTAAAGAGTAATAATTATTTAATGATAATTTTTTTATAAAAAAACCTCTAGGTGTTACATTCTACCCCCATTAAATTGAATTTCTCCCTCAAAATACGTCACATGGAAACAAATAGATAAGGATACCTATCCCATAACATATCCTCAAGATCCCATTTAGCTTCTTTAAATTGGTGGTTCCTCCATAAAACATTATCCAAGTTAGTGTTCTTTTCTCATAAAACCTTTTCTCTATGACCCAAAATCTCTATCTGTTGTTCTTCATGAAAAAGATATTGCTCCAACGACATAAATTCTGATTATAGAACATGTGAAGGATCGGGAAAGTGATTTCAAAATAAATATATATGGAACACATTATGAACTTGAGAGAGATCCAATGGATGTCAAAATTGGTAAAATACCCTCTAAACATGATCATGAATTTCCAAAAGACTCATATACCTAGGGATCTGCTTTCCCTTCCTTCCAAATCACATTACTCTATTCAATGGAGATATTTCTAGAAACACTTTATCACCCACCTCAAGCTCTAGGTATTTTCTTTGGTTGTTATCATAACTTTTTTTTGACTCGGAGTTGCTCTTATTTTTTGTTCAATAGATCTGAACTTTTAGTATGTTTCATAAAAAATATCAGTTTATAATAGCTTTATTTCCCCAACTTTATCTGATAATGTTTGAGTTATGAACTTCATTCCATAGAGGGAATCATAAAAAGCCATATGAATACTGGAGTGAAGAATATTACTGTTAGAAAATTACATGAATGTTGTCTATTGATCCCAATCACCTTTCAAATCCATATATGAAACTCTCAACATCTATTCCAGATTATGAATTGTCCTATCAGACAGACCATCTATCTATGGATGATATGAAGTGCAGAAACAAAACTCTGTATCCAGATCATGCTGAAAAATTCTCCAGAACATCATGTTAAACCTCACATCTCAATAAAATATAATGGAATGTGTTAAACCATGTAATATTACCACATACATTACATATATCCTATCAAGATGATAAATATAGAAATACTCTCTAATATAAATGATGTTTACTGACTTTGTAAGGTGATAAACTATAACCCAGATAGCATTATTGATTTTGTATATTTTTTAAAGTCTGATGACAAAGTCCATAGTTATGTTTTCAAATTTTCATTCCAGTGTTGTTAATGGTTTTAACATCCACTTAGACTTCTATGAATCATCTTTTACATGATAACACACTAAGCATCAAAAGACATATTCAGTGAAATATATTTTCGTGCCATCCCACCAGAAGTACTCTTTCAGGACCCTATACATTTTTTTCTTCCAAGGTGATTAGAGAATTAATAACTATGATCCTTATCCAATAGCTTCTTCTATAATTATACTACAGGAGCAATACAAACCCAGTTCCTGAAACTTATTATTTGATCAAATTCAAGGTTGAATTTAGGAACATTTTTCACTTTCTTTTGTAACTCTACAACTTCCTTCTATAACACCTTAATCATAACTTGTATATATGGTTGAACATTCATTTCAAAAAGATAATATTTCTCCCCTTACATTTAATTTTCTAGATCCATTATTAGAAAGTACATAAATATTATATCTCTTGTGATCCTTATCATAGATAATCTAGCGTGGTATTTTTGACTCAAAACACCTGACACATTGTTCTCTTTTCCTAGGGTGGTAATGTATTGATAATTCAAAGACTTTATTCAAATATATACATCTTATTTGGAATAAATTAATATCCTTTTATGTGAAAATATACATTATTCTTTTATAATCAGTATAAATATCACAACTTTCACCATAGAGATAATGCCTCTATATCGTTAATGAAAATATTATCGAAGATTACTGAAAACCAAAAATTAGGTAATTTTATTCATGAATTTTCAACTTCTATGAGGCATAAGCTATCACCATATAATTTTTCATGAGAACACATCCCAAACCCTTCATGGATACATCACTATATATCGAAATATTTTCTCCATTACAATGTAGTGTGGGCATAGGTGCACTGGCTAAACATTTTTTTATCTCTTTCAAATTATATTTGAATTCCTCCATCAGACGAACATAACATCTTTCCATGTAAAATTGGTTAGTGGATTATATAATAGTGAAACATAATTTACAAAACTTCAATAATATTGATTCAAACCAAGAAAAAATCAGATCTCATATATTGCTACTGGTCTCGACCATCTTTCAATAACCATTTATTTTTTATAGATCTACATATATCACCTCTCTTGATAAAATGTTACCCAAAAATGAAACATTATTAAACCAAAATTAACACTTGGTATATTTTTCATAATGATTCTCCTTTCATAGGGTCTTAAGTATAATTTTCACGTGACCATAATTTTTGGACATTATCTTTCAATAGACAATAATATTGTCCATAAATACTACCACAAACTGATCAAGATAGTCTCTAAAGAATCTATTCATTTGATCCGTGAATATTAGAGGAGAATTAGTAAGACCAAAATGCATCACTATAAATTCATAGTTTCCCTACGTTGTACATAATTTATTTTTTCATATATCTTTTTCTTTGACAATTAATTGATGACATCCTAAATAAAGATCAGTCTTCTAAAAGTATTGAGTTCCATGTAATTGGTCGAATAAGTCATCAATATAGGGAAGATGATATTGTTCTTGATAACGATCTTGTTATGTTCATGATAATCAATGTAGAGTCTCATCAATCCATTTTTCTTCTTAACAAATAGAATAGGTGCTCCCTAAGAGAAATAAAGCATATGAATCCCTTATCAGTATTCCCTTGGAGTTGGTTAATAAATTTATGCAATTCAATGGGGGCCATTCTATAAGGTTTATTTTAAAAAGTCATAGAACCCTGTATGAGTTCTACAAGAAACTCAACTTCACAATTTGGTGGAATATCTTGAAATTATTTCTAAAAGACATCATCAAAATCTAGTATAGTTGGCCTATTTTTAATATATATTTTCTCCCCAACTATTTAAGATAAATGGAATTCATTTGTATGAATCAAGACCCATAAGATGAATGGAATTTTCAATGAAAGTTTATATTCATCCTTGTATCAATAGACGATTAAATATTGATATGGAATATGAAATTTGACATACCTTCCTTGTAAATGGATATTAACATCATATAGAGAAAGCAAATACATTCCAAGAATCACATCAAATTACACTATAAGAATGAACACAATATTGGTTGGATGTTCTTTCCCACAAACTACAACCGTAGAATAATTATAAGATTTTTATGTGACCGTTTTTCCATTAGGCATTGTCATTACTAACTCAACATCTAATTGTTTATAGAATACGACGATACCCATTGAAAATTATTCATAAATAGAAGTGGTCTACCTTCATCAATCGATCTTTAATCACACATACTGTATATTTATTATGGAGTGTCCTACGTAATCATGTCACAAAGTAAATTGTAACATTAATACATTTCCACTCCTAAATGGGAAGAGGCCAAAATATCCTTGTTAGACTCTAATGCTCGGATTTCACCTACAGATAGTTGAAACATATTACAAAAAATCCCATTAATTTCTTATACATTCTTAGAAAATGATACTATCTACATAGATCATTATACAACTATGTCAAAATATGATATACCACCCATCAAGAATCATTATATTCACAACCAATATCATTGTAAAATCCAAAAATATCCCAAACATGCACACAAAAAATAAAGGAATTGTCATTTTAGAGACACCATCATGATGGATACACCACACCATATATGTCATCCCTTATATATAAGCCCTCCAGATCAGATAACTACTTAGTCATTGTCTTGTTAAGATGATTTCGTATCGAATATTTTTAAGTCATATATTCTCATCCCTTGGACTCTTATATGTCTATATAATTCTCTATAATGAAATCCATCTTGCACCAATTTTTTCGTGAATCATGCACTAATTCTATCTGAATCTTCAATAACAATGCATCAACAACCAATGTTCCACTATACCTATGTATAAATCATCTCAAAAGAAAAATAATGATGTTAATAAACATAAATAATCTTCATTAGGTTCAGGTATTTCTGAGAAAATATGTACCAAAGTATCTTATATACCGTGAACACAAAAAACATATATCCCACATGATAGTGTCTCTAGAATATTATGGTGTGTACCATTGAAGCTAACTTCAGATCACGAGTAGAGTACTTCTCCTAATTAGGTATTAGTTATGAGGTGTCATATGCAACCACTCATTTTATATATATAAAACAAATCCGATTAAAACACTAGACACATCAATGTACATGTAATATTATTTACCCAAAATAAGTAATGTAGAGATAGGGGTTGAAGTTATACTTCACTTCAGTTACTGAAAATCTCACTCACCTGCATCTGAAAAAAAAATATCCACTCTTTTTGGGTCTACTCAGACATCAGATCTTACAAAGATGATATGACTATGGAAAATTTCTGATAATAACAATTTTAAACCAAAGTCTCTAAATCTTGAATATATTATGGGGTATCATTCAAAATACTATGGATGCAAACTTTTCTTTCTCCACTAACACAACTAACTTGGGGTACCACATCCCTTACCGTGACATAATCTTCTTGTGAAACTCAAGAAAACTTTATGTTGACTGGTATCTAAGTACTTACCAACATATTGTACATGTATTAATCCCCTTTTAATTATCTACTACAGTAATCCTTATTAATCCTCCACATTTAGCCCAACCCAATGCAAGAATATCACTCCATAGATGGGTGTGAACACTAAGGCCTCTTATGGACCAACCATCTACACTGATATCACAATAATGGAACACTATCATGAAATGGATAAAAACATCCCTAACTGGTCATTCATCTATATGATAAGTGATAATTATCATAGAATAAATTCTTACTATGATGAAGAAATCCTAGTTGTCCAACCTAAGATAGCCTAGACCCTACCTGAATCCTCTATCAAATTCCCCAATATTATGAGTGCACGACACATAACATCTAAAAATTCATGCAAGATAAATATGTTCACCTATGAACTGATGTCACAATAAAGCCCATACCAAAAAATTATCATCTGATCCATCTCATCGGTAGTTAAATATGGTGAAATGTGTTAGAATTTTCTGAAACATCCAATTTTTTACTTGACTCGTATATCCTTTTACGCTAGGTTCATGAACTCATGGAAATTATCATCCCTAAACCTCTTTGGATTGAAGTGTCTCAAGAAGTTATACATGAATTACGTCTTGTATAATTCTTATTTCTGCATAGATTTCTTCAAAATCCCAGCATGTATACTAGGTAGGTACCTGGATAATATAAGAATAAATCTATACACACTAATTTTTTAGTGTCTTTCGGTGCTTGAAGAACACCCAGATTGAATCAATCCAAAACACAGATTCATGAGGATCTCCCTGGGATGTGGACGTAGGTGGATGCGGTATTTGAAACTATCTCACAACCTCCAACATCAATGTCATGGTGTTAAAAGTCTCAATTTCCATGGATCTAATAAACCATAGAATGATGTCAAAAGGATGATCATCCAAATGATTCTCAAGATCTATAGTAACTTTTCGTTTAATTGTGTTTAGAGCATAATGATTACCTCTCTCATGATTGAGAATTCACATATTATGGGGATAGATTTTCTTTACATAAAAAATACACTCTTTTAAATAATTTATATAAATAATTTCAACATCGGCAATTCACGAAAACAGGGAACCACTATCTCATGGTCTCTATAGAATTATCCAACAAGTGTTTAAGCATGAAAATAACTTCAATCATTTTAGTTATCATATATAATACTTATATCAATTTAATGGTTCATAAAAAAATTACAAAGGTCCTAAATATATTCTTATCTTGAACAATTAAGGTAAAGATTCATCTTTATGTGCCTATCATGAGGACTTTATACACATATTTAACAATACTAGTCCATAACTAAAAATATCATCAATCAATATTATCACACAACATGTGAATAAACCAAGGTGAGATAACATAAATTTTATCCAACAATCATCATGAACAAAATCCCATCCATGAGTACTTAGAATTTTTTCCCATTCATCGGTCAGCTACTCCGATGAAAAATCTTATTACCAATTCCAATCACATAGTAGTATCCTTTCGACCTTTACCAAATAAAAAAAATCGAAAAAACAACATTCTATTTTGATACTACTTTATAACATTCTAGAATCTGGAACTCTACAATGATTCTAAATCAGGGTTTTTATGAGCCCTCAAGGGTTCCCCTATTTACTCCAAAAGATTTCGACTAGTATTGGGGCTGTAAGAATATAGTTGGGAGACTATACCCCAAGGTAGAGAAGAAAAGATATAGTGGAAATAAAAAATAAAAATTAATATATGTGTAACAAAAAATATCATAAAATGTATAATATACAACTGGAAGATAAAGAACAAAAAATAAACCTACCAATAATAATCTTGTAACTCCATGCTTGGATGTATGTAATGTATAACTGAAGTAATATAGATAAAATACCATGCTGGAAAAAATAAAATAAGAATGCCATTATCCCAAAAACCAGGTTAGTACCATCACCAACTTACAACCCATAGAGCATGCTAAAATAAACAAAAAATACCCTTTACCTTAATTTAACCTACATTTATGTAATATGATAAGGTAAAAAATAGATCTTGGAATAAGATGTGAGTAACACTAAGTAAGTTCAAAATGGACTCATTTAATCAAAAATAGGATGATAGTAATTATATGAAATAATGGTTTTTTAATTAATTAATTAATAAAATACAATATTCAACGTACTTGGACATTATGAAAGAATATATCTAATCATGTAGATGAACCTTTCCAACCATAACAAAAAATCAGGTATTATTCACATAACCATGAATATCACTCGGTATAAACTTTTTTTATATCCAGGTAAAACCCTCTCTATAAGAATTTCATCATCCAAGTGAAACCCTATAATAATTAAAACATAGAAATCCAAAGCCCTATTTATAAGAGTTTCATCATCTAGGCCAAAACTATTAGAATTATTGTATATGGGATAATCCCTCTATATAAGCATCACAATATTTTGGACAACCCCAATTAGAATTATTGTATAACTGGGCCATGAAATTTATATACTCATTTCTTCATCTGGTCTAAGCTCTATAACCATTACCACATCTGGGGTAACCCCTTTATATACTAATTTAAGTGTCAATAACATCACAATTCATAATAAACAGAAATCCAATCACATAAGATTCAATCCTATGTCACAATGGTAAACTCATGTAATTACCATTTGGAATTCAATTACTCATTCATTAATTATAATATATCTTATGCCATTTTGATGAGAATCACACACCCATTTTATATTAACGAATAATAATCTATTTAATTAGTCAATTATGCTAATTTTCATAGAGAATATATCCCTTGAATTCACCTAAGGACCCATTTCTTGTTATACATAATTTAATCCATTACCAAAATTATTATTAATATAGGGTGGCCTAACACTATTGGTATCCACAATCCATGTCCCAACACCTTTGGATTCAAATGGATTAAATG
Source organism: Viscum album (assembly GCA_963277665.1). NCBI lineage: Eukaryota > Viridiplantae > Streptophyta > Magnoliopsida > Santalales > Viscaceae > Viscum > Viscum album. The sequence goes on along the minus strand of OY728132.1, from coordinate 1,931,764,886 downwards.
AATAATCCAACACATGATTTACCATCACCTTGTTTCCAATTAGATAATTCCAATATTATGTCCACAAAATTTTACAATATTTCACATACTTAAAAAATTGAAGTATACCATAGTGTTTGGTTTTAGGCCACCAAAATTTATCTCTAAATCAATGAAAATTATCCAATAGGTAATTTCAATAAGAATGAAGGCACATAATATCATGATAAGACCCAGATCACACTAGACCCCGACCAAAACTGGGGAAAGATCCCTTGATTGAGACGTCTAGAAGGGAATAAGGCCCAATTAAATTTCCTTGAAACCATGTAGCACTTGAGAGAGGAGCGATAATAATTAATTATGAATGAATCATTTTTTCATATTTTCTTTAAAATAGTTGATCCTGAGAAATAAATGGTGTGTAATTCTTTCACATCTTGTATCTCTAAAATTATGATTTATGAAAAAGAATGTGTCACCTTGGGATATAAGAACCCTTTTAAAAAATTACATAACATGAAACTATTTCATGGCATGTAACTATTTCACATATACATAAATTCACAATGTCATCATGGCCAAACTTTCATGCCATGAACTAGTTTCACATCATGTACCTAGTTTTGATCCTGAACTATTTTACATCAACTTCCTATTGACAGTTACATATAATGTAACAGTCACATGACATGTAAATTCCCAACTAATAACATTAATATATGATTTTATAAAGGATCATGAACTACCTCGCAATCCTTCAAAAACCACTTAAATAATTTACAATCCCGTTTGAGTTGTTTATACTTGGATTAAATTAATTCAAACGAACATAAATTTCCAAATAGTTTATAATTTTCCTTAGTAAGATATATCCATAAACAAAAGGTACTTGACCAATATGGTTTAAAGATGAAGGGTAACCCAACAGAAACACATTCAACCCAAAACTAATAGAGGTACATACTTTTAAAAAGATGGGGTCATACACTCATCGTGAAACATAATGACGCATCCATCACTATGATGCATGTTACATTAAAGAATCAATAATTCAATGTCGGATTCTATGTCTTGAATACCTTCTGAATTATCCAAATTTGAGTTAAATATTCTCAAACTCATCATTTGGAGTACATAACACTAGTTTTGTATCTTATAGTTATTTCTCAATAATACATGGGGTTTATCCTATAAAGGAGTATCTACATGAGATGTAATTCTAGGAAAGGATTGATACTAAATCCATTATAGGAGCATCATAGTAGACAAACTCCATTACTAAATGTAGTTTACACCTTGTTCCCGCCCTACATTACTCAGCCGGATTTATATTCCATTTGAGTAATGTATATACATTAGATATAAATATTTACCCAATTCATTGGAGGGAAATATAGGTCCCACACATATATTAAAGAAACCATTCTTAAGTGTTCAAAAAAAACATAAAAACATTCACCATAGCATAACACATAAAACTAAATGGGGTTTTAAACATCATTCTATCAAAATACATATAAAACAAATTGATTTCCTAAGTAACAAACAAAAAATTATAGAAAAAATAGGGTTATAAATATAACCCTTTTTAAATAGTGTCATAATATATGGGAAATAATTTTGATAAAACATTTGAAATTAATTCCTTATGAAAAGTTCAATTATCTTCAAAATAATTTTCCTTCGTAAAAGTTCCACATCATTTTTGAAGATATCATTTTTTTGTGAAAATAACCTTGTATGATTTTTGGGGAAGCATCAAGGAAATATACATTATGAAATCATAAAAACTAGTTCAATCTGTATATGTTAAAAAATAGGGTTATCGTAATTTTTCCAAAATACTCAAAAATCATCTTGTACCAAAAACAAGAAAACAATTTCATTCATACTATCTAACAAAAATTTTAAAATGGGTGTAATTAAATTTAAAAAATTATATAATGACATAGAGAATATTTTTAAATAAATATTTCAGAGACATGGATATGGATGATAAATATACCCTAGTAAATACCTACAAATAAACAATCTCGAATAAAAAAATGATTTGGAATGTTATCCATTACCTTAGGTCTAATATCCTTAGTATGTATCTGAACATCTTATATAATATTTTAAATAATGTTATTTAATTATTCTATAAGGATAATAATTTTTATTATATCATATATGATTATATTATCTTTTGTTTTTAGTGAAATTTCATTGTCACATGTTATTCGGATATTGATTGCATTATGTTCTTATGCAATATTTATCAGATAAGTTCATGTTCCCCTTATTATTTTATAGTTAAATAATTTACAAAATTATATTATTATAATATTTATCATATTTATTAATTCAATGCATGTTTATAATCATGGTTTAATGAAGATCATGTAGAATGAATCATGTCACATCGTGGAGACGACATGCAATACGTACGCACAAGCTATGATATCATTATAAAAATTATTAAATGCTATTGAATTGGATTGCGTATGATATTTAAGAATTATTATCATGTTATAATAATAATAATATGTTTATTTTTTCCATCATATTTTCTATCCATGTAATGTGGTGGTAAAAAACTGATTACACCATGGTGTGGAGACGGTAAGCCTTACGTGCACACATGCGGTGATTTCATTTTTTGTAGGATGGATAGAATATGAAATATGGTTGTTTAATCTTTATAATATAATACCATTATACTAGTGATACTAATTTTATTACTTTATAATGAAACAACTAATGAAGAGGATGTATAAGGATAATTTTTTTGACCGAATCGGTATAAGAGATTGCCTCTTCCTCAATGTGATTACTCAAAATCTCTTCTTAGAGCACTAGAGTTTCTCATTGAAGAAAAGAAGAACCTAGCTAATAATATTAATGATTTTTTTATGGAAAATTTTTAGTTTATGAAAAAAATTTAAGGCTCAAAATGAAGTGAAGAGTTAAAGGAGTAGGTGCCTATTTATAATTAAAGTGAGGGGCAGTTTTGGAAACTCCATAAATAAAAATTTATAATGAAATAAAACATTACCCATAAACCTATAAAATGTCACAATTTAGAATATGTGGTGAGACAGGGTTTTAATATAATCAACCAATAAATATTTGACATGTTATTTTGATAATTTATATCATTTATTTTTAATTTACACTTAGTTATTCTGTTTAATTTTAATTCTGGTAATTATATTCTAAATATTTAATGGTTATAAATATTTACTTATGGTTTTAATTGACAATAAAGATATATTGAATGAAATTTTAGATCTTATAATTATCACAATATAATTTTTAAATATTTTAATTATTTTTAAATAATTTAATAAAATTTTATTTTTATAAAATATCAAATGTGTCGATTTTTTCTCTATTAATTGATTTTAATTGGAAATAAAATCCACATATAAGATAAATTTTAAAAAATATTATGTAAACTTATAATATATCATAATCACCTAGAAAATTTTTGGTGTATATTAACTAGTTTATATGATATTTCTTTTAATATTTTTAACACCATTTATTTGATATTTCTATTAATAGAATAATTTCGAAATCACTATTTTGTCATCATAAATTGAAATTATTTAATATCTAAAGATTCTAAATAAATTTCTATGATGTAGGTAATTATTTTATACTTCAATAAACTATATATAGTCTATATTATCTTTTAGTTATCCATATATTAAAATTAATATACATATATATAATGATATTGTGACATTTTGTCACATTCATTAGTTTTTATTATATTAATGGAATATTCATAGGTAATTGACCATCAAGGGATTAAATTTCTTAAAAATAGAAGATAAGGGTATCATTTAGTCATCTAATAGGATTTTTATAGGTGTTAAAAAAGGCTTATATTATTTTTTTATCTTTAATCACACAATTTTTCTATAACCATGGTAATACAAATAATTCCCCAGGTTACTATTCATAATGACATAGAATAAATGTATCCTTGTAATATAATTTTTAACTACTATTTCCAAATATGGATTCCATTTTTAAATATTAAAAAAATAGATTTTTTAGTAACTAATTAGACATAAATATTTTTTCCTGAATGAGAATGAGTGTTTAAAAGTTAAAACAATGCAAAAGAATGATATGTTTTTAAATATAAATTCCATGTCAGATTAATTATAATGACATAAATAAAATTTCATGATAATCATATATTCTATTTATACTCTAAAACCAATAAATATTATAATTTAACCACTGAAATTATCTTGATGAAAAATGTTTTTTTCACTTAAAATTTAATGTGTTTTTACTAATCATCAAAACATAATTGTTATCATAAAATATCATAAATTAAATAGAATTATATTTTTACATCCTATATTAAAATAACATTTTAATGATGTCATAAAAAATTATTAAGGTGTTATAGTCTTTATTTAAAAGGGTTTCTCCGTTCAAAGGCGTAAGATTAACCTTTTTCAAATAAGTAGGTTCTTATACAACAAATAGTGTTTATTCAAACCCTATTATAAAAATATACATTGGATGAATAAAAATATTCTATTAATTATATAAAATATATATCTAACTAATTTCATTATCAATAATAATTCACTTAGAAAATAAAAATATCTAATTTATATTTCTAATAAATAATTGATAGACAATGAATTCACATTGCATTTTTATTAGTTATTTAAAATTACTCCCTCTAACCTAACAGTTGTTCTATAATAGTAATTTTATACTAAGGGTGTCTATAATTTCCTTTAATCTCAAAATTTCATTCAACACAAGCTACTAAGGAATAATAACTATTTAAAAAAAATTCATAAAAAAATTCTAGGTGTTACATTTTACAACCCTTAAACTAAATTTCACCCTCAAAATTAGTCACTTGGGAAAAAATTGATGAGGACTCTTATCCCTTGTCATATACTCAAGATCTCATTTAGATTTTATAAATTGGGGTTTTATCCAAAAAAACATTAAACACGTGAGTGTACTTGTTTCATAAAACCTTTTCTCTATGATCCAAAATCTCTATCTATTGTTCTTCATGTGAGTGATATTGTTCCAGCGGTATGAATTCTGAGCTTAGTACATGTGAAGGATTAATGAATCTTCTTTTAAAGAAAGATACATGTAAAACATCATGAATTTAATAGAGATTTGTTGGAAGTGAAAATCAGTAAGCTACCTTCCCAACACGATCCAAAATTATAAAAGGATTGATATACCTAGGGCTCATCTTTCCCTTCCTTACAAATATAATTACTCTATTCCCTTGATATATTAGTAGAAACACTTCATCACACACATCAAAATATAGGTATATTCATCGGTTATTATCATAACATTTTTTTGACTCTGTTTTACTCTTATCTGTTGTTGAATAGATAAAATATTTTCTTCCATTTAATCAATAAGTTAAGGTCCTAATAGCTTTCTGTCCCATAATTCATCTGAGCAAGTTGAAGTTATGCACTTCCTTCAATAGAGGGCATCATATGGATCCATATTAATACTTGTGCGAAGGATATAACTATTAAAAAATTACACCATTGATATGTGTTGATCCCAATCACCTTTTAAATCCATATAGGGATCTCTCAACATGTCTTCTAAAGTATGAATTGTCCTCTCAGATAGACCAACTGTCTGAGGATGATCATAAATGCTGAAACATAACATTGTATCTATAATATTATGATTAATTCTCCATAACTTCATGGAAAACCTCAGATCTCAATCAGATATAATGGAATGTGGTAAAAAACACAATTTTACCACTTTCTTTACATATATCCTAGCAAGATGATCATGATAGAAATCATCTCTAAAATAAATGATGTCTACTAAATTCATAAGGTGATCAAATATAACCTAGATAGCATTATTTCCATTGGATGTTTTCAGAAGCCTAATGAAAATTTAATAGTGATGATTTCCCATTTCCATTCCATTATGGGTAATGGTTGTAATATACACTTAGACTTATGACTATCATCCTTTACTTACTAACAAACCATGAATCGAGAGACATATTCGGTGACATCTCTTTTCCGGCCATCCCACATGAAGTACTCTTTCAGGTACATTTACATATTTGTGCTTCCAGGGTTATTTGAAAATGAATAACTATGAGCCTCATACAATAGAGCCTTTTTAATTCTGGTATGGGGGGAATGTTGACCCAGTTCTTGAAACTTATTACTTCATAAAAATCAAGTTTGAATTGAGGAATATTTCTCACCTTATTTGGTAACTCAACAACTTCCTTCTACAACACCATAATCTTCATATGTATATATAGTTGAACATTCATTTCAGAAAGATAAAATTTCTCCCCTTCCATTAAGATTTCTAGATCATGCCATTAAAAATACATTAATAATGGATGTTTTGTGATCCTCGTCATAGATAATATTGTATGGTCTTTTAAACTCAAATCACCTGCCACTTTTTTTGCTTTTCCCTAGGAGGTAATATATTGAGCAGTCATAGTCTTTAATCAACTTTGTAAATCTTTTGTGGTACAAATTAAGCTCCTTATATGTGAAAATATAATTTAAACATTTATAATCAGTATAAATATCACACCTTTCACCATAAATAAAATGCTTCCATATTTATAATGAAAATATTACCGCAGATAACTCATAATCGTGAGTTGCGTAATTTTTATCCATAATTTTCAACTTCAGTGGGGCATACTCTATCACTATATCATTTTTTATGAGAACACATCCCAACCCATTCATGGATGCATCATTGTATATTAGAAACCATTATCCACTATAGTGTATTGTGGGCACATGTGCACTGGCTAACCATTTTTTATCTCTTTGAAATTCTCTTCACATTCTTCCACCCAAATGAACATAACTTCATTCCAAGTCAAATTTGTTCGTTGATTATATAATACTGAAAAACCATCCACAAAACATCAATAATATCCATCAAAACCAAGAAAAAATTGGTTCTTAGTTACCATTGTTGGGCTCGATCATCTTTCAATAACCTTTTGTTTTTGTTGGATCCACATATATCCCCTCTCATGAGATTATGTGACCCAAAAATGAAACAATATGAAACCAAAATTCACACATGGTACATTTTTCATAAATATTATTATTTTATAGGGTCATCATTACAATTCTCATGTGACCGTCATATTCTTCCTTTATCTTTGAATAGAGAAGAATATCATCTATAAAGACTACCACAAACTGATAATGATTGTATTTAAAGACACTATTCATTTGATCAATGAATAAATGATGGTAATGAGTAAGAACAAAATTCAACACTATAAATTCATAGATTCCATACCTTGTACAAAATTTAATTTTTTTTTATATAGTCTTATTTGACCATTAATTGATGATATCCTAAACAAAGATCAGTCTGGGAAATGTATTGAGCTCCTCATAGTTGGTCTAATAAGTAAGAAATACTGATAATAAGATATTTTTCTTCATAATGATCTTGTTAAGATAACGATAATCATTGCAGAGTCTCATCAATCCATCTTTCATCTTAACAAATAGAACAACTGCTCCCTAAGGTGATGCAGTAGGGCGTATGAATCCCTTATGAATATTAAATTGGATTTTATTCTTCAATTTATGCAATTAAATTTGGTCCATTCTATATGTTTTTTTTAAATAGGCATAGAACCTAGAATGAGCTCTACTAGAAACTCAACATCAGAATTTGGAGGAAGGCCTAAAAATTCCTTCTGAAATACATCATCAAAATCTAGTACAGTGGGCACATTTTTAATAGTGATTTTATCCCCAACTATTGGAGATAAATAAAATTAATTTATAAGAATCAAGACCCATAATATGGAATAAATTTATACTGGAAGGTTATACTCATCCTTGGATCGATAGATGATTAATTATTGATCTGGAATATGAAATGTGACTTAACTTCCTTGTAAATTGATATGACATCCATATAGAGAAAGCCATTACATTATAAGAATTACATAATATTACACTATAAGAAGGATCAAAATATTGGCAGGAAGTGGATTCCCACAAAATACAACTGAATAATAATTATAATCTTTTGTTGTGACTATTGTTCCATTAGGCATTGTCACACATAACTCAAAATCTAATTGTAGTGGTAATATAGAGATACCCATAAAAAATTCTTCATAAATAGAAGATTTTGTGGATTGAGAATCAAATAAAACATTTTCACCTTTAGAGATGATGGTAAGTGTACCTTTCAACACTTCATTATTTTACTCCACATTGCCGATAGTGATTACTTGTGAATTTACATTATCTTTGACCTTAATAGTTTTTTTGACATCGATCATCTTCAATAACCCTAGGATTAGGGCTTTGAATGGAATAATTATCCATTTCCTTTCAATTTTAACATTGAAGTGTATGAGGTGCATTATATATAGCCTTTTATTTTTTTTTGTATCATTAGACATGTCTTTTCCCAACAATTTTCAATTCAACATCATGATGACCATATTTTCAACACATAAAAAATTTACTAGACCCTTTAATGCATTTACCTCCTTGTTTCTTTCCACACATAAAGCATAATGGAATACTCATATTCTTTTTATTGTGGTCCTTGTATTTTCCTTTGAATTCAATTTTTCTCTTCTTATTATACCCATATACCTTATGGGTTACTCTAATCTCGTTCTCAATCATAGGAGCACATCAACTTATTTCCTCATATATATAAAAGTATTTTAGGGCTGATTCTCTTTACAAAATTGGTTTGAATCCACTATAGAATTGTTTAATTTTAATCTCATGTTGGATAATAATTCTAGAAGCATACCCTGAAATACATGTAAAATTTCATTCGTAGGTATCGAAAGATTAATCATTATTTTTCTTCACTGTATGGAATTCTTTCTCTATCTTTGTTTGAAAAATACGAGGAAATTACTTGTTGAAAAAAAAAATATTGAACTCATCGCATTCCATGTTCTTAATTTCATCTTTTTGCACTATATTCTAGAAAATATTATACCATTGATAAACTACACCTTCCTAATGATATACTACTACTAATAATTTATCATGTTTATAAAATTATAGAATTGAAAATAAATTTTCAGTGGTACTGATCAATTGTTCAGCCACTAATGGATCATAAGACCCGCTACATGAAGGTGGTTGTTGCCTCATGGAGGATTCTGAAAAATGTTTCTCCCTCCTTTGATCATTTCAATGTCCTTCATGATTCATTTCTTGAGAAATTTTTGTGATCGTGTATATAATATTTTTCATTCTAGATCCCTTAACATTTGGCTTATTAGGGGGTATTTATTTAATTTCTCATCTCATTAAGCATTAATGTGGTTCCAATGCGTTCCATACATTGACTAAAACCAAGAAGAATAGTTTGAGAAATACTAATCATAATGGGAATACCACATAAATGAAGAATAAATTTTCAATTCCTGACACCTTAGGTTTTATCATAGGTTATTCATGAACATCTCCAAAATACTTGGATAGGATTGTAACCTATACATAGACATATCCTTAGGATTCCTACTAAAGTTATCTCATACTAGTTTCAAATGTTTAATTATACCTTTTCTCTAATAAAAACTATAGTAGCGCATACATTACATGTATATTTTACTTAAACATTGAATAATATCTATTACAAAACATAACAAAAACAATTCTTGGACAGTATAGCGTTAGTGTCTCTAAAAATAGGGGAACATAAACAACTGTTTCATAAAGCATCCACATTACTTCCCACTTATTTCTCCATAAGTAGACTCCTTTTATACATATCTTAAATATAACCCTTCTTAATGACATGTACAAAAGAAACATATGAAACAGTGAGATCAAATTATCAGTGAGAGAAAGAAAGAAAAATATCAATCATATCATAATCATCAGAACATAATATTTGAAAATATTATCCTCCATATAAAAGATCACAATATCAAGTCATGAGATAATTCATAAAAGTGAAATGAAATCTAGATAGCCATAACATAAGACATAAAATTTCGTGACATACACAAATAAGCATAGAGAATCATTTCATATTAGTCAAGTCTCATTTATAAGACCCTCATTGCGGAAAAATTCCATTACTAAAAAGTGTTCATTCATCATTCCAGCCTTGTATTACCGAATTTGATTTACTTAAAATTATTGTCATGTATATATCATGAGATACATTTATTTACCCTCTATATTGGAGGGAGATATAAGTCCCACCCATCTAATAATGAAACCATTCATATGTGTACCAAATAAACATAAAAACAACAACCACATCATAACCCATGAAATAAAATGTATTTCTTAAACATCATTCCATCATAATTGATAGAAAACAAAAGGGTATGTTTAAAGTAAATTAGGCAACATTAATTCATAAAAATATGTTAATGTCATTAGAGTTGAAAAAAATTATTCTTGTACTTTTGCGAGAAAAGAAAAAAATGACCTCATAACAAAAATGAAAAAAGACTCCATTCATACCATTTATTAAAAAATTACCAATGCATAAAATTTACTTTCAATAATAATATAAGAGTATATAAAATATTTTTAAATACATATTTATGAATCATGGACTTGGATGATAAATATACCTAGTAAATACTTACGAATAAACCAACTCAAGTAAAAATGAGATTAGCAATTTTATCCCATACTATATGTCTAATATAATTTGTATATATCCAAAACACATGTATAAAGATTTTAATAATGTTATTGAGTTATTCCATAATCATAATAATTTTTAAGATATCATATTTTATTATATTGTCATCCATTTGTTAGTAACATTTCATTTTAAGTCATTATTTGGATATTGACTGATTTGTGGTCTTATGCAAGATTTGTCAGATAGGTTTATGTTCCACTTATTGGGATATAGTTAAATAATTTACCATATGATATTAGTATAATAAATATCATGTTTATTCATCAAATTCATTTATATAATCATTTTTTAATAAAGATCATGTAGAATGAATATCATCGCATCAAGGAGACGGTAGGTCGTACGTACCGACGAGTGATGATATTGTTCCCAAAATTAATGAATGGGTTTGAAGATTTTGGTGTATGATATTTCAGAATCATTATCATGTTATAATAATAATATATATGTCACGACCCGTCCCCCAGGGCCCGTGTCATAACTACTCCAAGCCCGCCTTCCATAGGCCATGGGCTGACGACTAACACCAAAGGCATAAATCACAATAACTGGTAAGACATTGCCATTATAAAACATAAACTCACATAAGTAGAGATCAAGAAGAAGAAAAACAATAGGTAAAACTGAATACAAAAGTAGTGATGAACATAAAGGGGGCCGGAAAGACAAGCCCAACTGTATAGTACAAGGAAAAAGACAAAACAGTTTGAAAGTGACAAGCAGCTCCTATATCATCCACCATAGATCCTACCTAAAGGGTAGGTACAGATGTCCTCCTCAGCACTCCGTGTCCATCCGTCCGTCCATCTCCTCCGGGTACCGACTCGTCATGAGGTCCACCTCTGGGTACCGTCTAGTCCTCGTACACTATGCCTCGATCAGCGCTGCCTCTCATCTGCATCCAACACAATGAAGTGCGAGCACAGCCCGTCCTGGGGTGAGTATAACGATACTCAGTATGGACGCCGAGACCCTCAAGGTCTCACTAATACCAACATGGATAACCACAAACAAGGATCTTAATAGATAACCCTTAACTTAGGTATAAGCCCATACTTATACCTAAGTTATCAAGTAACCCATCTCAATCATGAGGAAACACAAACGTTATTGACTAAGTTGGAACCAGAATTTTTATTCAAAATGTCAAAAACACAACTGATGAAGAGCTCTTCCTCTGTTGAGTACAATGGTCATGTCGCGACTCTGAGGCGCTTCTCACTAACCTTAGACTGCTGAGGTACTTCTCCTATCAAGCACCGCGGGTCTGCCACCCAAAAACAGTAGTGCTCCCAGCCATGGGTCTGCCACCTCACAAAGTAGTGCTCCTCCTCATAGCCTATAGTGGTACTCATTCTATCGAGTACCGTGAGTCTGCCACCCAAACAGACTAGTGCTCCCCACCATGTGTCTGCCACCAAAACACAGTAGTTCTCCCCACTAGGCAATACAAGTCACTCCGACTCGAATCAGACAAGAAATCATCAGGTCTCAGCCAGCTACAAGGTCTCCGTACTCCGTATGATCGTCTCTGAGAGGGTCCGCTCCATGAGCTACAAGTAAATTACACAAATTATCATAATGTACCATGAAGAATTATCTCAACGGACCACCTCGTGAATGGAGTCTCAATGCAACAGACGACGCGTCTATCAGATGTCCGGTCTGTGAGTTATTAGCCTTTTAGTCCCAGGGGCCCGGTTGGTTTTGTGTACGAACCAACCTGACATTATCTCAAATACACCCCAAATTCCCATGGGGTATACTCAAAGGAACTGTTTCGCAATTTGATTACCAATTCTACTGACGATTCATCAAACAGACGTCTGGTCTGAGAGTTAATGGATTTTCTGTTCCAGGGGCCCGGTTGGATTTCAGGTTCAATACAAACTGAACATGATCCAACTGCGTCCAAACCTCAGGTGAATTATTCCAAAATAACCATCTCATCATAAGTAATCCAACGTAATTGACGGATCGTCAATCGGATGTTCGGTCCTTAAGTTATAAGTGTTTTATTACTGAGGGCCCGGTTGGAATCATGTTCGATCCAAACCGGTCATACTTCAAATGACACCAGTTAACCAAATCGGCTGCACCATTGTGATCCATTTCGAAAAACCCACGATATGGACTACCCATTTGTCCAAAATGGATATTTGGTGAAAAAAGTGTCATTTCCCCGCAACATGCGCGAACCCGGCCTCATGGGGCCCACACCCCGACCTTGACTTAAATATCCAAAACTTGCCTTGAAACATTCTTCTAAATTTCAGGGTTGCAACGTCACAGACGGTTTGTCATTCTGACACCGTATGAGAGAGATATGTCAGATACAAGATCCCGTAATAATAATAATGATATTATTAGTCGTTGTTTCATAGACCCGAGCCATGAACTAGAATTTAGTATCAAACATTAGACTTGAATCGACCATATTAATGATGGTATTACATTTCCACTAACGGCAAGCCAATCGGACGTCGCATGCATGAGTTATGGCCAATCAAAGATTTAATAATAATAATAAATCTATTATTTTCCGAGTGCTTCTGGTACCCGATCCAAAAACCCAAAAAAGAGATCCAATATTGGACTAGGAATGCCCGTCTCGGAATCTGGATCGTACTGACACTGACGGTTCATGAAACTGAGGTCTCAAGAATAAGTTATGGTGAAAAAGTGTTTTATAAATAAAATAATATGATTATTATATTATTTTTTAAATTGATTTATTTGAAGTATTCCATGTCACGCACCACCTCTCTCAAATTTTGGTGCGCCTCACTCCCTTCTTCACGCATGGCCAACACGCCCCTTTGGATTCCTTCTCTCCTTTAAACACACATCGCTCTGAGGTCTGAGCTCTAAAGCACTGATGGTATCGTAGTCATCAAGTACCAATACCAATCGGTATGCCTCGATGACTACTCAGCTACCGATATGTCGTCCTGCCGAAGCTATATATGCCATAGAGAACCCTCAACCACCTCCTCAATCCAGTCCTCAACTGCCTATGAGTCGGGTTCACCTCAGAACCTGAGGGGTATCTAATGCTGAAACACATGTAAGGTAGTAAGCCTACATGTGTCATCTACCAGTACTTCCGGTTGTAACTGTTGACCAACAGGTAGTGATATAACTGGCACACTACCTGAAGGTACTATCTCAGGCATTGGTCCACATATCGAAGCCTCATTAATATGCGGACCAACCTCATGTTCAGTCACTGGGAAACACTAGTAGCCAAGATCCCCATCTGCTCTACTAGTGTCTAAACTAGGTGTAGAACTCTAGCTATCGCCTCCATCTAGTCTACTGCTTCCTGGGAATCTGTCTCACCCCGTAACCTCGGAGGCCTCTGCCGCTAGGACTCATGCAATTCCCTCATTCGGCGTGCACCATTCGCCAGTACGGCTGGTGGTATCTTCTACCTAATGGGTGGTGGTTCTCCTGAAACACCACCCGAAGGTGCCAACACAGTAGTAGGGCCCTGCATCGGAGCCTCATTGCTCGGTGGGAAGTCATCTGGTACTCTCTCAGAGCTCCATCTGAGTATCTACGTGGAGGTATCCTGAATAGATTCGATGTGGTCAAATGTTTATACCTGGTGAGATGACCTGGTTTGAGCTAACATTAAGAAACCTTTTGAAAACACACACGCAATCAGTTTTTTCGTGCACTGAGTTAGAAATCAGTAGTCAGGGTCCTGGTGTATGAATACGTTGGCCCCCGCACCAACAATGGACTCCTAGAACAGAAAACTACACTCGGTACCCTTAACACTATTGCATCACATAAAATAAATATTAGTGATATAAGTTCATCGGTAGAACCGAATTCTCTTATAACAATTTGTCACGACCCGTCCCCTAGGGCCCATGTCGTAACTACCCCAAGCTCACCTTCCATAGGCCAGGGGCTAGCAACTAGAACCAAAGGTTTAAATCACTATAACTGGGTAGTCATCGCCTTTATAAAACATAAACTCACACAACTAGAGATCAATTAGATGCAAAACACTAGGTAAAACAGAATACAAAAGTAGTGCTGAAAGTAAAGGGGGCTAAAAATAAAAGAACAACTATAAATTACAAGGAAAAAGACAAAATAGCTGGAAGGTGACAAGAAGCTCCGGGATCGTCCACCACGGATCCTACCTAAAGCATAGCTATAAATGTCCTCCTCAGCACTCCACATTCGTCCGTCCGTCTGTCCGTCCGTCTCCTTCGGGTACCGACTCGTCGTGATGTCCATCTCCGAGTACAGTCTAGTCCTCGTACACTCTGCCTCAATCAGTGTTGTCCGTCATCTGCATCCAACACAATGAGGTGCGGGCATAGCCCATGCAGTGGTGAGTATAACGATACTCAGTAGGGACCCCGAGACCCTCAACATCTCACTAAAACCAATAAGGATAACCACAAAGAAGGATCTCAACAGATAACCCTTACATTGGTATAAGAACATACTTATACCTAAGTTATCAAGTAACCCATCTCAATCATGAGGAAACACAAAGGTCATTGACTCACCTTTGGGCTGACCTAGGGGGTGTTGGTCCGGGTCGGACCGGGCCCAGACCCCATATTTTCGGACCATCTTCAGTTAAACGCTCATCACATGAGTGGTGGACCTCCGATCGACGCACCGTCAATTGCATAGGATTCCATGGATGGAGACAGTCGTTTTAGAATATTACACTCAAGGTTTTAGAGAAGTATGAGTATGTCCGGGTTGGATCGAACCCGAAACCAACCGGGCCCTTGGAGCGGAAACGCTTATAACGTGATCTCCGGACGTCCGAATGACGTGCCGTCTACATTGTTGGATTCCTTTTGATGAGACAGTTATTTTGGCATACTTCACCTGAGCTTTGGATGTAGTAGGAGTATGGCTGGTTTGGACTGTACCAAAAATCCAACCTAGCCCCTGGAATGGAAAAGCCACCAACTCTCATACCGGACGTCCGTTTGACTAACCGTCAGCGGCATTGGTAATCACGTTGAGAAATAGTTTTTTTGAGTATAGCCCATGGTAGTTCGGGGCACAGTTGAGATACGGCTGGGTTGGTTTGTAAATGAAACCAACCAGGCCCCCGAGACTAAAAGGCTAATAACTCACAAACTGGGTGTTCGATAGACGCGTCGTCTGTTGCGTTGAAACCCCTTTGATGTGGCGATCCTTTGAGATACATCTTCGTGGAATATTGTGATACTTGGAGTATCGACCAGTAGATCGTAGAGAGGAGGTGGAATTCACGATGAGATGGTACTCGGAGGAGGTTGGCGAGTGAGAGTGTTGAGGATCCTATCTGTACCTACCTTTCAGGTAAGATCCGAGGTGGACGACCCTGGAGCTGCTTCTATCTTCTAGCTACTTTTCCTTTCTATTGTACTTTCGTTTAGTTGTAGCTGTAATTTTTAGTTGGGTTTGTTTTCTGGCCCATTTACTTTTAAGATACTTCTTTTGTACTTAGTGTATTACTTCCGCTTGTACTCTAGTTGGATGTGTTTGTGTTTCCTTATGATTGAGATGGGTTACTTGATAACTAAGGTATAAGTATGGGCATATACCTAAGTAAGGGTTATCTATTGAGATCCTTCATTTTGGTTATCCTTGTTGGTTTTAGTGAGACCTTGAGGGTCTTGGGGTCCCTACTGACTATCGTTCTACTCACCCCTGCACGGGCTATGCCCGCACCTCGTTGTGTTGGATACAGATGACAGACAACGCTGATCGAGGCAGAGTGTACGAGGGCTGGATGTTACATGGAGGTGGACCTCACGACGAGTCGGTACCCGGAGGAGATGAATGGATGGACAGACGAATTGACGCGGAGTGCTGAGTAGGGAATCTATACCTACCCTTTAGGTAGGATCCGTGGTGGACGATCTAGGAGCTGCTTGTCACCTTCCAGCTGTTTTTTCTTTTTCCATGTTCTTTTTAATTGGGCATGTATTTCCGGCCCCCTTTACTTTCATCACTACTTTTTTATTTAGTTTTACCTAGTGTTTTCTTCCTCTTGATCTATGGTTGTGTGAGTTTACACTTTATAAAGGCAATGCCTTCCCAGTTATAGTGATTTACGTCTTAGGTGCTAGTCTCCAGCCCCTAGCCTTTGGAAGGCGGCTTGGGGTAGTTACGACACGGGCCCTGGGGGATGGGTTGTGACAATATAGTTATTTTTTCCATCATTATACCCATCCAAGTATGGTGGTGTAGAAAAATATATTACACCATGGTGTAGTGATGGTAAGTTGTACGTATGCAGGTGCGGTGATTTCAATTTTTGTATGATGGATAGATAGTAAAATATAGTTGTTTAATATTTATAATTAAATATAATTATTTTATTTATAGTTATTTTATTTCTTTATAATGAAACAACTAATGAATAAGAAGTATATGACCAAAGTGTTTTGAAATAATCAGGAGAAAAGATTACATGTTCCTTGACGAGGTTCCTCTAAATCTCTTTGTAGAGTACTAGAGTTTGTCATTGAATATGAAATGAAATTACAGAATTTAAATAAGGAAATTTATAAAATAAATGGTAGGGGATGGTCATGCTTGAAGGCTCAAAACGAAGTGAATATGTGACAGAGGAGGTGCCACTTTATAATTGTGGTGAAGGGTACCTTTGGAATCTCAATAAAATAATAATTTATAATAAAATAAAATCCAACCCAATAACCTTAAAAATGTCTCAATTTATAATAAGAAATGAGATATTGTTGTAATATCATCAAAAAATTTATTTTAGACATGTTATTTTGTCAATGTAAACTATATAATTTTTAATTGACACTTATTTATTTTATTTTATTTTAATTTCGGTAACAATACTTTAAATATTTCCTGTTTATAAATGTTTACTTATATGGTGTTAATTGACCATAAATTGATATTTAATGACATTTATGATCGTATAATTATCACATTCTATTTGATAAATAATATTTTTATTTTTAAATAATTTAATTAAATGTAATATTTATAAAATATCAATAGTGTCAATTTGACACTATTAGTTTATTTAAAATTTTTAAAAATCCACACAACATATAAATTAGAAAGTTAAATTAAATACACTCTTAACATGTAATAGTCACCTATAAAATTTCATGGATTGAATTAATTAGTTCATTTGATACTTATTTAAACATTTTTAAAACAAATTATTTTATATTTTGATTGATAAAGTATTTTCTACATCACAGTTAGGTCATCATTAATGGTAAATATTTAATCACTAAAAATTATAAATAAATTTCCTTGATATAAGTAATTATTTTAGCTTTCCATATACTACCTATTGCTGATATTATCTTCTAGTTATTAGTATATTAAAATTAATATACTTATATAAAATGAGAATGTTATATTTTCTCACATTCATTAGTTTTAAATATATTCATGGAATATTCATAGGTAAGTGGCCATAAAGTGATTAAATTAATAAAGATATTTGATAACAGTTGAATATAGATATTCAATAATATTTTTACAGTTGTTAAGTTAATTTTATAATATTATTTTAACCTTTAATTATCTGATTTATCTTTAACCATGGTAATACAAATAACAACAATGTTACTATTCATAATGCCCAAAAATAAAAGTATCATTTCAATATAATTTTAAAGTATGGATTCTATTTTTAAAAATTAAAAAAATAGATGTTCTAGTAATTAATTTATAACCAATCTCTCTGTCGGAATGAGAGAACGAGTTTGTTAAATGTTAAAACACTGAAAATAGTGAAATATTTTTAAATATGAATTCAATTTTAAATTAATTCAAACGACATAAATTATATTTAATGATAAAAATATATTATATTTATAATATAAAAAACTACTATAGTATACTTTAACTATATATATTAGATCTCTGAAAATTTTGTTTTCACTTAAAATTTAGTGTGTGTTTACTATTCATCAAAACATGAATGTTATAAAAAAATATCATAAATTCATCAAAAGTTAATTTTTTATCCCCCATTAAATGAACAATATTATGTTATCATAGAAAAATTATTAATGTGTTATAATCATAATTTATAAGGGGTTCTCCATTCAAAGGTGTAAGGTTACCATTTTTAGAAAAAGTGTGTTTTAATAGAAAAAATAAGGTTTATTCACACCCTGTTATTAAAATATCCATTATATGAATAAAAATATTTTATTATGTGTAAAACATATATATCTCATTAATTTAATTACCAATTGCATTTCACTCAAAAATATAAATATCTATTTTATATTTTTTAATAATTATTGATAGCCAAATAATTCACATTGAATTTTTATAAGTTAGTTATAATTATTCTGGATAACCTAACAGTAAATCATAATGATAATTTTATACAAAGGGCATATCACGGTTCATTAAAACTCACGATTGAGTACAACACAAGCTGCTCAAGAATAAAAATTATTTAAATAATTTTTTCCCATAAAAAACCATCCAAGTATTACATTAATGGTGATGGATAATTACATATCCCATCACAAGGAAGTGAATAAAAAAGACATAAGTTAAATAAGACACTCGAATAAAGATGAGAATGGAAAATATCACTTATTTTAGTGTACGAATCCAATTGCTTGGGAGGGGATTATAGGTATATTTGGGTTGACTTGGGAGGAGTCTAGAGAGTAGTTTCAAGAGTCAGGATGTGATCAAAGTAGTTTTTGTGAGTATAAATGGGCGACTTGGTGGGTTTATATAGAAAATTAGTGAGATTTCATTATTATTTAGGTTTTTAAATATAAATAATAAAATAACCAAAATTAAAAATAATCCCATGGGGTTTTTATGGTTTTTGAATAATGGGAGTGGTTCAATTTAATTTATATGTTCATGGTCCAAATATAATAAAATAATTCACATTCATATGTGTAGGTTAGTCTTACTGTTAAAAAAATGGAGTTAAAAACACCAAATATATTAATGGTTTTGGAAAAATAATATGGGTTTTATATAATTAATAAAAAGGAAATAAAATTAAATTATTTTCAAATGAAAACATATATTTGGTCATTTATTCCATTTATATTAAATATCTAATTACTTTTGGGTAATTATGATATCATAATATAGAATGTATATTTATACATTATTTGATTTATACCTGAAAAAATCATCTATAGTGAAATATTAGGAAAAATTCACCATTAGATATTTTCAACTTTTTTATTCTAAAAATAATATTAATTTTATTTCATTAATTTTATAAGTGTATTAATTTTAATTTTTTAAATAGTAATCAACATTTATTAAGTAATGCTAGGTTTTTTGACATTAACAGTTTTGAACCCCTATAAAATCTACATTTTACTTCATAAAAATTATATGATCATTCATATATAATAAAAAAATAATTAATAGAGATATTTTATTAAAATATTATTTATTTCTATAATACATAAATTCATCAATATAAATTTCTTAATTAAATTCAATTCTAACCCAAAAATACCATTTGTGTTTTATTATATCGAAACACAAATCATTTATAAAGTAACCATAATAGAATGAAAATATAATCATAATAATATAAAAAATATTATACATACTCATAATTATAGGGTCTTGATGAATATCCATTTAATACACTGTAAAAATCCTAATGGTAAGGTGAGAAACCAGAGATTTTCATAGGGTGGTTAGGAAAACATGTTTTGGGATGTGATCTTGATGAGATTTAACTTCTCCCATAATCAGCTTCTCTCATGCTTAAGTTGATAGATCTCATCTTGGGATTGGTCAAGGGTAATTTCTAGTGGTTCTATCCCCTTTGGAATCTTTAATAAGTGGGATTCATAGGGTATGATCTTACTGGTTGAGGTCATCACATCCTATGTTTGTGTTAATGGGATTTGTAACAACCCAATATTTATACTAACCATGTGACCACTATTCAAAACATATATTGTCAATGGTAATGATGCTTAAGGATCATTTAAATATGATAGATATAATATTACAGAAACCGTATGTGTTTTCTATATCCATGTTTTTTAAAATACATTTGATTAAAAACCTGGGGAATTTTATTTATAACGGTTCATGCCGTTACAATATTCACCCCTTTAGAAATTTATCCCTCAAAATTTTTATTTCACACACATAAATAGATGTGTGATACTCTTTTTCATCACTTCCTCTAGTTCCCAGATTACTTATTCATATATTTGGTTTCGACACAATACTTTGACTATGTGAATTGAATTATTTCTTAGAACTTTGTTTCTAGAATCTAATATACTCATGGGCTGGTCATCGTAATAAATATCATTCTCCAATGGTACTACCTCTTGGTTGAGTACATGTTAGGGGTATATAATATACTTTTTATAGAGGGATACGTGGAATACATCATGTATATGAGATGGTTTAGGTGAGAGTGCATGTTGGTAGGCCACCACTCCAAAGTGAGAAATGATCTCAAAGCGGCCGATGTATCTTGGACTAAACATTCCATTTGTTTCAAATATCATCACTTTATTCAGTGTATATATGTGGAGGAATATCATATATCCAAACTCAATCTCTTGGTCTCGTTGATTATTGTTATCATAGCTCTTATGTCAACTATGAGTAGCCATTATGTGATACTGAATGGTCAAATCATTTTCCACCATTTCCTAACCAATTTCAGGACCTAGAAATATTTGTTCCCCAACATCATCACAAAATGAAGGTGTTCTTAAGCTTTTTCCATAAAAGACTTCGTAGGGAGCCATTTGGATGCTTGATTGGATACCGTTGTTGTAAGAGAACTCGACCACAGGTAGATGTTGGTCCCATATTCCATTAAAGTCCATAAGACATGTTCAAAAAATTTCTTTCTGTGTCTGAATAGACTAATCATATTGACCATCGGTTTGAGGATGATAAGAAATAATAAATTTCAGATTATATTATATATTCTATAGGATGATTTTCTAAAACATATATGTGAATCTAAGATCTCAATTAGATAAAATCAATAGTGGTACTCCATGAAGCCAAACTACTTTTCTAATGTATATACTTGAAATTTTTTATAGTGAGAATTACTCTCAAATTGAGATAAAATTTTCAATATTTATAATATTATCCACATAAAGCCTTATAAAAATGTTTTCCTTATATTTATTAAAAAGTATAGTGATAAATTCCATGGTAAGGTTTTACTACATCTATATCGGTTTTGGTAATGGTTCCATTATCCCATTATACATATTCCTTTAATCCTTAACTTACAGGCATACCAAGAACATGATATTTAATCAATGGTCACCTTATTATTATTTTCTCACAAATAGTGCTTACAGTGATCCCGATATATATTTTTTCTTCCTAGGTGAATAGTGGAAGTGGAACTATGTTCATCATCCAATATTTCCTTTTTTATCATATTATTTGACGGAACGTATATTCTTGGAAAAAATATCACAATTACTTATTCATTTACATTAAACTCATAGGATTAACTTTTCTACATAGCCCCTAATTTCTTCTGAACTCCCACATAACTTCTATATGAATCCTTTATATTATCTAGAGGGGATGGTTGAGTAGTTATTTTTAAGTTGAATAATGATGTTCCTTCCTTTATGATTCCCATGTTCATCCTTTCCAAATCTAAGAAGACTAGGTCCCACACAATTTTCATCAATGATTTATTTATAGGATCATGTCAATGTAGATAATCTGCCACTTTATTCAATTTATGGAGACGATAGTGGATTTAGAAGTCATATTCCTTGATCAGCATTAACTATCTTTCTAATATCCTATTAAACCCTCTTTTTTTGAATATATACTTCATTCTTTTGGGATTAGTATATATTTCACATGTAAACCCAAATAGATAATTCCATAATGTTTTCAAAATTAATATCACTACTGAAAAGTCTGTATCATGTGTTCAGTAGTTTTTCTCATGATCCTTCAACTACCTTGTATCATAGTCTATGAATTTATCCTTACGCATTGAAAAAAACCCAATACCTTCATTAATTAAACACAAAATAACAAGAAAACATCTCCACTTATGTGTAGTAGTAGGCCTCCATTTTACATCCTTGAATCTCTCATCACATTCATCATTCCAAGAAAACGTGACTCCCTTCCGAGTTAGCTTGGTAAGCTGGTTTGCAAATCATGATAAATTTCTCATAAATCAATGATAGTAACCAGTTAATCCATCGAATGTATGGATATCTATCATCAAAAAATTTATTATTATTTTGATTGATCCACAAATTTCCCATTAATTTTGATGATATTTCCCAGGAATGATACTTCCTTCAACTGAAACTCATATTTCTTATACATTGCAAAAAATATTATCCTTTCACATGACCATTTTCACAGTGCTTAGTTCTCCTCAAGATCCTCTTTTATATTGGATTATATTAAAATATCATCTTTAAATACTACCCCCAATTTCTTGATGTTTTCTCTAAATACAATATTAATCATGTCCATGACTATTTATGGATTTTTAGGTATCCCAAAAAAAATCACTCTTATCTCATAGTTTCCATACCTTGTATGAAAAATTAATCATAGGGATATATTCATTCTTTACCCTAACATGGTAATATCACAACCGTAGCTCCACTTAAGATAATTATTGTTCTCCACATAGATGAACAGAGAAGTCGTCAATCCATGTAATATGATACTTATTCATTATTTTCATCTTGTTGAGATCCCGATAATCAAGGAATAAGCTCATTGAACCATATATCTTTTTGATGAAGAGGGCTCTTGTACCCCATGCTGAAGAACAAGACCATATGAACCTTTTATTATGATTCTCTTGTATTTTATTTTTTTGCTTCTCATGTTCCATAATAGCCATTCTATAAGGATTCATAGATAATGGAAATTCCCCAGGTATAAGATCGATTGAAAATTCAACCTCTCAGCTTAGAAGATGAACATAATATTTCTTCAGAAATATATCAGTACATTCCCTCATAATAGGCATTCCCTCTAGGATGGATCATTCCTTAGAGTCAATTATTTGACTTAGATAAAATTTATTATAGAGAAATAATATCCATGATAGAAATATTTTTTCTAAATAAGATTCATCCTCCTCCTTGTACTTGTACCGAATTAGCGTTTGATTCATAATAGGGAGGGAGATTTCCTTCTCATGGAATTTTATTTCTGCTTTATACTAGAAGTTCCAATCCATGCCAAGAATTGTATAAAATTACACCAAAGGGAGTATGTCCTGGTTTGTTTATAATTTTAACCAACATTTTTTTGGTGATGATTTATATACTTGGGATGCAATAATTTCCCCATTTTCAATATTCATTAACAACTCTACATACATGTTTTGTGGAATGAATGAAAATTTATTGTAAACAATCATGATATTAAATAGTTTTTAGAACCATAATCAAATGTATATTATATATTATTGAATGAATAACTCATGTACCGGTCAACACTTCATTTTCCAGATCCAACTCGGTGGATGAGATTACAGAACCCCCTTGATGTCGTGATGGTTGTTGGTTGTCTCCAAAAACCATTTTCATATTTCATTAATTTGAAAAATGTCCTAGTTCATTGCATTTGTAGAAATTTACATTGCGCAAGGGGTTTAGGAGAGCTTTACATTCCTCTACAAGATTAGTGAATTTCTCCCATGGACAATCTCTAGATAGGTTCCCTTACTTATTTCACTATAAGCATTTCTTCATCCTCCTTATTCAAATTTATTGGAACCATTAGTGTTTTCCATTGGGAAACAATAATTACAAATTACATACAGTTCTAATTTTTTTGACCCCATTGAGATTCACTGATCTATATTTAAACACTATGGGAACATAATACAATTTCCTCATATCTATCAAAGTATGTTATTTACATGTATTTTCATATAATATGTTCAACCCATGAAAAAATGATCAAAATTGCATTTAAGAATAAAAAAATTCCTTAGGAAAATCATGCAATTCTTATGAGGTTTTCCTCATACTCCCTGAGAGAGTTTCCATATTATTCTTGATGGTAAGGAAACCTCATTCCATTTTAATTTTAAGAGTGGGAGGAGAATATTTATGGAAAAAAAATTGTCGAATTACTCCCACTCCATCGATTCAATATCTTCGTCTCGATTTTTATTCTTGATAAATATCTACCACTGATTAGATTCTTCATCCATATGAAAAAAATTCCAAAGAACCCTATCTTTATCTAAACATTGAAGGATATAAAAGACATTTTCAACATAGTTGATAAATTTTTCTGTGATTAAGGGATCATATGATTCATTGAATGTGAGACACCATTATCACATAAAGGACTCATCCAAAATATAATCTCTATTTGGGATATTTGGATACTACTTCTGGTCCAAGTTTCTATTTAGAAATTCTATTGGTTGAGAGAGTATATTCGTGATGATCATGATTCATTATCCTTTATAGTTGGTCATCTAGTTGGGGAATTCATCTCATTTTCCTTCACATTGATTGTTTACCAGATTCTTTTTATTTTTGGCCATTTTCTAGAGAAAAAGGAAAATTAGGGATGGGTATTTTCAAAATATTAAAAACATAATGATTAATACAATTAAATTAAGGGGATAAATTATAATTTATTTTTATTTCTTATCATATCAATTTCTTGGCTTAAATCTATGTCATTCGTGATCTAATTTCTATAATATATTATTATGTTTGTTTTATTGTTGTCCCTTCGTAATGGATCGTAACGAGGTTTTAAATTTTCACAAGAATATACCTCCTGAGTGTGAAACCAGGTGTATAGTAAGGCCCATTGTCCTGTACTGGGTTAAACAGAGTTAGTATCGATAAAGATTATCAGATTGGTTTCCCCATGGTATATCTGTTTTAACACCACATCCAATTATAATATATATATAGCGATGTATTTTCTTGATAAAAACCGCACACTCTATACATACCAATATTCAGGGAAATTTTATTATACTTAGTACTATCTATAAAGATTTTTCAAGATTTTTCTATTTCTAATACAAAAATTAACTAAACTTTTCCTTTGATACGAACTATTACAACCATGCTCATTATTTCACGTTAACAGAAGAATGATTTTATAATATTCCACATAATACAACACATAAGATATATAATTATATATTATTTTAGAATTAGGTAAATATAATAAAATATTTTCCATGGGATGCAATAATATTAATGAAATATTCCTTAAGATGAATCTAATATTTGAGGGCTTCTACAACTTCTCAGTATAACCTAGGGATAAACATAAGAAAGGGGTGATCTATAAATCAATGTAATGTAATAATCATAGAATATGTTTAAAATTGTTATAAAATATGAATATCAATGGGTAATAAAATGAAAATGAAAAATAAGGTACGTTATATAATGATAACCATAACATGGAAAATGTGGCAACATTTTAATACAATGCTTCATAAACCTAGGTTGAGGATAACTTATAATAAATCATAATGGAAAAAGTCTCATAAAGTAATCAAGTTCACTCCCTATCAAAAAATTATGTCTCGTGAGACTAGGAATTACCCAATTCATTAGAGTGCTATATAATTCCAGGATCACCCGACACATTCATTTCATTCTCACGCTAAAATTCGCTATATAAATAGAAAAATAGAATTATTTATCAAAAAATTATATTACATTACATTGGAGTGTGGAATAAAGAAATTTATGTAATAATTTAATGATTTATAATTTTATAATGGTCAACATAGTTGATATGAACTGGGGAAGTTACTTACTACATAATTGTTTTGGCATTAAAAATTGCCGTAAAATTTCAGCAGTAAAACTACATTACATAAAAAATCATAAAATGGGTTAATGAGAGTGAAAGAGGTATATCATAATTTTTTTTAAAAAATTATATGAATTTGGATATTGAATGTCATATACCATCATATGAAAATGAAGATAAAATAAAAAAGTTAAAAAAAGACACATGAATAAAAATAATAAAGAAAAACATCTATCACTTGACCCTGTGACTTCGAATACTTGAGGGGGGATTCTTGAGAGAGTTGGGGAATCTTGGCAGCATTATATAGAGTATAATTAAGATTATGGATGTCCTAAAATTAAATTTAGTGACGATAAATTGGATATTTTGTTAGTATATATAGGAAATGTGAGTGATTTATTTATTATTATTCTTTTAAACTCTACATAATAAAATAACCAAAACCAAAATCCATCCATCGAGTTTTCCCAGGATTTCATCCAAATGGGAGTGTTTATAATTATTTTATAATGTTATGCTATGAAATTAATTAAAAAAATACTCTGGTTATATGGAGGCGAGTCACACACTTAAGGAAATATTTACAAAACATAAAAATATAATAATGGTCTTCCAATATAGAAAAGGGATTTATAAAATTAATCCAATAAATATAAAAACACATTATTTTAAAATTAATTCATAAATCTGGTTGTGGAACCCGTTTAAAATATTTATTACATCACCTTTTGGTTATTGAAATTTCATAATAAAGAAAGTACATTTATACGGTATATAATTTTTACCAAAAAACTCATGTATCATAGAAAATTATGAAAAAGTATCCATTGGATAATTTAAATGTTTTAATTCCAAAAAAAATATTAATATTACCTAATTTTTTTTTAATATGTGCATTTTAACTTTCTAAATATTAATCTACATTTATTTAGAAATGTTGGGATTTTAGGTAATAAACTTTTTTGAACCCTTATAAAAATTACATTTGACTTTATAAAAATTATAAGATCATTTATATTTAATAAAAATTATTTGTTAATAGTATTTTATTAAACTTTTATCTATTTCAAAAATCCAGTAATTCATCAAAATAAATTCATTATTTTAATTTTTCTCTTACCCATAATAAAATGTTTGATTAATCATATCATAATAAAGATCATTTATAATGTAAAAATAATTTGATGAAAATATATTTATTATTATAAAAAAATAATGTACATACTAATAATTATATGATCTTAATACATATCCCTTTAATACCCCAGTAAACACCTAAAGTGTATGGTATGTGGTGGTGAGATTTTAATGGGGTGGTTTGACAAACATGCTTTGGGACATGATCTCGATGAGATTGAAATTCTCCTGTTATCAGTTACCCACATGCTTAAGTTAATGGATCTTATCTTCACCATGGTCAAGGGAAAATCCCAGTGATTCTCTCTCCCTCAAAACCCCTGATAAATGGGATTCATAGGGCATGATCCTACTAGTTGTGGATATCATTTCATCTATATGTGTAAATTGGATATGTCAAAAAACTAGGTTTTATACAATCAATGTGATCACTGTTCAAAAACTATATTGTCAACTATAATGATGTTTAAATTTCATGTTAATATGATAGGATATTATAAATCGAAATAATTTCATGTGTTTTTATACCCATATTTGAAAATAAATCCTTTGAATAAAAACAAGGGTAATTTTATTTCTAATGGTTCGAGTCCTTAAAATTCATATATTAAAAAAATTTCACATAAATGAAATTATGTAAAATTCAAAACATCTCATAAACATTCATGAATACACACTTTTTCTCATCAAATAAAATTCAATAAGATTCATGGTATTATTATACATATGTTCACTAAAATTTTTAAATTAAAATTATTTTTTATAAAAAAAATAGATTATAATATTCCACAAATCCTTATATAACTACAGTTGAATTGTAACTGTCCATATATAGAGATAGAATTATTCATGGAATCATTGAGGAAACCACCACTAAAATAATGTGACCAATTTTTATGTTTCCAATTATTATAGTGAAAATAATGACCTTAAACCCAAAAAAAACTTGTATATATGGATAATGGAAAAAACACTATACTCTAGAAAATCTTTCATTCAACCATAGAGATAAATTTTTTTTCCTCCAAAAAATACTGGTAGCAAAATTAGATAGTTTTCTATCAATAAATTTTAGTCATTTAGTTTATGTATAGATTAATACTAATAAATATAATTTGACTCAAGATATATTTTAATATATTTATTATATTGTATATGTCATATAATAGGTTTTGATACTTTATTTCATCATTGTGTCTATAATATCATCAAAATAAACATTGATAATATTTTTGAACTTTTTGTGGCCTCAATACTTCCATAAAGTCTTATTTCACTATATTTAATTTTACTTTCAAAAAATTTCATTCAATAATTCCTGGTATCTTAGTTGGTATAATCTCAAAAAAATGAATATTGCCCTCACTAGTTAAGATTATATATCCTCAATTATTTCATAAATCATTCTAAATGGTCATTTGACCCATATCATTTTGTCTTTTTTCAATTGAAAATATTCTATGTATTAAGAAATCATCATTATTTTTTTGTATAAATGAATATTCACTATAAAATTATGATGTGTATTAAAATTTTTCTAAAACCCCTTTCCATTTTTTATAAACAAATATTTTCACCAAATAATTCAAATATATATATTATTGTATTTTTCAGTACCCCAGGAAACATAATATAATAGTAATTGCAATAAGATTTTGTTAAGAACTATAGATTTTAACATAAATAAGAGTGAATTTAATTTACATGAAATTTTAATACTTTTATTGAAAATTAAAATGATATATATAATATATTTTTTTCAAAAAATGATCATTATTGTTTATTTGAAATACTGATTATTATAAATTATTTAAAAAAATTGGAATCATTATATTTTTTCCCAAAAACATTTAACATCATAATTTTATTTTATTAAGGAATTTAGGATTCTTTTCAATGGGTCTGGTAAATGTTGATTAATTTGAATAAAATAATGAATTTATTGGATTAATTTATCTTTAAAAAATATGTTAATGTATTCATAATCCTTTCATATGTTTATAAATTCGAAGAGGATTTACTACAATTTCACCAATGAAATTTATAATTAAATGGGATTAACTTCATGATATATCGTGATTTCCATCATTATGAGTGAGATCCACTAAATAGTGTACCAGGATTCCCTTCACGATAGATTGTGATTTAATTCACAGGGAATCATGACTCCATTCAAATTGGATTATGAATATCCTACCTAAGGAAGATGGATGGATTAACGGTTGTTCTTGATCATTTCATTCCTCATACTACCTTCACATCATCTATAATTTGTCTCAAAATATTTATGAACTCCACCCCATGATGTTCTTGGGAAATACAGACAATGATATATATGTTATACAATTTTTGTTTGGTATAAGAAGAGTACATTCTAATGGATAGAAATAAATATATCATGGCCATTACTAAAAATTTAGTTCTATGTAGATTTCATGAAAATATCAATATTTTAAAATCAATGACTCACCAAATTTACAAAAATAATTACGTAAAAATATTCCAACATGAAATTTCACACAATATACATGGGTATATTAATTTTCTTGGGATTGTTTGAAGCATTCTAATTAGAGAAAAATCATGATTGTATATAATATTCACAATCAACATTGAATCAATCAAGAGTTACCTATTTACATATGTAATCATTATTGAAGGAATAGAATGATCAATAGAAAATTGAATGATTCAATTTAATGAGTATGTTGCTCAATTTTTGATGGGAAATTTAAAAATAATTTTTATGTTTTTTCATAATATTTTGTAGCTAAATTATATAAGGTTGTGGTCCTTTAAATAGAAGAAAAATGAATTTTTTATTCTTTATTTAGTGGATGATAACCTTTGTTACTATTGAGCCTTGTATCATATTTTAACAATATATAAATAAATATATACCTTCTAATATGTACTTTTAGATTGTAAATTTTTTTATGTGTATACACTTTATATCCTTATTGATCATTTATAGTATATTTTTTCTTTAGTTGAGTTATCTATTTCTTCTTGTAATTTATTGATTCAATATATAATAGAATATGTCTGATGAAGTGATGAAGTAGATATTAATTTCATATATGTATATATAAGGGGGTTATATTTATTATCATTTCATAATATAGTACTATCTCGATTTCTGGTCTTAGAAAAATAAGTTACGAGTTCATATATAAAATTTTTAGTGATTTTAATTCTTTCACGATGAAAAATCATAGTGGAAGGATAGTTGATGTTGATTCACATCGGCCGAATCATGTTGTTCATAATGTTTTTTCATTTTTGTAAGGTGAATTAATTAATCACTATGGATCTTGTATATATTGAACCTCATGGATTGAAGATGAATTCGTCAGATATAGTTAAATATATGGTGAAGCTTTCTTTCTCTGATTTTGATTATCCTTTAACTGGAAGGGTTCTCCAAAATGGTCAAATTTCTAATTATTCAGAAATGAAGATGCTATTGAGAAATGTGTGAGCCTATTAATGTACTTTATTATCACACATTTAATTAATACAAAAGGGGTGAAGTCATCGATTTTCAATAATTTTTCCAAAATAATTTCAAAACCATGGGGTTTTTATTAATATAGTATAAAATCTATGAGATATGGTTACTACCATATTTATTTTCCTTCAGATGAGTCAAATATAGATAATAATTTTTTGGGATATGTGTCTTTATTTCTTGGATTTCCATAAATTCATAAATAGTAATAATATATTTATCACTCTAATTTTAGAAAAACCTCATACTCAGGTGTGGATTTTAAATTCAAATTTTTGTTGGTTGTATTAGAATTGAAGAATTATTTTGTATATTTTGTCCTATGTTTGTAATACAAAATGATGGATAGGTACATAGATAATCTATGGATTGGTCATTATGTAATTTTTATTTTGGAGGTTGATATGTCATCCACTTTCGTTGATTTTTTTAAACTATAGATCACAATATAAGAATTTATATTCAATATGAAAGGAATCTAAGGTTTTTATTGAATTGTAAGTTCATTAGGCATGTAACCTATGAATGTAATAGTGAAAAAATGTAAACTATTTTCAATGATATGGGAAATGATGATTTCAATTGTAGGATAACGAAAGGAAAAGAAAATACCCATTAAAAAAACATCATTATCATGCAATTGGATCATCCATTAATAATATTATACTTAATGATAAGATCATTGTGAATGATCTTATTATGGAATATGATCTTAATAAATCTCTCTCTATGATTTTGGAGACGAATTCTACTTATGATGAACCCATAATTGGAACCACTAAATTTTATAATGATGTAAGAGTTAATTATGTTGATCTAGAACCTATAGAGTTTATTCTTCTAGAGGGATGTAATGAGGGATATAACATAAGAGATAAAATAACTATGTTTGTACTGAATATTGTTCATGACCCTGTCTATCTAAGGGGACTAATGTTGCCTCTCCTAGAATGTAAAATAGTATTTTTTTTCTGGATCATGTTAGTGATGTTCATGATTATCCTATTCCCCTTATTTCTAAGTAGGCCGATCCATCTGAGAAGACTTTATTTTCTAATTATGGTATAAGATTTCATGAGAATATTTCCCCCTCATATGAAAAGGCTATGGTCATGTTTTATAAATCACACACCGCTTGAAGGTAATCAACTATGAAATTTTTTGATAAGGATAAATCCACTAATTTCTTGAATATGGATTCCAATGTTGATGCACATTTTGATGAAAATATGGGTCAAAATGAGGGTATTGTTTCTCAATATTCCACACATGTTTTCCAAAAGGCCTTTTCACGTAGGTTACACATTGTACAACATCATGAATGTTACTCCTAGGGAATTTGATCCTAGAACCAGTTCAGTCTAGTAATATGTTCACCCGTCCAGTTGGTGAATTCGATAAATCTGGGTATTGTGCATTAGATAAAGATTAGAAAAAATAATAATATTCTATAATTTTTCAATTGTGGAAGAAAATTATGGGATGTGGAAAATGGTCAAATATATTCATTAATGAAGGTCATTTTCAAAAATTTCTAATGGCATGGGAATTATCCCATTATCAAAACCATCAATAATTTCATCGTAATAAAAAAACCATTATTATTTGTCTCTCAACACCAAAAATTAATTATGATAGTTTGATGGAATTCTAATGGGATTCTATTCATTACTATTTTATCTATCATAATTGGTATGATGGTTTTATGGAGTTCTTATGGGTTTTTAATCTTGATAATGTTTCTCTAAATTCATTCAGTAATGATCATCAGTCCATCAATGTTTCTATTAGTATAAATGGTTTGGATTTTTTCTTATCTTTTATTTAGGATTTTAATCATTTTAAAAGAAGGATAAAATTTTGGAGGATCCTTTAATGTATCTCATAGCATATGTTTTAGATCAAGGTCATATTGGGAGACATTAATGTTGTTCTAAGACCAAAAGAAAAAATATAATTAATTTAGGTAGACTAGATGATTTTGAATTATATTTTTATATAGACATGTGAGGGTTTCTTGAAGTTAATATAGCTGTAAATTTTTACACATATTAGACACACTCTCAATGGAAGGAAAACCAGCAAATTGGATTGATGTTTTGTGCATGAGGATCAAAATAATGATGTTATTGACATTTATGTACTCCCCATTACAAATATTTTCTCTTATCACAATCATAACATAATTTAAAACTTCATCAATAGTTCATGGTAATCCCCTTTTCTATTCAAATTATACAATTCCTGGTTTTTTCTGCCAGGTTACAAGGAGGATATTTTGGATTCTTGGAGGGTTAAATTCTATGGTAGTCCCATCAATATTTTTTTGATAAATTGATAACTTTTAATTCAATATTCAAGTTGTGTATAAAGGTATCTTTCTAGAAATATGTTGTTAATATTATAAAGGATGAAATTCATTCATCCTAGTGTTAGGACTTCAGTCAAAATTAATAGGTTCCCTCTCGATTTGAAGTGCAAGACTTATAAAAAATGGATGATCTTATGGATATTAAAGAGAAAATTTTCCAAAACCAATTTATTATTAGTTGTATAAATGAGGGAGATATAAATTAAAATCAATTTTATTTACTGCATGATGATGAAAAGTCTTGAATAGGACTCACTGAGCTCAATGATAATGGGAATATGTTCATTTCTAAAAATTAAATTTCCAAAGATCTGAAAAGTTATATTGAAATTTTTTCTGTTAAAAAAGGTGTATAAAGTACTAAAAATATAATCAATAATATTATTCTAACCATTTATGATCTTTATAAGAAGATTTTTATTTAGGAACTCAATGAGGGATATATTATAGTATCACCCTTATCTTTAAACATTGATTGTGTCGTGGGGTATGATTGGGTTACAAATAAATTTATTATGTTCACTTGGGATATTATTTACCTTGAGGATTTTTTTATAGTGACTGAATTTTTAAATATTTATTTAATTCCATTTTTTGTGGATTTAAATATCATATATTTTATTCTATATAAGGATAATGTTTTTGATATTATATATTTTAGACCCATTTTTATTGGGAATTCAATCCTGAAATTAATTATTAATATTATGAATCATATGATAAGTGACATTTCTAACAAAATTATCATTAAAAATACATTTGGTTTTACACCTTGATGGAACATTATGAATTACCTTTACACTACATCAAAATGTGTTAGCATTATGAGAAAATGAGCAAAGGATGGTAATAATGCTCTTCAAATTGACATCGGACACAATTAAATGAAGATTCATTTTTTCTCCTCTAAGAATGTATGTTCCCCATGGTTTATCAATTCAGAAAGTATAATACTTAAATATTCTAGACATTATATTTATATTAATTTATCCCCTTGGGGTTTGTTTAATTTTTCTATAGGAGTATGGAAATGGTATCCACTCTCTAAGATTATTATTTAAGTTTATTAAAATTATCTAATTATGTATCTTAATGATATTATCCATGCTGGACTCTACAGGAAAATAAATGTAGGAAGATACCCCTTTACACCCTCACAACTTTTTTATGATGATGATATTCTTCTGTTTAGAAAAACTGATATAACAACCATCCATATATTTTGGTAAGTTTTTGGAATTATTTGAAAGCTTCTAGATAGGTTATTATATAGAATAAATACAATATTTTGTTTGGATAATGAATACCAATATATAAATATAATAGAGTTTCTAAGGATGTTATAGTTTGGATAGGGTCTATTCCCTTTATATATATAGGGGTTACAATTTTCTGGGGAAGGTTTAGAAGATGTAACATTGTGAGCATTTACCCTAGGATAATTAATCAAATGGAATCAAAAAAAGGGAAAACTATGATTTAGGATGGGTTAATTTTCTTGGATAATTATTTGAAAACCTCTATTTTTTTCTACGACTTCTCATTGTAAATATAGAAATTTTATCTCATTAAATAATAAAAATCTATGATTCAGTCCTTTTTTAATATTGGTTCAATTTATAAAAATATGTTGGTTAACCTTTAATGGAATGAATGTGTTAAACAAATTGACATGGGAGTTCTAGGAGTTAAAAAATGATAGGCTCGTTAATGAAACAATACTAAAAAAGTCACCAGGAGCCTTCTTTGATCCAATGAATCTTCATTGGACATTATTTAGATAACATTTATTTTCATAATACTGAATGGTTACTCAATGTATATCCCATCATCAATATAGAAAACTATTAATCAGGATGATCTAGGAATTATGAAATTCTCTGAATGAATGGGTTTTAGGCAATCATTTTTTCATTGATGAAGCACTTCATGGTTTTCAAGGCCAATTAGTGTGGATGTTTTTATTTCTCAATCGTTGATAAATTTCCTTATTTATGATATTTAGTCATTTATCAATATATATGAACTATTATCACCTCATATTTGTGTTTAATTTTGTAGGTAGAAGTATACTGATTGTGATATTTTAATGTCGAAATCATATTCGAATGGTAATTTATACACCAATGACATCCATATGAAAAATTAAAATTCCTCAATTCATGTGCCTTCAGGGATGTGGGGATTTTGGAAGCCCTGTATAACACCATACACTTTCATACCACTTTATAAAATCTGAAAGAAATAGTTTCTACAATATTGTCTTCTCCAGTGTGCAGGCTTCATGATTTATTTTTCATGTCACCTATATTTAAATGTTGAATAATTTATGAATCACTTGTTTTCCACTATCCATTTTCATATAGGATTTTGGATTATATGAAATATGACATTGGATGTATGTTTTATAATCTAAACCTTGATCTTTTAATAAAATCCATTCACAAGGTTGGATGTAGTGATCATATGAAATATCTTCTACTTGCATCTATAGATACTAAGATTTATACATATAGAAGAAAATTAATGGTATTTATTTTAATTATTAAGTCCAATCTATTAGTTTCTGTATTGGTGAAATTAATTAGTAAATAATGGATGTCTCCAAATTCAAACCGGATCAATGAATATTGGATTTTATGATCTTTTTATATTGAGGTATATTAATTTTCATGTTTGGATCAAGAAATTTTTAGTGACTATGTTTATCAGGTGGATTCCTATGATTCTTAGAAGCTGGAATGATATTTTTTATGGGGAGGCTTCAGATTATCTAGGGCCCTCATGATGTAGTGGTGTCTTTTTAACTCAATGGGGTCACAGTAAGTGTTGTGTAAATAGATTCATTGGGATTGGTTATGATGTTGATGTAGAATATTGGGCTATGATCATGGTGGATAGGTATGTTTTCCACCATGGTAAGCACTCTCTATGGGTGAAGATGATTCAAGAATAGAAGTTGTTTTTCGTAAATCCCCCACTCTTAGAATGTTCCACGATAAATGATTCCATCCAATATTGGTTTCCTTCGACCTTTTGTTCAAATATACATTGATTTTAAACATGTTTATATGGAGAAAAATTGGGTTGTTGATGATATTTATAAGAGATTAATTTTATAAGAAAGTTTGATATAGGCTTTTGTTATCCTAGATATTGGATGTGATTTGATTTAATCAGATTCATGTGGTGATTTTCACACCCATATTACTAAATATTTCTTATAATGTTTCTCTTGTTAATTTTATTTTATAATAAATTATTATAGGAAGTATTACCTTCCTCCTAAATATTTTAATTAGAAAGGTTGATTGAATGTTTGTGACTATTATAATTTTGAGGCTTAAAATGTTACATTAAATAGAGGAGAGAATACTTTTATTGAAAATTTCTTATTGAAAAAGTATTATAATAAGAATTTAATATTTTCATTGGATTAAAACATAATAAACCTAGCACCCCTCTAAATTAGTCACATTTCTTTTTCATCCTGTTAAATTAATATTTCATTTTATACTATGTATAAATGTCAAAACAAATTACACACCCTTATATTGATAGAAATTATAATATAAAAAATTAATATTAAATGTCACACAATAAATGGTTTACCCTATTAGGATAAAACATGACTTAATAGTCAACTATATTTTAACTATAACATAATATTTATTTTGATAAATCACCACGATAATATTCATAAAATTCCATATTATGGTGACATTGTATGAAATGAGGTTTCAAATTCATATTTTTCATAATTAATTCTATTATGAAATTTTTTAGTGAATGGTTTGATTATACATTTATGGCCTATTAAATCGTGATTTTGAAATTTTGAGGAATTTTTTGGATAGAGGTTGATTTTTTGGAAATCATTAAATTCTAAAAAATAATTTTATGAATTTATGGAATACTAAATAATGTGATGATATAAGTGTTCATTCATAGTATCAATTAAGATTCATTAAAGGTAATGACAGTCAAATACTACAATGCTATTTAAACCTCGCTTTAATGACTAGAATAGTCAATTTTTTTTAATTCATTACAAACTATATTTTCAATTAAAATAAGAAGGATTCACCTAGTTCATATGTTTCATAGTCTATTAAGGTTATATTCTAAAAAATATGTTTTTGAATTACCCCTGGTGTTTTTAAATTATCAATATAGAGTAGTAACTTGGGAACCAATGAATTTTAGATAATTATAAATCCCATTTAATTGAGTGTCATAGAAGTAGTTATACAACATTTAGATAGGATATATTTTATGAGTATGTAATTCAAATGAGTTTTCAAAAAGGGTCATTTATAATCATTAAGAACACTACCTTAATGAAGAAAATTTATGGGATATAGAAATCTACTAGACAAAGGGTGAATGAGTAATTGGATATATTAATGAAGCTAAGATCATGATGTTTAGAGTAAGTGTTATATTAAAATCATTTAACAGTCTTATTCTATCAAGGATTTATTGATTTTGATAGAATTTTTTTTGGATAAATCACCTAGACTTTATTTGATTTAAAATTTAAAATCTATATCCAAATTAATAATCGAATGAATAAATCAAAATTAAATATATATTATCACAAGAGTTTAAATAACAACTAGATTTTGTGTGGTAAAGTAATCTGAATCTTATTTTCTAGAATATATATTTAATGATATAACTTATATGAATAGATGAAAATATCTTATATTGTTCATAAACCAATAAACTATTGTAATAGTTATGTTTAATTTTTATCTTATTAAAATTTCATTGATAAATTTTCAAAATATAATGATATTAAACATTGTTCAATGACTTCTACAAACATTCAATTTAAATAACCAAATAATTCTATAGTATGTGTTTTCACGTCTAATGTTGAATTATTAATTTGTAAAATCAACCCACATTTCTTTTTAAAAAATATAAAAAAAATAAACAACCTTTTTAATAAAAATGAAATCAAGGTTATTAATAAAAAGTTGAATCTATAAATTTCTAATAGAGGAATACTACTTAACATCTTTCCCAATGTTCTCAACCATTACCACATAACCAACTAGATCATTATATAGAGAAACTGAAAAATTATTCATTGGAAATGAAAACATTGATGGGAATAATACATTAACTATTAATCAAATTATTCCTAATTAAATTAGTAAGAAACAAGAGAATTAGTATCCTAATATTAGTGGAAATGATATCATGGTAACCAAAAATTAATAGTAAGGAAATTAATCAAACATCAAAACCCCATTTATAATAATCAAACCATAAAAATAAAGAGTTAGTAGAATTAATTTCTAAAAAAAAAGTGAAATAAAAAAAACCAATTCTGAAAAATATTTCAAATGAAAATAAATGTTTTCATGTACTATTATCGCCTAGGATGTTATAGAAACAAAATTCTATGAAGAATAAATCTATAGATAAATATTAGATAATTTTAGGTATGATGAAAAAAATACACCTAATTTCAAATTCCTTCAATAAATCCAGAAATAATAAATTGTCCTTTTATAAAATTTAAAAAATAATATGGAACTTTAATGGAATGGAGGACATAGTCATGGGAGAAAAATTTATGCCTTTATTTCAGCAAAATTTTCTACTAAATTCTATAATACAATGAAATTTTAATGTCCTTGTGTATCATTAGTGTCCATATAAACTATTTGATTATGTAATCTTGAATATTTAGATATTTTGTAGGCTCATTATTTGTCCATGTCTTTGTATATTGGATAATCGAAGCCAACAACTGTTTTATTTTGGAATGAAAATTGAAATTTTGACTTCCTTTCATGATTTCATGAATATGAATTGGTAATAGTTATGAACCTAATATTTTATAGGTATTTTTGTACAATAATTATGTAAGAATAATGTTTATCAGTATAGAAACTGATAATTCTTGGAAATGAATTCATAAAAACATCCTGGATAATAAAAAATTCTTATGAAGGAGATTTGAAAATAAAATCTAGGAAGAAATTAATTCAAATTATTGAATTAGATTCAATATGTCATGACCCCCTCCCACCAATGATGCCCCTCCTGAACTGGAAATGGTGAAAGTGAGATAATGACCCTCAAGTCCCACCTCTAGTAGGCCCCGAGGTGGCGACTAGCAACAAGGGTATGAGTTTTCACAAATATTGGAAGAAATACCCTTTTTTATTATTTAAGATTGAGTAATAGGACAAGTAAACCACTAAAAAGTAAAAGAACAAGTGTATAGAAATAAACCCAAGCCAATCTCACATGCATGTTTAAATAGTTCTAAAACAAGGTACAAGTACAAGAAAGCTCAAAAGTACAATACCAAAAGAAACAAGTACAGCAAACTGAATGCAACTCCAACTATCCTGACTTTTAGGGTCCCGCATGGCCCTGGTAGTCCTCCTGGAAACCTGAAAGTTAACGTAGGGTGAGCATACAAGTATACTCAGTAGGGAAACCTAAAGCTCTCACGCACAAGTGGGGAGACATCCTAATGTCCCATGAGAACAACAGAAGATACCTAGAAAGGAGTTCTATCCACCCACCCTCACCAGCCACACTCACTAAAACACAATCAGAAGAGGTAGTAGTATATAAGAACAAGAGTATTGGGTACCCTGTACCTTTCCCCCCACTAGCTAGATGCTCTTCCTAACGGTGACCGTCCTGACGCTACCACACTCTTCCCACCCGCACACACTTGGGCCTCACAACCACGTATCCCACCCGCACACACCTGGGCCTCACAACCACGTATCCCGCCCGCACATACCTAGGCCTCACAACCACGTATCCTGCTCGCACACACCTGGGCCTCATCCCGAAGGTTCTTGGGAAATAGTAAAACCTTCTCGAAGAGTCTTGGGCTAAGCCACCCCAATCGAAACCTACCCGAAGAGTCTTGGGTGTAAGGTCGCCTCAAGCCATCACAGCCTAGGGAAGAAGGAGCAGGAAAGAGCTAGTAACTAAGGGTAAATCACCCTCTCCCATGAGTTGGGAGTGTTCGGAACTAAGTTCTCAACATGGGTGGGATGAAATAAAACACAAAGATACAAATACATGTATATATATACTAAACACTCAGCCCAACCTATGGCTTCTAATACAAGAACTGAGCACGTGCCTCGGAACTACTACTACGAAGAATTCATAAACAAACAACCCCAACCCAATTTAGGTTTTCATGCTTCAACAGAATCAGTTTATTAGTTCCTTAACTACTGAGAAACTATCCACAACTAATCACATCAATCATTTGTAAAACATATCCCTGCCATCCACAAATCAATTTATGAAAACACAACCAAGTCCTTCTTATTAACCAACCATCCCCATTACCTATTATTCCCATTTTACTATCATGCCCCACCATTCATTAACTTTTCCACTTCTATTTATTAATCACAACCCATAGTTCATTCACATTCAAACCCATCCCTGTAGCCCCACTACCAACCACCATAACCAAAACCACACCATACATCATCATCCCTTGATACCATTCATCACAGCCCCGCTGCCCATTACTATCATAGAATTCACACCAACCCACAACCAAGCCAACCGCAGCCCCGATGCTTACTTGATCCACAACAACCCACAAAAACACCCCCCTTCACATAAATTAACCCCAACAGCGCCAACATGTTTATTATTTCATTTTGGTTCAACCGGGGTAATCACACAAGGGTTCCATATTTTCATTTAATCAACCAACTTTACGTTATTAACCAATTTCCACATTACATGAAGTTTTTATCCCTAACAGTATAGAATGTTAGGGAAGCATTTAATTGCATAAGAAAAGGCCCCAAACGACCATGATTTTTAGAAGGCATAAGCCTATTCAATTCACAAAATAAAATCGTAGGATATAAAGATAAACATAACAAATTCCCCATCCCCGTTCTTTAACCAATTATTATCTTCGTTTAAAGGTTCATCTGTTTCTTATGAAAACATGAGGATACCCACCCCGCATGATTCACAATTTAGAGAGACGAAGGTAAGATCCCTACCTCAATAGGTTCTGATCGCAACTCTCCCCCGAATCAACTTTAGAAAATGTTCGTCGGTGTCCTTCACTTCTATCGAATCCCTGAAAAACCTCCTCGGTTGGAAGTTGGAAAGGAAATTATGAAGGAATGACAATGAATCCATGTTCATAAGTTCCACCTCATCGTTACGATCCCATGGCCTCTGACGGATCGTAAATCGGAGCTCGGACGAAGATGTTATGGGAGAAAAAGGAGCCTTCGAGTCTCTTGGGAGAGTTCTGCTCAGAGGAAAGGGGAGGAGAGGGGTGTGTTGAAAAGGAGGAGGGGACCCCTCCTTTTATAGGAATGGAAAACAAAATTACACGGCGTGTACTTTATTGTACACGGCGTGTACTTGGCCATTTCACGCGGCCACCACGCGGCTTCCATCACGACCTTCAACTTGGCAGGCGACCGTTTACTAGTCAACATACGGTATGAGGGGAAAGCGTACGCGGGGAGGGACTACACGGCATGTAGTATTGGGTACATGGCATGTACCAATTTATTTCACACGGCAAGGACACAGATCCAACATGGAACACAATTGTTGACTGGTTAACACACGGTTTGAGGGTATTGCATACGCGGGGAGGGACTACACGGCTTGTAGTATTGGGTACATGGCATGTACCCATTTATTTCACATGGCAAGGAAATGACCTTCAACATGGGGTATACCTGGCGAGGGGGGTATATGGCGTGTACTCACACTACACTGCGTGTACTTACAAAATTCTGAAAAGTGTGGGAAAATTCCATTTTACCCTCCAGAACACTTCAAGACCCACTTTTTGACAAAGGAATGGGCCGGAGAGGTCTGGGCCATTACATCAGATAACTCTTAAAACAATCTCGTCCTCTAGAATTCAAAAGACAACCCAGATGAACCTAACAAGATACCTCTTAGGTCCCTCATTATAACAGGTACCCAACAAAAAACCCAAATCATAGGTGTTAGGAATTCCCTCTCCTATATCGAGATATTATCCACATTAGGTGGCACTGACTTACCTGTACGGGTTTAATCGCATCCTCATTAACGCATTTCGATTAAGGATTGGGCCTTCCCACTTCCATATATTAGGAAATTCCAACTTACACTGCCCCCAACACCGTACAACCAACACATTTCCCGAACACGTTGTATGGGGAAAAATTCTTTCTCCTAGGTCGAGATATTATCCGCTTTAGGTTGCACTGACTCGCCCGCACGGGTTCAATCACATCCGCATTAATGCATCTCGATTAAGGGTTAGGTTTTTCCCCTTCCCCACGCATCTGGACATGTTACACATTTCCAGGGAACAAGGAAACAAAACGTCTCACAACTGACAAGCCAATAATTCCATATATCAAAGGTACAAAGTATAACATCAAAACAAATCTCAGAAAAAAATGCAATCATAAGTCAAAAAATCTCCATGTATTGAGCATTCATCTAGTCCTCCCACTCCCAAGTGATCTCCTCAAGGATTCCATGCCTCTAAAACACACGAACCAACAGAATGGTTCTTTCACGGAGCACCTTCTCCTAACGATCCTCAATTTCGACTGGTCGTTCCTCGAAGGTCGCATCGTCTCCCATCTCTAATTATCCTCAGTTAATAATGTGAGAGTAGTCGTGTAAGTAACGAAAAAGCTGGGAGATGTGGAATACATCATGATCTTTCTCAAACTGAGGTTGCAGGGCTAGCTGATATGCCACCTCGCCAACTCGCCTCAGCACCTCAAAAGGTCCGATGAACCTAGGTGGGAGCTTGCTCCCTTTCCCGAACCTCCTCTACCCCCGTCAAGGGGAAATTGTCAAGAACACATTTTCTCCCACCTAGAACTCCAAGGGCCTCCTCCGATGATAAGCATAAGACATTTGTCAGTCCTGAGTCGCTTTCATCCTCTCACGTACAAGCTGGACATTTTCTGTGGTGCTCTGCACTACCTCTGGGCCAAGAGCACCTATCTCGCCAACCTCTCCCCCAAAAATGGGTGGATGACATGGTCTTCCATACAAAGCCTCAAACGGTGCCATGCCAATAGTAGAGTGGAAGCTGTTGTTGTAGGAAAACTCTAATAAATGCAAGTGTCGAACCCATGATCCTCCGAAATCCAGAACGCATGCTCGCAGCATGACCTCCAATGTCTGGATAGTCTGCTCTGTCTGCCCGTCGATCTGGGGGTGGAAAGCAGTGCTAAGGCATAACTTGGTGCCAAAAGCATGTTGTAACCACTTTCAGAGTCGTGAGGTAATCCGAGTATCCCGGTCTAAGACGGTAGTCTTCGGAACTCCATGAAAACGCACCACCTCGTCTACATACCTCTATGATAAGGTACTCACTGGGCCTGACTCCTTAATTGCTTAGAAGTGAGATGATTTTGTCAGATGATCCACCACTACCCAGGTAGCATTATAACCTCCCTGAGCTTTGGGTATTCCTATGATGAAGTCAATCGAGATGTCATCCCACTTCTACTCTGGTACATCTAATGGATGCAACAAACCACTGGGAAAACGTTGTTCAACCTTCACTTACTGAACCACTAGGCATTTATCCACAAACTCTGCCACTTCCCGTTTCACCCCGGGCCACCAAAACTGTTCCCTCATGCATTGGTACATTTTTGAAACTCCTTGATGTACTGTCAGGGCTGAGCTATGGAACTCGCGGAGAAGTCCCTCACGCATCGCCTCCGGAACAAACAACCTTCCATTGAAAAGCATCTGATGTCGGTTGTCCTCTGACCATCCCTCTGGAGTGTTTCCCTGTTCGACACGATCCCACATTACTTCCGCCTTGGATTCCCCCACTAAGACTCTTCCACCTACTACAACAAGGACTGCACCGTCATCTGAAACAAACAGCCTCTAACACCTTCTACCCTTGCATCCAGGTGCAAGGTGGCCAACTCTCCCATCGCTTTCCAAGAATCAGTGGATTCCCGAACAACTTCCTTATGTGACTTCCTGCTCAAGGAATCAGCCACAACTTTTCCCTTACCTTCAGTGTAAGAGATCTCGATGTCATGGTCTTGGAGGAACTTGACCCATCTCTGCTGTCGTAAGTT
Source organism: Viscum album (assembly GCA_963277665.1). Classification (NCBI taxonomy): domain Eukaryota; kingdom Viridiplantae; phylum Streptophyta; class Magnoliopsida; order Santalales; family Viscaceae; genus Viscum; species Viscum album. The sequence continues at coordinate 1,931,720,311 of OY728132.1, read as the reverse complement.
CAGGTCACACTGAGAGAAGATATAACATAGGATCTTATGATCTGATAAGACCACAAAGAGCTCCCCAAAGAGGTAATGTCGCCACAACTTCAGTGCGAACACTACTGCCACAAGCTCCAGGTCATGGGTGGTACAGTTATTCTCATGAGGGTGATACTGCCTAGACCCACAATAGATCACTCCCTTCTTCTGCATGAGCACGCACCCCAGACCAAGTTCAGAAGAATCCCAAAACACCTCATACAACAACCCATCCTCTGGAAACCTGATTACGAGAGCACTAAACAACTTCTTCTTTAGGTAGTCGAAATCCTTATGGCACTGATCGCTACATAGGAAGACCTGGTTCATCCAAGTCAAAGCTGTCAATGGAGCAGAAACTTGAGAGAAGTCCAAAACGAACCTCTGATAGTAACCTGATAACCCCAAGAAACTACAAACTTCTACCACGCTCTTGGGTTCTTCCCAAGAAACACCTTCCTCCACCTTTTAGGGGTCCACTGACACTCCATGCTGAGACACCACATGCCCAAGGAAGTGTACTTCTTATGTCAAGAACTTACACTTTGACAATATCCCATAATGCTAGTGGTGTTGAAGGACTTACAACACTTCCCTAAGATGCTCAAAATGATCCTCCTCTAATCTTGAGTAGATCAGGATGTCATTGATAAACACAATGAAGAACCGGTCCAGAAACCCTCGGAAGAAAAAGTTCATAAGTCCCAGGAACACATCTTTTGCATTTGTAACTCCAAACGGCATCACTACAAACTCGAAGTGGCCATACCTGCACCTGAAATCTGTCTTCGAGATGTCACTATCCTTCACCCTCAGCTGATGATATCCTGATCATAGATCAATCATAGAAAACCAACCTGCTCCCCTTAGCTGGTCGAAGAGATCATCTGTCCTTGGAAGGGGGTAACGGTTCTTGACTGTTACCTGGTTCAACCTTCGGTAGTCTATGCATAGCATGAGACCACCATCTGCCTTTTTTACGAACAAAACTAGAGCACCCCACGGTGACACGCTAGGTCGAACAAAACCCTTCTCCATCAGATCGTCATTCTGAATCTGCAACTCCTGCAGCTCTGAAGGTTCCATCCGATAAGGGGCCATCTAGATCAGACGGGCACCAGGCTGTAAGTCTATCCCGAACTCAACATCACGTTGGGGGGGGGGGGGTAGAGTCACAACCTCTTCAGGAAAAACATCGAGGAACTCCCCAACATCCTCTGGTATATCCATCATCTCTTCATCAGCTGGAACCAATGATAACCCGCCTAACAAATAAAGGAGAGGCTCCACACTCTGACTTTCCACCTGATAACTCCTCTCAACAAAAAAACCCACACGCTGCACGTCCACGTCGGAGAACACGACTCTTCTCTGGAAGCAGTCAACAATGGCACTAACAGAAAACAACCAGTCGATGCCTAGAATGACATCGTATGGCCGAATCTGTAATAGAAGAAGTTCCCCACTAGATCGATGTGGTCCCAAAGTTTTCCCACATCCCCGTCAAACACAAGATACGCTGGTCTGTCCTCCAAATGGTGTACTCAGCACCATTGGTATACAAAGTATCTCTATGTCTAGTCCCAAAGTGTGGGCTAGACTAGGTGCAACAAAGAAATGAGAAGCTCCTGAATTGAAAAAGTAGAAACGAGAGTGCTGAACAAACAAATCATACCTCATACCACCTCTGGTCCGGATGGAGCTACCAACTCAGCTGTGTGCAACTGTCGACGTCCAGCTCCTCTGCCTCTCTGATATCGTCCACCTCCCCGACCATTCCCTGGTTGAGGTCCCTGAGGAGAACCCTAAGGTTGGCCTCCTCCCGCAAAGTCTGTCCATCGGAAGAGCATGGTCCTGCTACTGTTGGAAGGGCCTCACCGGCAACTGGTGCTACTTAGGTGGGTGTTGAACCTGCCCACCTCCACCGTACTAAGCTTGGGTCAGGCACCAACTCTGGATGTGCCTGAAACCTCCACAATAAAAACACTTCAGTCTTGGGCTCGTGGGAAAGGGACTAGGACCTGAATATCTGAACTGGAACTGCGGGGGCCTGCTCCCCACTGGCCAGAACCTGGAAGGTCCCATTGCAGGAGACCTGCTGCTAACTACCTTCCCCTTCAACGAAACTAGCTGCAACCCCTCACGTGGTTCACCTCCCAGTGAGAGCATCCTCTCTACAACCTCTTACTTCTTCTGTACTGCCATGTACACCGGAAGGGTGAAGTGGGTGACAAAATACTGGAGTGAAGGAAGAAGCGCCTCTTCCAAAAGTCTCGCCCGAGACTTCTCATCCGTAAAGAGATCCAGAACAAAGCGTAGGAGATCCTTGAAATTGATCCCCAACTCTCGCACAGACATACTCCCCTGCTGGAGGGAGAGTAACTCCTACCACTTCTCCACCATGGTGATGGAAGAGAGGAATTCCTTTCAGAATTCCTTCTCATAGTCAGCCCAGAGAACCTCTGCCTCTATCCTCTCTCCGAGGTAGAGCGTCCACCACTGTCACACCGCACCTCTAAGCTGACTGACTGCTAGGGGAACCCAATACTCCCTTGGAGCACATATCAAGGTAAAAGGAATCCCTAGTTCTTCAAGACACCCCTCTGTCTCCATATCTGAAGTACTACCCTGGTACTTCTTTAGGGTTTGCCACTAGAATGAACGGAGAGTCTTCTTCCACAGGCTATCTTCCTCCTCTCGGTCAATCCTCAACTGATCGACCACCTAGATCTGTTGAGCCTCGGCATTCTGAGTCACACGGGGATGATGTCCATGTGCCATAGATGTACGGTAAATAAAGATCGCATAATCCCAAGTAGTAATGAAAATTTACAGTGTTTCATTTTATCATTTTATTCAATTTCGTTCCCAGAACACCCAAATCAAGTAAAACACAATCATGATGATGCTTGTACCTTCCCTAGGGTCTCTACCCTTCAATAAATGTAGTCTCACTTGGTCGTTCGGTAGGCTCAAAGTCCTTGCACCGGATCATGGGGGACCTAAAATCCCGTGTCCTAGCCGGTCTTCAGAGGCCTATGTTACGCACCAAGATTAACCAACACTGTTGCCCTAACATCACATGCAATCCTCACTGTTCCTAACTCCAGACTCCATCCTATCTCCCAACCATCACCTCTGATACCATTCTGTCATGACCCCCTCCCACCAAAGATTCCCCTCCTGAGTTGGCAATGGTGAAAGGGAGATAATGACCCCAGATTCCCGCCTCCAGTAGGCCCCGGGGTAGCGACTAGCACCAAGGGTATGAGTTTTCAAAAATATGGGAGGCATCACCATTTTTTATTATTTAAGATTAGGAAATAGGACAAGTAAACCACCAAAAAGGAAAAGAACAAATGTATAGAAATAAACCCAAAACAATCCCACATGCATGTTTAAATAGTTCTGAAACAAGGTACAAGTACAAGGAAGCTCAAAATTACAGTACCAAAAGAAAGAAGTACAACAAACTGCAGCAACTCCAACTGTCCTGACTAGTAGGGTCCTGCATGGCCTTTGTAGTCCTCCTAGAAACCTGAAAGTAAACATATGGTGAGCATATAAGTATATTCAGTAGGGAAACCTAAAGCTCTCATCCACAAGTGGAGAGACATCCTAATGTCCCGTGAGAACAACAGAAGAATCCTAGAAAGGAGTTCTATCCACCCAACCTCACCAACAACACTCACCAAAACACAATCACAACAGGTAGTAGTATATAGGAACAAGAGTATTCGGTACCCCACACCTTCCCCCCCCCCACTAGCTAGTTTCTCTTCCTAACGGCGAACGTCCTGACGCTACCACACTCTTCCCACCCGCACACACCTGGGCCTCACAACCACGTATCCCGCCCGCACACACCTGGGCCTCACAACCACCTATCCCTCCTGCACACACCTGGGCCTCATCCCGAACATTATTGGGAAATATTAAAACCGGCCTGAAGAGTCTTTGGCTAAACCACCCCAATAGAAACCTACCCGAATAGTCTTGGGTGTAAGGTCGCCTCAAGCCATCACAGCCTCGGGAAGGAGCAGGAAGGATCTAGTAACTAAGGTTAAAACACCCTCTCCCATGAAATGGGAGTGTTCGACACTAAGTTCTCAACATGAGTGGGGTGTGATAAAACACTAAGATACAGATATATGTTTATATATACCAAACACTCAGCCCAACCTATGGCTTCTAATCCAAGAACTGAGCACGTGTCTCGACACTACTACTACGAAGCATGCATATTACAAACAACCCCAACCCCATTTAGGTTTTCATGTTTCAACAGAATAAGTTTATTAGTTCCTTAACTACTGGGAATCTATCCACAACTAACCACATTGATCATTCGAAAAACATATCCCTACCATCCACAAATCAAGTTAAGAAAACACAACCAACTCCTTATTAACCAACCAACCCCATTAACTATTATTCCCATTCCACTATCATGCCCCACCATTCATTAACTTTTCCAATTTTATTTATTAATCACAACCCATAGTTCGATCACATTCAAACCCATCCCTGCAGCCCCGGTACCAACCACCATAACCACAACCACACTGTACATCATCATTCGTTGATACTGTTCATCACAGCCCTACTGCCCATCACTAACATAGCATTCACACCAACCCACAACAAAGACAACCACAACCTTGCTGCTTACTGGATCCACAACAACCCACAAAAACACCCCCCCTTCACATAAATTAACCCCAACAGCACCCACATGTTTATTATTTCATTTTGGTTCAACCGGGGTGATCACAAAAGGGTTCCATATTTTCATTTAATTAGCCAACATTACGTGATTAACCAATTTCCACATTCCATGAAGTTTCCATCCATAACTGTCTATAAAGATAGGGAAGCATTTAATTGCGCAAGAAAAGGCCCCCAACAACCATAATTTTTACAAGGCATAAGCCTATTCAATTCACAACATAAAATCATAGGATATAAAGATTAACGTAACAACTTCCCCATCCCCATTCTTTAAGCAGTTATTATCTTCATTTAAAGGTTCATCCATTTGTCATGAAAACAAGAGGATATGCACCCCGTATGATGCACAATTTAGAGAGACGAAGGTAAGATCCCTACCTCAACAGTTTCTAATCACAACGCTCCCCCAGATCAATGTTAGAATACATCCGTCGGCGTCCGTCACTTCTGTCGAATCTCAGAAAAACCTCCTCAGGTGGAAGTTGGAAAGGAGAGGCCGAAGGAAAGACAAATGATCCAAGCTCAGAAGTTCTGCCTCGTCGTTATGATCCTGTGGCCACTGATGGATCATAAATCGGAGCTCGGACGAAGAAGTTATGGAAGAAAAAGGAGCCTTAGAATCTCGTGGGAGAGATCTACTCATAGGAAAGGGGAGGAGAGGGGTGTGTTGAAAAGGAGGAGGGGACCCCTCCTTTTATAGACATAAAAACAAAAGTACATGTCATGTACTTTATGGTACATGGCATGTACTTGGCCATTTCACGCGGCCACCAGGCGACTTCCAACATGGCCTTCAACTCGGCACACAGTCGGTGACTGGTCAACACACGGTTTGAGGGTAAAGCATACATGGGGAGGGACTACATGGCATGTATTATTGGTTACATGACATTTACCCATTTATTTCACACGACAAGGACATGGCTCCAACATGGCACACGACTGTTGACTAGTCAACACACGGTTTGAGGGTAACACGTACGCGGGGAGGGACTACACGTCATGTAGTATTGGGTACACAACATGTACCCATTTATTTCACACGGCAAGGACACGGCCTTCAACACGGGGTATACCCGGCGAGGGGGGTACACGCCGTGTACTCACACTACACGACGTGTACTTACAAAATTCAGAAAAGTGTGGGAAAAGTCCATTTTACCCTCCAGAACACATCAAGACCCTCTTTTTGACAAAGGAATGGGCCGAAGTGGTTCGGGCCATTACACAATAATATTCCCACTAATGTGTCACCCAATTTTATCATTATCACATATTGAAGAAAAATGTAAAAATAAAAAAAACCATTTTAATAAAAATATTTTGATAACCTAATAAATTATGAACATGGAAATATTTGAAGATAAATAAAAATGAAATTCCATAACATTATGTTTTCACTATAATCTCTAGATAGTATCAATATGTTGATATAACCGATGAATTCATTGATATATTTGAATTTTTTTTAAATGGATGTTAAATATTTCAATTAATTTTAGAATTAAAATCCTTGTAGTTTATTTAATTAAAATTATTTTACCTCTTACTTAGAGAAAAATAAATAAACCATTTTTTTAACTATTTGTAGTTACACTTTTCTAAGGAACATAAATTTTTTTTCTTATTATCATTGAAATTTTATGTTAAAAGACTTATAAATTCAATTAGTAAATCTTTTGAGAGATAATGTGAGTGCTATTGGATGGTTTGATGAGATATTTCATGGGTAATATATAATCACTTAATGCATATAATAATGTTTTAAAATTAATAAAAACTAGAAAGAAAACCCCAAAGATGGATCAACAACGATGGAATTGATTGATTAGAATGTATAAATATTATTATTTATAGGGCTATGTTACAAAATTTAAAATTATCAATGGTTCTATTTGATTCAAATTCAATACAAATAGTTTGTAATAAAAAAATTTTAAATAAAAAATAATTTTTTCAATGTTATAATCCAAAATAGTTGGAGTTAATTTATTCATAATAGGATATAAAATCATATTACTACTATGTACGTATTTCCAATACCATTTATTGATATTTTTTTAGAGATCTTTGTAGGTAAATATCACTTTGAATTTTTCAATGGGTAATATAGAAATTTATATGAAAAATATCACCTAAATATTTAAATAAAATCACCTAACATGTATATATGGTACATTTTCAATAACTCCATAGCCCATACACATTGTTTCGATGCTAAAATATCCTTTACATAATGTCTTGGATACCAATTGAAGTGAACCAAATTAGAGAATATATAAATATAATATCAATAGCTAAAATTGTGTCAATTTTTTACCCAAAAACATTTATATAGTGACCCAACCATCCAAAACATATTATAAAATAATATTTAACATAAATATCTAATAAGAAAATGAACGATTGACTTGAACTGTTTCTTTAGAAAACTAAGTATATAATACATTGACATGAAAATAAAATACAAAATCATTATTTTACCTACATAACGATCAACTATATACCTTACATCTTCAAAAACTATATAGGATAACTTGGGAATATATAAATGTAAGGGGTGAGATATAAATATCATTTAAATATAATCATGATTAATGCAGATAAAATATTATTCAAATGGAATAAAATAAAATCATAATGGAATATATATATATATATATATATATGAATGATCGCATGGAGGAATGAAATAAATAAAAATGGAATCATATTATCAAAAAATACATGGAATTATGAAACCATATAAATCATGTCATACGTATGTGTTTAGTAGCACTGTATAGACAACATAACAATGTGAATAGATTCCAATAATATATTAGGTTTAGTCTATAATTACTTACAAATCAAACCATTACATATGGACTTTAACCATTGAATTAGATTCTTATCGAGCTACACCCATCATAACCTATACAAGTATACATTTTTCAAATAATGGAATCCATCATAATACAAAACTATATTACATATCTATTCAAAGTAATATGTTAAATATTCTTACCTAAGATAATATTCAAAGGATATTTCATAATTATTATATATAGAGGAAAAAATTAATAATTTACACATTGATATTTGTATTAATAAACATGGGTCTCTAATATATAGTTTATTTGAATAAATATTCCTGTGAATCAGTATAGAATTGTGTATGTAAATGAAAATTTTAAACATATATCATTAAAAAATCCATTACAGAATTTTATAGAAAGAAACAATATGGAAATTTATTTGAATATAGTGGTATACTATAATGGTTAGCCAAAAAATATTTCATATTTTATAAAATAAATAATTTTTAAAAAATATTATGAAATTTTTTCATTGATGGATTACTAGATTGAAAAGTTCCCATTAATTTGTATTGATTTTAAAGAAGTTATTTAGAAATAAACATAAGTAATGTAAACATGTAACACCCAGAGAATTTTTGAAATAGTATCTTTTAAAATATTTTTATTTTTTATATTTTTCATAAAATGAAATATCGAGATTATCTCATCTTACATGTACTAATTCGTATATCTTGTGTTACACGGAACACTCAGTTTAAACGAAATGTCTCATTTTATTAAAATATTATTATATGATAGTTACCACCTCGCCTTTGGAACTAAGGTTATGAATAGTATTAATTAAATTGTACAAATATATTTTTTAATTATGTATATAAAATTAATTTTTTGGTGTCTAATTAATTTTAAATTAAAATAAAAAATATTTTAATATAATGGATATTTATTTCTGAAAAAATATTTTTACAAACACAACCCTGGTTTCCTACAATAAAATAAAAAATATCATTTTGTGAATGATATTAATTATATTTATATATTATATATTCAATAAAAAATTTCAAAATTATATTATGTATTTTCTAAAAAATATTTAAGAATCATTATAAATTTATAATTAAAAAAATAGTTTTCTATAAAAAAGTTTTGTCAACTTTTTTGTAATTATTTTAAACCTAATTTGTAAAAAACTATAATTTTTTTTAATAATAATGTAAATTTTTTTAAAAATAATTTCAAAATTAACATAGGTTGAATGTTTTATAATTTTAATAGAATGTTAATTTTTTTTGATGAATAGTGAAAATATAGAATTTTTAATGACAATTGATGCTTCATACAAAATATTTATAAAGTGATATTATATTTTAAATGGGTTTTATAATAACATTTTGTGAATTATATATCTATTTATCAAAATCAGGTTAATAGGATTGATATCATATTTAATATTATAATAAAAACCTTGTAAACTATTGAACATTTTCTCTTTGAAAACCCGTATTATCACTGTGTCTGTGAGATTAATTTTCAATTTAAATTTAAACATTATTCTAATATAATTTAGAAAATTTTATTAAATATTTTTAATAATATTAAATTACATTTTTTAAAAGATTCAACAAAATATTTGACTATAATTTAAAGTAAAAATAATAAAAATTAATTATCATTGTTACGCTAAAAATAGGTTAACCCAGGCGTAATGCAACTATATAAATTTTAAAATGACCTTAATATTTGTATAAAATACATTTTGAATAAATTTTTTGACCCAAAAAATTATTATTATTTATAATAATACATTTTTTATACTTATGGCATGAAAAAATGCTGGTACAACTTTCCCTTTAAAAATATTACAAGTGTGCCACTCACCTCACTTATAAAAGGCTTCCCATATCCTATATTATTCTCATAATTAAACTCTATTTCTTTTAGAAAATACCAGAAAAAATTTATTCTCATGTATTTTTTCTCATCTTAGAAGCATTATTTATAGTATGAATACATATTAGGAGGGATTTTGGCATAAACCCATGGAGGTTACGCGAGTTAGCGGTATCATTATTCATTGTTCATTTTTATTTTTATTGTTCCTTCAAATCCTTAAATTATTATTAATCCATGATGATATCATAATAAAACGTATATTAAATAAACTTATATGTTTTTATTTTATTTTAATGATGTAAAAACAACCCCAAATCTATCAAAGGGTTCAAAAAATCAATATTCATGTGTCTGATGGACTACAACCTCAAAAACTGATGTCATTCATTTTTTCCATTACCATAGCTCATGGTTGCAAATGATGATGGATATATATTAAATATATAATATTTATAACATATTTATTCCCCTTTATTCAGTATATTATATATACATTTTTTGATTGTATTCAATAGGGGATATGAAAAAATCTATCGTGTATACATTGGACTAACACTTCACGAAGTGATGTGATTCGTTTTACACCAATTCATTACATTAATGATAATAATAATAGGTTTAATAAATTTATTCAACAAAAAATAAATTATTATTAAATTAAATAGATTTTTATAATTACTAATTATAATAAATTGTTTAATTTCTTACCTTTTCACCCACTAATTGATGATAAGGTCGTTCGTGTATGAGTAGACTATAGCCTTAATGAAGCAATGTTACACAAAAATTTTGTTAAAGAACACAAAGATGATATGTGTATGTATATATTAAGGAATAATATATTATTTATAGTATTATGACCATTCTATAACGATATAATATTACCTAACTACTTTCCAAAATGGCTGTTGAAAATGGAATTGTTGCTCATCCGTATGTGAGACCTACCATCTCAATAGTCGTAACATACCTAATTTATTAAAATGATAATTCATGATAGGTATTAAAATACAAATTTACATATAAATATTATATTTATGTAGTGATTATTATTTTGTAAATGATAGAACCGTGATATTTATAAGAGTAAAATAAATAACAAAACGAATCGTATTTGAAAAACAAATTGGTTACCCAAAACAAGATTTAATGGTTGAATTAGTAATAAAAGGTTAATGAATTGTAGTAAGTAAAACATATGTCATATAATATATATCTGTATGGTTTTATAATAAATTTATAATAAACTTATATTTATTATATATGTATTTTTATTTTGTATAATGGTTCTCAAAACATAATGTAAGAGGATTATATTTTATTTCTTATATTTGGGATACACATCAAAACAAACAACTCATTATACTGACCATTTACGATTTTATAACCTGAAAATAATCCTTTTTTTTATCATAATTTTTATTATTTATGTTAATCTTTATTGAGGATTAATATTTAAAACATTACATCTGTAATAAGATATTTCTTGACTAACTTTTTACTTTTGTGAGACACATGTCATATTTAAAACCTATTTCTATTTAATGGTGCGTATAATACCAATGAATTTGTTTTATGAAAATTCACCTAGTAAAATTATTGTAATTTATATATCTATTTAATGATCTCTTTTTCATGTGGTTCACAGTTCGGTGATTTCTAAAAAAAAGGTAAGGCATTTTTGCCTCAATTTTATTTCTTTGGGACATATGTTATACTATGCACATATATTCTATAATTTGGTGTATACATTGCCATAGAATTACATCACTATCATGATACTATGTGTAGATGTGGCACTGGTGTATAAATTTCTGAGGGAAATAACTCTAAAAAAGTTCATTTATACAGACTAAATCATTACATCATGCATGAAAATAATCATTTAGGAACGCCTAGTTTTAAAATAATTTGTGATATTCATTGAAAATTCATAAACTATTTATAAACAATCATTATGTATTTAAATAAATGAAGACTATGAATTACCAAGGATAAAATTATGGTTTCATAGTTTAAAAAAGAAGGTTTCAAAATTTATATATTCTATAATTTATTTTTTATATTATTATTAAGATTTAGAGTATGAATTTTGTTTTCTCAAAATATGCTTCTTGATTATAGTTAATTGTAGTAACAAGAAGGAACTGGTAAAACATTGAATGAAAAAGAAATTATGCCATGTAAAATGGTATGCTGACTTGAGTAACGGATATTGAGATATGCATAATCACCTATCACAAAACATGTTTAACAATATGAAACATACCTACTATCAGACATCAAAAATAAGATAAAGATATAGTTCTATAATACTTTGGGTAGTGAAACCCATGATGGAATAAAAATTAATATTATTATATGTTTTGAATGTGGGAAGAATCACTCAAGTGAATCTCTTATAGGGATGAGGTGATATTTCAGGTGTCTGTAAATAAAGACCCAAATAATGTAACCGTAGAGGAATAATTGAAAGGATGATTAATAAAATGGTAGATAATAATTCTTTCCCTAAGGTATCATTAAATATTGAGTGTTTTAAATGTGAAATGTAATAGAATTAGAAAAATTAATGTCATAAAGGGAAATCACTTTACGGGAATATACACGGATTTTAAACAAATTATTTTTATGTTAAATATGAGGACACTATAATTGACTTACGAAATGAAGGTTTTTTTAAATAATAAGATGATAAATCCTAGTTAATAGTTTGAAAATTAATTGGGATGACTAATGTATTAATGTAATTGAAATAATGGATTATGATGTATGAATGATGAAATATTTTTGGATTTGACAATATAAGTTTTTCATTAGTTATTTTAAAAAACAAATATGTTCAATGGTACTGATAGACTATAAAAGAAATTTAATGGAAATATAATATTTGGATTAAGGGATAATAACCCTTAGTTTGTTTTGCATAATGAGATAAATATGTTGGGATTAAGAGATATTTCATAATAATTGTACATTTAGATAGTATTGATGACCTTCCAACTGATTAATGATTTGTAGACAAAGTGGTTTGTGACATAAATAAGTATTTTTAAATAATTTATTGATTTAACACTTATATCCAATAATCTTTTTTATGTAATGATTGATGAAGCATGAATTCCTTCAATGAGTTTTTATTGTCATATAGGTAATTACCATGTTGTAAGTGAATTAAAGATTAATTTATTCATATATCTTTATTTGATAATCAATAATACATTATGATATATGGGATATTGATGATAAGTTGATTTTGATAATTTTGTAACCTTTTTTTATAAATTATGAATTTTGTATGTGAAATATGGTTAAACATTTATGAAATAGTTTATGTTGAAATTTTTATGAGGATTTTGATACTAATATATTACTTTACCATATAAAGATTTATCTATATTGGATAAAAAAAGATATGTTTTTTACTAGAGATATAAAGAATGAATTATAAATATATTATATAATTTATTTAGTGATTCATACATGAAAAATTCATCTATTAGTGTATGATATGAAGTGGAAATTTATCAATACAAAACCAATGGATTAAATTATTCTTATTAAATAAAGAGATATAAGGTAAGAATATTTTCATATGTTTTATATCTAATTGGAAATTGAATTATCTAACATTTGGAAAATGTTATTGAAATAATACAATTTCAATTTATCATCATTTTTATGATATTAATTACCTTTTTCATTCATATTTGGTTTATGAATTTATTTTCATTATTTTTCTCTTGACCATGTTCTCTATCCACCTCCACCAGTATTTGGGTTTTTGTTTTCACTTTTGGGTCTATGTTTTCACTTCATTTTTTATCATCCATATGGAATCCTTGTATGTTTTAATAAATATGAATTATTCCCATCCCTTAAACTTTTTCAAAAAAATGTTTTATAAATATTATTTATGATATCATTTTCTAGGAATTAATTTTAAAATGTACAACCATTTATGACCAACACAAATTTTTAGAGTGGAATTCACTTTAAGAGGGTAGAAAGTAACACCCCAAGATTTTTTGAAATATTTTTTTTCAAATAAATTTGATATTTTTTATATTTTTTTTGTTATATACAAACAATTTTTTTCTTTTTTTTCATGTAACACTTAGTTTATCTTGTATTACACATAATACTAAGTTTAAAAAGAATAAGTCATATTATTATAATATTTTTATACGAAAGTTATCTCCAATAAATTAGAATAGTGGGTTTGAATATGATTAATTATGTTATGAGAATATATTATTTATACTTGATTATATAATTAATTATTTGGTGAATAATTAATAAAAAATTTATATAAATACAATTTGAATTTAATGGAATTTTTTTTCTTCTGAATATCTATTTTTATGAACACAAAAAAGTTTTACCCGGATAATTTTTATAAAATCCTTTTGATGAATTATTTAAATGATATTTAAATCTAATATATTAATTAAAAAATTTAACATTAATCTTTTGTGTTTTTTAGGTATGTGATAATAATAAATCAAATCATATTTCAAAAAGTATATTTTTCTAAAAAGTTGTATTGTTTCATTTCTCACACATACTTTAAATATAATTTTAAAACATTTAGAAAATGTATTTGAAGAAGTATGGTAAATTTTTTAAATAACCATTTTATAATAATTTTATGGTGAATGTTTGATAAATTTTGGAATGATTAAATTATTATGAATAGTGAATAATATTTAATTTTAATTGAAAACAACGTAATGGTTTTATTTTTTTATAAAGTTAATTTATATTTCATATGGATTTTAAATTAAAATAATTTCAATAATATATATATTAATTCAATTTATCTTATTTTAATAATTTATATTTTTATTTTTACATAAATAATTTTAATCATTTACCAATTTTCTCTTTGAAACCCATCTTTCACATCACCTATATGAGATTAAATTAAAATTAAAATTTTACAGTTTTGTGAATAAAAATTTAAAAAATGGATTTCATAATTTTAATAATAATAATAATAATAATAATAATAATATAATGTCTTCTACTTAATTTTTTACCCTATTTAATACTAAAATCAGTAACATGTGTTTACCAATGGAAAGGTAAAAATGGGTTTTATAGGAGTGAAATTTAAAAAGGAAATGGTTAAAATGACATCAATTTTTTATAAAATATATTTTTTGTTCATTGTTATACTCTATAATTTGTTCTTATCTATAATAATTCATTTTAATTCCTTTTTTATGATATAAACATGGATTCACCTTTTTTTTAAAAATCACAAGGGTGCCACTGACCTCACTTATTAATTGACACCCCCTCTACTCTCTTCTCCAGACCTTAAAACCCTTTCTATTCAACATATACATACCCAAATATCTTCCCAAATTCACATATCTCATATAAAAAGTCATAGTTTATTAATTTAGGAAACTCGGAATTTAAGTTTGTGGAAACCTACACATGTCTCTCGAATAAGAGTTAATGTTCTGCAAAATGCATTTTAATTTTATTTCTTCCAACACCAACTTAAATTATAAATAAACCATAATTATTTTATAACCATAGTATATTAAATATATTGAAACGTTTTTATGCTATTTTTATTACCTAAATTCTTCCCCAATTCCTTAAAAAAGGATATAAAATCATCATTCGTCTGTACATCAGACTACAACCTCATGAGATGATGTCATTCGTTTTTCCATTACCACACCTCACAGTTGGGTATTATGAAGAATATAAATCATATATATGATATTTATAATAAATTTATATTTATTTAGTAATTATATCATATATAAATTTTTATATTACATTTCATAGGAGATATGATACCACCTCTCCTACGTACGATAGACTACTGCATCATGTAGTGAGGTGATTTATTTATCATAAAATAAATAAATAAAAATAATAATGTTAATGTTAATTATTTTATGTGATATAAATTATTTAATTATTATATTAATTATGTTTTTATTATTATTATAATATAATATATAATTTCGTATCTATACTTTTCACTCCCTGAAAGACGATAACTTCGTTCATGTATGTGTGGACTGCCACCTTTATGAAGTGATGTGACACACTATCATCATCACCAAAAGACCTGAATGATATATATCAATATATTTAAAGGAATAATAATTTTTTAATATTATTATCATAATTTTTTTAATATAAAATATTTCCTACCTCCTGACCATAATGATCATCGAAAAATGGAAACGTTACTCGGGCATATATAAAACATATCGTCTCCATCATCATAACATAATTCATTTATAAAAACCATATTTCATGGTCGGTATTAAATATATAGTATATACATATAAATATTTTGATTTTTTCATGATTATTATTGTATATATCCTTTAACCATTTTCAAAATAAGAACACTAAAAACAATAAAAATTTGATATATGAAAAACAAAGTGGTTATTACCCGAAAAATGATTTTAACAGTGAATTTGTAATTATTATGTAATTAAAGGTAAAAAGTATTTTATGTATTCTATAATATATAATATGAAATCTATTATATATGTATGATAAACTAATTTTTATTATATAGTACAATTGAACTTATACCAAGGAAGCCAAGACTTAATGTAACAGATTTTCATTCATCCTTTTTTTGGGAGACGTGTGAAAATTATCAACTCATTTCATTTTTTTGGTGTATATACTTCCACATTGACATGTTATAATATAAATATCCTCATTTTTATAGTACCAAAATTATAATTTTATGGTATTATTTAATTTGGCTTAATATTCAAAATACATCAAAAGTGGTAAGATATTTTCGTCTCGCTTTTTACATTTATGAAACACATGTTAAATTCAAAACTTATTTCCTTTATATGATGTATATAATATCCATGAATTTATTTTATTATTATTGAAAAAAAAATGATGTGATTTAAATATCCATTTGTGTATCTCACTTTAATGGGGTTCATGGTTCAGTGGTTTCTAAAACAGTAATGGATTTTTGACTGAATTTACCTTCTTTGAGTTATATGTTATGTTATGCACATATATAATTTAATGAGGTGTATGTAAATTCTAATTGAAATGTAATATCTTGTAATTTTGTTTTCTCCTTAAATTTTATGTTTAATTTAATTTTATTCTTTCATAGGGATTACGATTCAATGATACCAATGTTGTAATAGTTTTATATTATGATATCATGTTTTATTGGTGTTTTTAATGATTATGCTTAAAATGATAAAAAATAATGATATTTCTATCCAGAAAAACATTATTTTTATTCTTATATGGTTATGTTATCGTAATACTTTTTTTCATTCATTTTCATCCGGTTATTTACTCAAGAGTACAAAAGAATTGTTTTTATAAAATGTTGTCTTTATTTACTTATTCGGTCGATACCCCTTTTTCACCGAACACCATGCTTTATAGAAGTGATATAAAAATATATTTTAATATTCATAAAGATATTTATTATTTATTTTTTTACCCATGTATTATTTTTTAATTGTTTTTAAGAATATTCTTATCATTTTCCAAAAAATACCATTTGAATTTATTTGAAAATGTGAAAGAAACCATATTTTTACATGTAAAACTTGAATGGAATTTTATGTCTTCTTGGAAATTATTTTCATTGAATATTAATTTATAATTTTCCAAGTTTATTTTTAAATAAATGTATTTTAAAAATATATCAATTTTTAAAACGTTATTTCAAATCAGAAAGAATATTTTCTTCAAAAAAATTAATAATTTAATTTTAATGTTTTTTTATATGTTTTTATTGAAATTTTCAAAGAGAAGTACATAAAAAATGATTTTTTGTTTTTAAAAATCATATAAAAACTATTTTAATAAGAAAATGTTCCCTCTGATTTCTCTTTTAAAATCAGTCTCCACCTAAGATATCATCCTTTAATATAATTTATTATTTACTGGGGGATCTGAATAAAGAATAAAATTATTATTATTTCTATGAATGTGTAATCATGATATAATATTTATGAAACCTATTTCACATACATAGATTATACCATAATAAAATGTTTATGAAACCTATTTAACATAATGTGTTATTCTATGATGAAATATTTAAACGATTATGAAAAATGCATCTTTTCCACACGTTATTATATGATGAAATGTTTATGAAATGCATTTCATTTCAGTTCTTATTATAAGATGAATGTTTTTTGATCTTTTGTCACACATATGTAAGATTTTCATTAAATTTTTGGGTGGGACCCACATCACCCTCTAATGAATTGGGAAATTATTTATATCTCATGTAATATACAATATTGGAAAGAGGGGTAAACCCAGTTCAGTAAGGGACTCTGTTTGTTGTGTTGCTATTCGGAGTGAGCCTAGTCTACATTATATTTTAGGGAGTGAACCCATTGAATTATGATGGTGTTTACAAATATCCTTTATACAATGTAAATTATTTTATATTTTTATGTGTATTTCACAATTCCATGTCTTGTCAAAATGTTACACTCTCATGTCACATATTATTTGATTCCATTATGATTCATGTCTTATAATCTACCATGATTTAGGGCATGTCTCATGTTTATCATCTTTTATATTAATGTTATTCTTTTAAAATTATTGTACAATGTTCTCATACCCTTATATTGACTTTATTGTTACATATATCAATTTTTACCTTTATTATGCACAAAATGTCACCCCTTCTTATGTTTCCCTTCCTCGGGTTACGAATAACAGTTTCAAGTATGGTATTTTTTTATAGAGTACTAAAGGAGTAAATTTTTTTAGAGATGTTGAATATATTTGACCAAATTAGATTATTTTGAACCTATTATCCAAATTCACAATGAATTTATGGTTCTCATGCATGTGTTTGTTTAATGTATTCAATATTCTTCTAAAAAACTAATACCATTGTATGAAAAGTATAGGTATCTATAATAAATACACCAATGAATGGGAGAATAAGAAGGTATAAATGTAAAATACCAATATAACTAATTTAGAATTATTAAAAAATATTAAATAGCGGTAATAAGTGAGATAAAGATAAAATGTAATAAAAAAAGAAAATAGGGTCCTTCTGGGTGTTACATTACATTGGGTCATTGACTAGCCTAGTATAATCACCAAATATAATGAATAATGAAATTATAATAATTAAAAAATTGATTTTGACAATTATTCAACATTATTTGATTTATCATAATGATTTTTTCATTAGTTTGAGGTATTTTATTTATATACTACATCTATACTTACTTTCACATGGATTTTTATTTCATAGTTCCAAAGTATCATTAGTTTTTGGATATTTATTGAAGTTGTTTTAAAAGTTGAATATAACACTATAAGTTGAATAAATTTATTTAGATGTCTTTATATATGTTTAAGTGGGCCCAAATATCAATATGTTTTATGAAATAGGGAGGATTATTTTATTACAAACTCTATCATTAGATGATTAGTTCAATTTGCTGATTTTTCCGATCATGGTGAACTAAAATAATTTTATTTAATTCAATGAATATTAAATCAATATAGTAGATGAAAAAAATAAAATATATTTATTATAATGTTGTTTTCTATAATATTATATCTATAACCATCCATGAATGTGGTTAAGTAAATACAATTATGTTTTTACATGTGGTAGTGATATCACAACTCATCCCAACAGGGCTCAGGTTGAAACTAACCTAATAACACCTCTATAAGCCAGGGGCTAGAGACAAGAACTGAAAGTCAAATATAATTGTGGGAGACCATTACTGAATGTAATTATATAACAAACATGACCATCTCAATGAATAATTGGATAGGAATAATAATAAAAATATTCAAAACTAGCATATATATATATATATAAAGAATCCAAAACATATAGGGTGTATATGATTACCATAGTGAACACATAAATTAAAGTGGGAAAATAAACATCTAACTAGTAGGATTTCTCAACCTGAAAAATATGACATTAATAGTTTTAACTGAGCCCAATTCCAAATTTTAAATATCTGACCATCACAGATGGTCCAATGCACCTGTTATGCCTAGTGACCTCTATAGTCACCCTTGATCATTCCATTTTCTATATAAGACATGAAACATGATGGAAAAGTCCACTCATGGGATACCACAAAATCTAATGGGGGAGTACAAAGAGAAACCATAATAATAGATAGTATACAACTCAACCCAAAGAAATAAGGTAACACCATCCTTCCACAGGAAGCTCAACATGTCGTGTTTGTAAACTACATGTCAAATCTCTACCACCCATATAAAGAGAGTAAAAAATCACACAAAATGGAAACATATATATATATATTAGGAAAATAATTCTCACTGAGAAAGAAAGGTGATCTCAGTATCACAAACCCTCCAAGGTAAAGAGACTCCATCGGTTCCAAAATTCCATCAATGATACACATAATCTCACGCATCTACGTAGAAAAAAACATCCATGTAAAGCCACCACCTGACACAGTGTTGAAAATTCAAGGGGAAATAATCTCTTGATAATCCATTAATGACCTGCTAAAACAGGAGGGTTCTACCTAGTGGATTTCAAGAGGACACATGGCATGGCCCTGCATGATGGTTTTTCTTTGATGGTCGATGATGCATTCATTATCTCTATAGAATGATGACACAGAAGTCATTGATAGAGTACCCATTCCCTTCCCAACTAGAGGCTTCACTATAGATTTATGTCGGGGGACCATGCACAACTCGGATAGAGGGTGACACTTAGTAGTAGAAGAAAAATTATTTATATTAACATGAGGGTTTCACTCTGGTAATTTTTAGATGACCCATGCCCAACCCGATTAGAGGTTGAAATGCTAATATTATCTATTGGACACATTCACAGTCTAATAAGAGTGTTCAACTTGATTATTCTATAGAGGAACCATGCCTAGTGTAATGTCTGAGAAATTTTTTAGAATATTTTTTAATTATATGTAATTATTATGAGATTGTGAAAATTGACGACATGTGATTTTGAGGCCTAAACATTCATAAATAAATTTTAAATAAATAATAATCTTTAAATAGCGTGTGTGAGTGGTTTTCCTAAAAAATTGGAATAACTATTAAATGAGTGCCTAGATTTAAAATATACGGGCACCATTGTGTTCAGAATGGCAGGTTTTCCCTAAGCGTGATTTATGTTTAGTCTAAATAGGCCTCCAGTGAGAAAAAACGAAAATGGCATATCAATAAATAAGATAATTAAATTAAAATATTTTATTTTTCAATATCTTATAACTCTTGAAAGGATACTCAGATTAAAATTATGATACCACTGCAAAACTCATAAGGGTATGCTTCCCTTAGAAAGATCCTAAAATTATCTGATGCAGGCCAATAGTGAATGTTAGTTTCTGGCCACAAATAAAACAATTGAGTAACAATTATTTTATTTTTATATTCTATAACTCCTAAACGGTAACTCAGATTGAAAATCAGAGAATACCATTGAAATCGTGAGGGTGTTTTCCCATTAGGTAGAGGCTAACCTTGACCGACACGGGTAGAGGATAATTGTTAAAAAAAATTGAACTTTTTCAAATGTACGTTCACTAAATGTATGGGCGGCGTTTTCTAACTTCTGAACCAGTGCGTAGAATTGAAATCTGAGAGCACTATTGAATCTGAAGCACCAGGATTCTCTTAAGGGAAGTTCCACTTGGACTGTAATAGGTCTGGAGAAAATGATTTATTTGTACCTTACAAAATAATAATAAAATAACTAAACCAAGATATTTTATTTATTTTCTGTAACTATTGAAAAGTGGTAGTGGGACAAATGACTTTTAAATCCATTTAATGCCGTGAATCTTTTGTTTTGTAACCTCGATATTGTAACATTAAATGATGTTCATAAATTAACTACATTAATTTCATGAAACCCATTTGGATCCTATGTCTATTTAGTAGAAGCTCAGGAGTGGAATTTTGGAACAAATGTGAGAAACCTTTGACGACGTGTAGCAGTGACATCCAATGAGGAACCGAAGATTGGTTGGAAATGTCGGAGGAATCGAATTGGGAATGACGAACGCCGAAGGCTTCATCAAGCGCGGATTCTCCTTGCACCACTGCGAAATCTAAAATGAAATTTCAGATAAGGGTTTATTTATTAAATACTATTTATGTTGATTTTAATAATCTCATGCTTGTTATAATTATAACGATGATGTAGTGGGCCAAACGAACAAGGCTGGACCCTTCGCAACTCCGTTCATCTTGTGTTCTTTGAGGGAGGAATTTCCAACTCAACATAAGGTGGAAACTGGGAGGCATGCAATGATGTCAGCATCTCGGAAGGCCCGTAGGCACATCTGGAAGGAAGAACGGACCACTAGAGCCCACCTGATGGACCCTGGAAGTCCCTCTAGGGTGATGCTGACTCTCGGTTGGCCGCGAAGGAAAGATGTGTCATGCCATCACGTGCTATGGTGAGTAGGCCATGGTTACAAACACACAACAAAGGAGGGGACCCACCACCTATGGGTCCCTCAGGTAACGACACAGACCCACTATGCACTGCAATATAATGAACCAAACGGCTCTTTGAGTCGTTCGGGTGGTGATCCATGCAACCCCCTCGCAGGTCACACCTGACAGTTGGCCAAGACGCCGCTTCCCAGCCGCCCTAGCCCAACCCAGCCCGGGCAGGCCAGTCCATGTCGGTTCGGTTTGGGTCCGGTAGGTCCCTCACCATGTCAGGTCAGGTCCGCTCGACTGGGTCGGGCCAAACCTAGACCCCTCTCAGGCCTGGATATGCTCAAAGGTTCGTATCTTAGGATCCTGGTGTCTGTTTGATAAACCGTGTATGGTTCTATAATCCTTGTAGTGATATAATCCTTTTGAGATACTATATGAGTGTTTTGAAGAAAATTCTAGTATGATCGGGTTGGATTGACCCTGAATCCAACTGAGGCCTCATTACTAAAATGTCAATAACATACAGACTGGGTGTCTGATTGACAGACCGTCTATTGCATTAGAACCCTTATAAGTTGGAGAATCATTGGATAACTTTTTCGTGGGAATTTGTGCTAGGTAAAAAATGACCGATGGATTAAGGAGTGGTTTCTCCTGAAATCAAATGTGCTATGAGTGGGAATCCAGTGATAGGCTGTGAGATGGATGTTGGAGAGAGATCAAACAGAGGATAGTACCAAGCGATATTATGTGGGTCAGCACCTAGTGATCCTGTGTGTATCAACACTGAGTGAGCATTTAAGGATCAACACTTAGAGACCCTATGTGGATCGGTATTTCGAGACCCTGTGTGGATCAACATTCTAGAAACCCTGTGTGGATCAACATTCTAGTGAACATGTGTGGATAAACATTCTAGAAACCCTTCGTGGATTAGCATTGCATGACCCGATGAGGACCAACCTTATAGTGGCCCATCATGGATAAGTGAAATGCCAATCCTATGTGGGTAAGATCGTGTGTGGGTCTTCTAGGGGTTAATACATATCGATCCTAAGTGGGACCAATCCTGTGTGGGACAGCGGGGGTTAGTATTATCGATATTGTGTGGGTCAGACTCCGTATGTTCAGTAGTAGTGCCTGTTGACAGAATAATATGATAAATCCTTACTAATAATTATCTGTACATATGTAATTTTGTTATACATGGTTTTGAGAAGAGTCGTTTTCTTTGTGCTTTGTAATTGACATCATGATTTTTCGTTTTCCTTTGTGGTATTCTGAGAGACCTTCGGAGGTCTTAGGGTCCCTACTAGGTATTGTTATACCCATGTCTACACGGGATTCTCCCACCCCTTGTTATGTTATTGTGAAGACAATGGAAAACCTTGATTGAGACTCGGGGAGATAGTACCTGATGGTGGATGGCGGTGACGGTTGACGTAGAGAACTGTAGAGACGAGATGTACCTACACTTTAGGTATGATCCTCGGTATAAGATCTCAGGATATGTTTGATGTTTTTAGTTTTAGTTCTATCATCTTAGTTGGGCTTGTATTTTTCCCCTTTAGTTTTAGTATGCACTATTAATACTACTGTTTTACTTTGTGTTTTCATCTTGTTGTGTTCATGGCCTGTGTGTTTGTATCAATTTAAATGAAATTCCTTCCCATTTTAGGGATACTCCTTTCTAGTTCTGGTCGCCAACCCCTGGCCTATGGAAGATGAGATTAGGTTAGTCATGACACGGGCCCCGGGGGATGGGTCATGACAATGTGATTTCAAAGGGCGTTCGGTTCTACCAGAAGAACTAAGAGTCTATGTTTTCAACAGAAAAATATTTTTATGTGTCTTTATTTCGGGTGTCGGTTCGGGGATTCCAGTGTTGGTGTGGCGGCCGACGTATCCATACCTGATGACCCTAAATTCCGATTTCTGACTCAGTACATGAAAACACTAGTTGCTTTTGTTTTGAAATTGTTGTTTTTTTATCTATTTGAGTCAGCTCACAAGGTACAACTTAATGAAAATGGTTCATCTTGATTCGCTTTCAAGAATCCTCCACATACATGGCATTCCAGGAATCCAATATCTTCCCATGAGGATAGTCCACAGTGTGTTGAGGCTTTAGTACATGGAATGTTACTTGAGATGATACCTTTGGGTGGTATACCAATGATACCACTAGTAGTTGGTCTGCAGTTACTACTGGTGCTACTGTTATAGGACACATATAGGATCAATGGATTACATGAGTTTTAGTAATAGATACTCGACAGATTCTGAGCCGAGCCCGACTCACAGGAAACTAAGGACTGGCCTAAGGTAGATACATAGTTTCCATCTATCCTGGGCAATATTAGATCAGATGGTGGTCCTAGCAGTGAGCATTCTACATGGCTCAACTGGGTGATGGCAGGGTTTAGATTACCCCAATCTTATGATGAGGTGACTTTTTTCCTTGAAGAGAGCTCGAGATCCTTTCTTAGATAAGTGGGATCTCATTCCATGAAAAGATAAGGGGTTTTTCCATGAACTTATACAGATTTGACAACATGACATGTCATTAATTGAGTTTTCGTTGAGGTGTGTCGACCATTCTAGGTACTCGATCAATATGATATGACCAGTTCTTCTAGGCTCAGAAATTTGAGCGAGATGTGTTTATAGAAATCTGAGCTAACATTACTCATCTGTGCATTTCTACTTAGGTTAGGGTTGTAGAGATAACCTTGGTGGTTGAATATTCCATGGCTGAGTAGATACAGCCAGTGAATGTTAGCAGTGGGAATCTAAGAAACCTATGTAATTTTTACAGGATTAAACATGTAATATGTTATGAAAAGAATAATTGATTGGGACAAGTGAATCTGCAGGGAAGAAGATGTGGAATAGGAGCTAGGAGAGAAGCGTGATGTGCTATACATTTCTATATGTTTCAACCACCACCCCTATGTTTTCTCCACAACACTCTTGGAGATAGAGAACAGAGGAAGGGATTAGCTGCATGTGGTCAAGGAGTGTGACCCAATGGCTCCATGAATGATTCAAAGTACAGTTTGTGTCTACTATTAGCTTCTATATTTATAGTAATAGGTACTAATCATTCATTCTTGACATGAATATTGTTCACGACCTTGAGTTTCTGATTAAACCATTAACATTACGCTTACGTATGGAGATACCTATGAGAGGAGAATTGATAATAACACTTATGATGATGGTGTGATCTAACCCTTGAGGCAAGAGTTTCGTTTGGAACCTATTCATGGAAGCATCAAGGACTTATGAAATTAGTTTTGGTATGGACTGGTTAGCCATTGTTCATGTTGAGATTGACTGTTTTAGGAAAACGGTTATTGTATATCTACAGCATTGGAATGGGGTTCTCCTTGGTCACCGAAAAAGGAAACTCATACAGGACAGTTTAAAATCATGCGTAAGAGTGTGTAGCTATTCCCTCTTGAGTTATCCAACCATAACCTCGTGGTAGCAGGTGTTTTGTGTTTTCAGTTCCCAATAGTAGTGGCAAAGTGTGGGAATATCCATTGAAAATATGTTTCAATGATCATCTCCCTTCTACGAGAGGGACTTTTGCATTGAAATTTTCCCAAAAGACAGAACTAATATATACAACTGCATATCAGATGGCTTCCTTGGAGCTTCAAGAGAAGAGAGTATAGTTTGGATAATTGATTACTATTTAATCTGATCAGAATAGTCTCATATATATATATATATATATATATATCATTTCATGGAAGAACATAAACCTTTTATGGTGGAAATGGCTGGAGATCCTCCAAGACTATGAAAATAAGATAGTATACACTCATGAGAAGGGGAACATGGTGGAAGATGCACTCTATAATGAATTTCCAATTCTCATTGTCTTGAGAGCACAACGAGTCATTACTAGGCCTTAAGTGACATCCCCAAGATGCTAATGGCAGGAAATAAATGCCGATGGGTTTCAAACACAAGTGGGGGGAAAATTTACCCCTTAATAAATGTCCCAACGAACCAACCAACTATATCCAAACATTTACTATATGATGCATGAACAATTGAAAGACATCTAAGCAACATCATTTAAGTCAAACACATCAAAGTACACAACATTGGATAAACAACACAAGACTCTCAAAAGACACCATGACACATTCCATGGATCCACACCAGGCTTCATGCTCCAAGCACCACCACATCACCCACAGATCACCACGAACCACTAGCAATGAGATTCCTTACCTTTACCTGTGTCTCGGAATACGACATCTGCAAAAGCACCAAAGTGCCAAAGGAGGGGTGAGTATAAAACTTGGTAGGTTTTCCCCAATGACTTCCCTACCCACTCCACTATGATAAAAGAGTTAGAAACATTTGTATAAAACATTTTATATAAAAAAATTTCTCAAAAATAGTTTATCACCAAATATCAACATGTTTCCCGAAACCATTTCTAACCAAAAGTATACAAGTGCAATTGAATCCAATATTTTCAGCAAGTTATTTTTTCAAAAAAATAATTAAACAATATTTATAACCACTTCACAATATCCATTTTTTTCATACCCAACCATTCCAAAAACACAAGAAATCAACCATGCATGATACGTTATGACAATTCCATACTCATGAGCGGTTTCTCGTCAATCTACCAAGTCGTCACATGGTAATTGTTTCCCATGTCTCATAAATCCTTTGGTACTGAGCACAAGGTCATATTTCAACCATGCCACGTATATGTAATTCCCATGTTCCATTAAACCTTTGGCACTAAGAAAAAATTCCTATTTTAACCAAGACTCATATATGCAATGTGAACACACAACATATATGCCCTATGATCAATCCAAAATAAACCTTTCAATAAAAAAAACTTTTTATTGAAAACTATTTCTGTCAAAACCATTTCAATTTCAAACCATTTCTACTCCAAAAGATTTTAATAAAAATTTATTTTTATTGAAAACCATTTCTATTGAAAACCACTCTCTCATAAACCATTTAGAAATTCCAGAAAATCTATAATTTTAATTCATCATTTTAAATTATACCCCATTTTGCACGACTATTCACCAAGATCACCCAATTTTATAAAAATCATAAATCATCACAAATGAATATTTTTACATGAATTTCACAATCAATAAAACAATTTTAATATATGGCAATCAGTTTTATCAAGAGGAGATGAGAGAGAAGTCACCTACTTCGAAGGTCTTGACGAAACATTAACAACAGACAAAGAACACACAAGAAAGTGGGTCGATTCTCCAAGAACGGCCTTAGTTATCTTATCCTAGAATGATCACGACTCAACATTGAAATATTTGGCAGCCAAAAACGTAGAGCTACCCACTCTATGTTCATATATGAGAGAGAGAGTAGATCAGATAATTAGATCTAAGAAGATCTACGAAATCATGACAAATCCTTAAAGAATGGTGACATACCTCAAGAATCGGACTTGAAATCACTAAGGGAAGGATCCAAAATGGATTCAAATCATGTGGTAAGGTTTATCCATCCTTCTAGGGAGTGTAATCGGAAATTAGGGGCGTTCTAATGAAAAAAAGAAATAAATAGAGTAAAAATGAACAAGCTCTTAGAAAATAGGATCTAGATTTGACCTATGCGCAAGATTTGACCACACGGTTTGTGCAAACAATGTAAGGATCGTGCAACCTTACTTATTGTCCCAACAATCCTTATAAAACCCCCAAACACTCCCATCATCCAGCATTGCCCTTTTTATGGAAACACTTTTTTTATGGAAACATCACACTTTATGGAAACACCCAACATTATGGAAATATCCAAATTTATGGAAACAACCAACATTATAAAAATATCCAAATTTATGGAAACTACAAACATTATGGAAACATCAAAATTTATGGAAACTACCAACATTATGGAAAATATCTATTTTATGGAAACTCCCTATTTTATGGAAGCTCTCTATTTTATGAAAACCCTCTATTTTATTTAATCTCTTTATATATTACACAACAAATCAAAAAAATGTGAGGAAAGGGGTTATGTACCCAAAAATGGGGGTGCTACATTATCCCCACCAATTGTCTTTCCATCCTCAGAAAGTAGACAACCCCTGCTGGCCAAAAAGAGTTCTGGCCGGTGCTCTTTCATTTCCTTATCACGTTCCCAAGTCTCTTCCTGAATATAACTATATTTCCATAAAACCTAAACTAGGCCGATGCTTCTCCCATGAAAGTATTTCTCTTTTCTATCCATGATCCAATTTATAATATGTACAAGTGATGCATCCAGTTCTAGCTCAACATGATCCCATCTGATCACATGCTCAGGATCAGGGTGATACTTTTTCAACTAGGATACATGGAACACATTATGCACCGAAATAAATAGTGGTGGTAATGCCAACAGATATTCCACCTCTCCAACCCATTCTAGTATCTCAAAATGGCTAATGTATCTAGGAGATAACATTCCCTACTTCCCAAATTGATGATTTCCAAACCATGGAGAGACCCTCAAGAAGACATGATTACCCTCAATGAATGACAACAGTCTTCGACGGTGATCTGCATAAGATTTCTGACGACTCTGAGCTATCTCCTTCCTCTTTATAATCAATTGGATCTTCTCTGTTGTTTCTTGGAAAAGGCTTGGACCGAATAGTGATGTTTCACCCATTTTCACCTAGCCTAGTGGAGAACGACAAGGACACCCATACAATGCTTCAAACGGAGCCATGCGTATTGAGGCTTGATAGTTGATATTGTATGAGAAATCCACTAAGGTTATATGCTCGTACCATGAGCCACCAAAATCCATTACATAAGCCATCAAGATGTCTTCCAATGTTTTTATTGTCTGCTTGGATTTCCCATCCATTTGAGGATGATACATGGTGCTCACAGTCAACTGAGTTCCAAGGCCTTGTTGTAATGATTTCCAGAAACATGATATGAACCTCAGATCTCTATCTGAAACTCTGGAAACTGGTACATCATGCCTCTTTACTACTTCTCGGATATGTATTTATGAAAGATCCTCCACCGTATGAGTTTCAAGAATCGGGATGAAATGGGCCGACTTGGTTAGATGATCCACTATCAACCAAATGGCATCATGTTTCTGGACCATTCCGGGAATACATGTTACAAAATCCATTGCTATCTGATCCCATTTCCATACTGGGATGGGCAATGATTGTAACATACCAGCTGGTCTCTGTTGCTCTGCTTTAACCTGCTAAAAATCTAAGCACTGAGAGACGAACTCATCCACCTTCTTTTTCATGCCACTCCACCAAAACTATGCCTTAAACTCCTTATACATATTCTGTGTACCTAGATGTACAACCCATATTGATTGGTGGAAAGAATGAAGGAGTTTTTCTTGAATAACTATAGGTAAAACCATCTGATCTATGAAACACAAAACTGAACCCCCATCATGTTTCCAGCCATCAATGGTCTCCCCACCATTGAGTTTTGAGCTTACAACTTGACATTTTGCATTAGATTTTTGTGCTTCTTTGATAATTTTTAATAAATTGGGAACAAGCGTAGCTGAAAATAAAATGGAAACATCACCTCGGTCTTCACATTCAACATGCATGTCGGCTAAAACCAAAATCAACTGCCATTCATCTTATTCTTCTTTCACCAACTGAGCACATGAATTTCTACTCAATGCATCCACCACTAAATTTCCTTTCCCTAGTGTGTACAACAAGTCAAAGTCAAACATTTGGAGATACTTTATCCACCACCTTTGCCTCGGATTCAAATCTCGCTGTGATAAAATGTGTCTCAAGCTTTTGTGATCCATAAACACACTAAATTTCTCACCACAAATATAATGTCTCTATGTTTTTAAAGCATGTACGACTAGAGCTAACTCCAAATCATGTGTTGGTTAATTATTATAATCCACCCTCAAATACCTTTAATGATAAGCAACCATGTGGTCTCTTTTCATGAGAACACAACCCAAACCTAATCCTAAAGCATCACAATACACCACATACCCTTGTCTTGATTCTGGCAAGATCAAGATAGGTGCCGATGTAAGCTGAACATTTAGTTCTTGGAAATACTTCTGAAATTCCTCTGTCTATTAGAATGGAGCATTCATATTTTTTAGATATTTCATTGGTGAATCTAGTCATGAGAAATCATGCACAAAGCATCGATAGTAACCAGCTAGACCAATAAAAATTCGTATCTAGAACACATTCTTCGGTGTTTTCCAAGAGAAAATGGCTTCTATCTTTTTAGGATTAATAGAAATTCTTTTCTCAGAAATGACATGGCCAAGGAAATTCACTTCCTATATAAAAAAATCACACTTTGATAGTGTGGTATACAAACGATGCTCTTTTATGATTTGTAACACTATTTCAAGGTGCACCTCATGATCAGCCCTTGTCTATGAATAGAACAAAATGTCATCCACAAACACCAAAACAAAAGAACAGAGATATTGTTGAAATATCTGATTAATCAATTCCATGAAGACTGCTGGTGAATTCGTTAGACCGAAAGGCATGACTACATATTCATAGTGGCCATATCTACATCTGAAAGGTGTATTTGGAATATCCTCTTTACGAACTCTAAATTGGTGATATCTTGATCACATGTCAATCTTGGAGAACCACTGATCTCCCCTTAATTGATCGAATAGATCATCCATGCATGGAAGTGGATATCTATTATTTATTGTAACTTGGTTTTGATTATGATAATCAACACACAGCTGAAGAGTTCCATCTGCCATATTTACGAACAAAACTGGTTCTACCCATGGATACGTACTTGGTCGAATGAAACCCTTGATTTCCAAATCCTCTAACTACACTTTCAATTACCATAACTTTGTTGGTTCCATCCTATATGATGGAAGGGAAATAATATTGGTCCCTAGAATGAGATCAATCGTAAACTCTACTTCCCTTAGAGGTGGTAACCCTAAGATGTTCATGGGAAAGTCATCTGGAAATTGATCCAAAACAGCTAGAAAGCTAATTTCATTGATCTCTTCTATTAATGACCAAGTCAATTCATCTAAATGGTTAGATATCATTCCCACCATTGGTTCCAACATGATCTTTGCAACTTTATTTACAATCCTCTCTCTTCTAAAAAGATGCTTGATACTGTCCTCAGTCATGAACCTAACTGTTCTCCTATAACAATAAAATTGATCCTTCAACATTGTCATCCAATCCATACCCATGATTACATCATATACATCCATATCCATTATCGAGATGTCCCATTTTACCTCATCTCCATAAATAGTTATAGCACATGCTCTGCACGCAAAGGCTTGACATTCTCTTTCACTTAAAAGAGTTTGAAGTTTCAAAATAGAAAGAATCATATCCATTTTTAAATATAGCAAGTCAAAAGTATGACAAGAAATGAAGGAATGTGGTGGACCAGTATCAAAAAACACTTGCAAAAATGTATAATTGAATAGAATCGTACATATCATTATAGATGGTCCATCCGAGTCATTGACAATCATATGCTCAACTCAATACATTTTCTTCTTAACTATATTATTCTCTTTGTTTTCATTGCTGAGGTTTCCCTGGTTGAAGAGTCATGGTGTTTCTAGAATCACAATGGATAGCTCTGCTCTACTGACGAGACTGATTCTACTATCCTCATCCAGTCAAAGCATATGATGATTGCGATAACTGAGAAGTGTCTTGAGCACCTGACCTAGGAGCACTGCGATAATAGCACTGAATATGTCCCATCTTGTTACAATTATGACATGATCAAGGTTGGGCCGTACAATCTCGCTTTATGTGGTCAACCGAACCACATTGAAAACAACTTTCTTTGCTCTAGGTCATGGAGGATGGTTTACTAATCCAGCCATCAGGTTCTGATTTTCACTTTCCACATGGAAATAGGTGTCCCTTTTCCTCTTGTTCCCAGTGGTTGAGTTCCCAGCATTTTCTATAGGTTTCATCATCCCTCCTCCCATAGATCCTGAGATATCACATTCAACCAAATCACACTATTCACCATCTCTGTATAGTCTTTAATACAATGTACTGCAATATTGGATCAAATCTTTTGTCTTAGTCCTGATTCGACGATGCGTGCCTTCCAAGAGTAATTTGCCTCAACCTCTGGTGCAAAGCGTACTAAGTTCATGAACATAGCTGCACACTTTTTTACAGAGAGACTCTCTTGTTTTGGGCTGAATAATTCCGTCATTTTTTGGATCTTGAACGTGTGAGGATAGAATTGTTTGTTAATCAATACCTCAAAATCCTCCCATGTAAGTCTTACATCCAATTTAGCTTGAACTGCTAAATCCCACCACTGAAGTGCAAGATCCTCGGGCATATACGTCGCCAGTTTGAACTTTATCACTATTGGTGTTCTGATGAAGTCGAAGATACGATTTATACTACATAACCACACCTCCGCCTACTCAGGTTCGGAATCACCCCGAAAATTGGGTAGATTCTAGATCATGAACTGGATGGTATGATCCACATGTCGTGGCCTATTCCTCTGGTTCCCTGTGTCCACAGCTTGAAAAGCATGGAATATACTTTGAACCAACTCTTGGTTCACATGTGGTTCTGGTGCAACCACATTCTCCGAAGTTTCTTCAGGTTGGTTTCAACAACGCCTACCGGGTTCCATTTTCTAAACTAACGACAAACTCTTTTAATCTCACTCTCTAGCAACTGTTGGCTTAACATTTCAAATTCTGTCACATCAATTATCAAAACATTGTTATTTTAAAACATCCTTTTTCCCATGTTCAACTATTTTTGAAACCACTTCACATGATTTTGAAAATTAAACCATTTTCAAAATTCGATAATCATTCGCTTTTTCAAAATCTTTCATTTGAAAACCAATTACATACTTTTAAAAATGATCATTTATCGGAATGATGTATGCACTCTTGGTGTGAAGTCATTCCTATATAATGCATGTCATGGTCATCTCATTGGATAAACCCATGACAACAAGATTTCAATATCTTATATGTGTCTCTAAACACTTATTTACCCAACTACTTGGTAACTTGATGTTCAGCATAAAAGGGTTAACTACGTCCCTTTATTCTATATATTTCATGTTCCGACA
Organism: Viscum album; assembly: GCA_963277665.1. Lineage (NCBI taxonomy): Eukaryota > Viridiplantae > Streptophyta > Magnoliopsida > Santalales > Viscaceae > Viscum > Viscum album. The sequence goes on along the minus strand of OY728132.1, from coordinate 1,931,687,289 downwards.
ATACTACTCTTTTCTATGATTTCCACCCAAGGAATAGACAATAAGGTATTTAATCTCCAAAACTAAAAAAACCATGACTACTTGTTAGGCAAGGACCGAACAAGATGAAACCATTTGTAATGACCCACCATTTCTCATTGGCTTGAGAGCACAACGAGTCATTACAAGGCTTTAAGCGACATCCTCATGACGCCAAAGGCTGACAATAAATGCCGAAGGGTTTCAAATTCAAGTGGGGGTCGATTTAGCTTTTATGTAATATCCCTATGAACCAACAACTTATAACCAAACATTTACTATTTGATGCATGAACAATTGAAATACAACTAAGAAACTTCATTTACGTCAAACACATCAGAGTACACAACATCATATAAACAAATCAAGACCCTCAAAAGACACCACGACACACTGCATGGATCCACACCAAGCTCCATGCTCCAAGCACCACCACATCACCCAAGCATCACCACGAACCACTGGCAATGAGATGCCTTACCTTTACCTATGTCTCATAATACAATATCTGCAAAAGCACAAATGTTCCAAAGCAGGGGTGAGTATAATACTCATTTGGATCCCCCAATGACTTCCCTATCCATGCCACTAGGTTAAAATAGTTAGCAACATTTATATAAAAAACGTTATATAAAAAAATTTCTCAAAAACATTTTATAACCAAATATCAACAAGTTTCACAAAACCATTTCCAACCAAAAGCATACAAGTTCAATTGAAACCAATTTTTTTAGCAAGTAATTTTTCCTAAAAAATAACTAAACAAGCTTTAGAACCACTACAAAATATCCCATTTTGGAATACCCAACCATTACACAAACCCATGAAACGAACCATGAATGCTACGTTATGACATTTCCATAATCATAATCGGTTTCTCGTCAATCTACAAAGTCTTCACAAGGTAATTGTTTCGCATGTGGCATCATTCCTTTGGCACCGAGCACAAGGTCATATTTCAACCAAGCCATGTATATGTAATTCCCAAGTTCCATTAAATGGTTGGCACCAAGAACAAGGTTGTCACGACCCGCCCTCGGGGTCCGTGCCGTGACTACCCCAAGCCCGCCTTCCATAGGCCAGGGGCTGGCGACTAGCACCAAGGCGTAAATCCCAGTAAATTGGGAAGGCATTGCCTTTGAAAAGTAAACACACACCACAGAGTAAACAAGCGGAAAGTAAACACTAAGCAAGCAGAGTACAACTGAAAGTGCGGAAAAGTAAATGGGCCAGAATACAAACCCAAACTGAAAGTAAAGTACAACTCGAAAAGGGAAAAACAGCAACTGTAAAGTAAAGGCCGCTACTCCGAGCTGTCCACCGGAAATCCCACCTGAAGGGTGGGTACAGATAGCTCCTCTGCTCCACGGGTCCCACCGTCCGCTCCGAGCACGTCCCGCCCAGTGGTTCACCTCCGGGTACCGTCCTGCTGTGCAAGCCTCAGCTAAGGTCTACGTTGTCCGTCGTCTGCAACCAACACAACGTAGTGCGGGCAAAGCCCGTGCAGGGGTGAGTATAAGCTACTCAGTAGGGACCCCGAGACCCCAGAAGGTCTCTCAAATCCACAAAGGATAAACAACGAAGAAAAGTACAAACACGAAGTAACAACCGACACTGCTTAGGTATATGCCCATACATATACCTAAGTCATAAATTCAAATACGCTCCAACCTCCGAGCCCAAGTACAACTCAGTCCACGCAGGAAAGTATACGTATTCCACATAGGAAAGCAATACATAATCCACACAGGATTGTACAACACAATCCACACAGGAAAACAACAGGTTTCAGCTCACACAGGTATACTTCTTCAAGGACGATAAAGATGATCACTGATCCATCTAAGTCGTCGGACCCACGAAGGATCGATAGGTAACTAACCCCCGCAGAAGACCCACACAGGATCGGGATCACACAGAACCTGTAGGCGCTGGCTCACACAGAACCGCTGAGCGCAAGGACCCACACAGGATCGGGCTCACACAGAACCTGTAGCACTGATCCACGTAGGATCGCTGAGTGCTGTAGTCGTCGTCGTCGAATCCACACAGGATCTCTGTACTGTCGTCGTCGCAGTCACAGTAGCAGTCGTAGCAGTAGTAGCAGTCGCAGCCAGCACTAGGGTTCCCGCACACAGCAAGCTCGTACGGAGGGTCCGCTCCACGAGCCGAGAGGCTGATACATCAACTGTCACGAAGACCGAAGTTGATATATCCAAAAGTTCCGTATCGTCAACAGGAACTCAACGCAACAGACGGCGCGTCGATCGGACGCCCGGTCTGAGAGTTATTGGCATTTTCGTCTCCGGGGCCCGGTTGGTTTTTAAGGCAAAACCAACCCGACCGTACTCCACCTGCGTCCAAACCTCGGGCGGAGTATGTCAAAAGATCCGTCTCACTAAGAGGAACACTACGCGACTGACGGCACGTCAATCGGACGTCCGTAACTCAAGATATGAGCGTTTCCGCTCCGAAGGCCCGGTTGGTTTCGTGAACGAACCAACCCGGCCGAACTCTAAGTAAACCGAAACCTTGAGTGCGATATACCGAAACGACCGTCTCGATCCAAGGATCGCGTTGCCGCAGACGGTTCGTCATTCGGAGGTCCGAGGCTCAAAGTATGAGCCAAGAACCGAATCTGGTCCGAAACGGGGGGTCCGGGTCCGGGCCGACCCGGCCCGACCCCCCCCCCCCCCCCTCTGGACGGCGCGGAGGCCGGCGGCGGCGGACGGCGGCGGCGGACGGCGGCGGCGGGCGGCGGCGGCGGCTGGCCGCGTGGCGGCGGCGGCGGGCCGCGTGGCGGCGGCGGCGGGCCGCGTGGCGGCGGCGGCGGCGGGCCGCGCTGGCGGCGGCGGCGCCGCACGGGGTGGTCACGCGGGGGGCTTGATTGCCCCCGCTGATTGACCAAGGCGGCACGGCTTTGAGCCGTGCCTTTGCCAAAAAAACGGCCCCCGCAAATGGGGGGCCGGCTGGACGAACCGGGGGGGGCTTTGCCCCCCCCTCCTTTAATTGAACCGCCCCCCCTCATTAAGAGGGGGGTTTGAAGAACCGGCCGGGGGTTTAATCCCCCGGTTTTTATGACATCCGGCCGGCCCGCTGGCCGGCTGGTTTTTACCAACGGGACCGGAAATTCCGGTCCCGCCCTCGACTTCCGACGCCGGCGGCCCGGCCGCCGGTCTTTCCTTCCGCCGCGGCCCGGAACCGGCCGCGGTCTCCTCGTCCCGCCGCGGCCCGGAACCGGCCGCGGTCTTCTCGTCCCGCCGCGGCCCGGAACCGGCCGCGGTGTTCGTCGTCCGGCGCGGTGCGACGGCACCGCGCCCCATTCGCCGTGCCATGAATCCTTCCAACGCGGCGCGACGGCGTCGCGTTCTTGAAGACTCTCCTCGGCGAAGCGCGACGGCGTTGTACAAAATAAACGAACGATCGTCCGCGTGGTGCGACGGCACCACGCTACTTGTTTCCACCAGCATAAACAAACATGAACGATGGAGGGGGGATTCGGCCGGGTTCGTGCGGCCCGGCCCCCCTCACGTTAAAGAAATAAAAACGAAACTTAAATAAATAAGCCACACGTTATACTTATCATTCATGATAAAAAAAAAAGGAGTAAGGAAATCAAAATGAAAACAAAAACCCCTACCTCGGGTTTAGGATTCAAAGAATCTTCTACGTTCCGCGGAAGACGGCATCGCGGAAGTCGGGCGTCGCGGTCGTCGTTCGTCAAATCCGTTGACGAAGAGTTACGTCCGATGCGACACGTTGTTGGCGGATCTTCGTTTGCCGACGAAGAAGGTCCGAAGAGGAAGCAGAGGTCCGAAGATACTAGGTCTCCGAGTCGATGATCCTTGACGAAGTGTTGTCGTTCTTCGTTGAGGATGAAGACGTTCTTCGTTCTTCGTCAGAGCTTGAAGATGAGAGAGCTCTCCAAAGACAAACCAAGAACTCTAAATAAAATAAGGTTACCTCTTATTTTATTAACACAACACAAAGGAATTTCAATATTTGAAATTCAAAAAGGGAATTAACTCCCTTAATTAAATAAGGGTAACTTAAGCCATTAAAAGAGGGGTTAAGTATGTTGAGAGAAAATGAAAAGACTTAGGGGTTCGTGTGGGCCCCACCACACTTAATCCTCCCAAGGGAGGTTAAGTGGGTGTGGGTCCCACTTCCAACCCCCTTAGGTAGGTTTTTTTTAATAAGTTAAAATAAAATTTGTTATACAATTTTATTTAACTTAACTGAAAAACCCCAAAATGTAACTTTCAACCCGCAACAAACGCAACTCCCGAAAAGGTCTCATTAAGCGAATATCGGCGCTGCGAGTTCAACGGTGCCCTCGGATTTCAATTCCGAGCACCGGATCAAAAGTTAGGAATTCCCGCTCGTTCGTTCACTGAACGTACCCGAGCCAAACTTCGGAAATTAATTCCGGGCACTCCGGGCCTCGGAATCAGGTGCCGTCTGAAACCGCGCTCTTGTAAAAATCCAAAGAAAATTAAGAAAAAAAAATTCCCTTGAATTTTACGGTCTTTACATTACTCCCACCTCAGGGCTTTACGTCCCCGTAAAGATACATCAAAAACTAGGGGAACAAATGAGGGTACTGAGCACGCATCTGAGCCTCCCGCTCCCATGTGCTCTCCTGGAGATTCCCGTGCTACCATCTGATGCGCACAAGAGGAATCGATCGCCCACGCAGGACCCGCTCCTGTCGATCCTCTATCTCCACCGGGACCTCCGTAAAAGTCGCCCCATCGTCAACGTCAAGCTCCCCATGGTCAATGATGTGCGTCGGGTCGTGCACGTATCTCCTCAGCTGGGATACGTGGAAGACGTCGTGCACCCGGTGCAACTGAGGTGGTAGATCCAGACGATAAGCCACCTCGCCAATCCTGCTGAGAATCTGGAAAGGTCCGATGAAGCGCGGAGATAACTTGCCGCCTCGGCCAAATCTCCGAATACCACGTCGAGGTGAGACCCGCAAGAAGACGTGGTCGCCATCCTCGAATTCTAGTGGTCTCCGCCTCCTGTCAGCATATGACTTCTGCCGGCTCTGAGCTGTCCTCATCCGCTCCTGGATGACCTGGACCTTCTCTGTCGTGGCCTGGACCATCTCCGGTCCCACCAGTGCTGATTCCCCAGGGTCTGTCCAGCACAAAGGAGATCTACATGGTCGGCCGTACAACGCCTCGTACGGTGCCATCCCGATGGTGGAGTGGTAGCTGTTGTTGTACGCGAACTCCACCAAGGGTAGGTGGTCCTCCCAACTACGACCAAAGTCGAGGACATATGCGCGGAGCATGTCCTCGAGAGTCTGAATGGTCCTCTCCGTCTGACCATCCGTCTGAGGGTGAAAAGCTGTGCTAAGACGTAGCTGCGTCCCGAACGCCTCCTGCAACCCCTTCCAAAGCCGGGAAGTAAAGCGGGCATCACGATCGGAAACGATAGATGATGTCACGCCGTGGAGCCGCACAATCTCTTGAACATAGAGACGTCCCAAGCTCTCCACTGAGCCCTTCTCTCTGATGGGTAAGAAGTGTGCCGACTTGGTGATTCGGTCAACAATCACCCAGATGGAGTCGTGACCTCTGGAAGTGCGTGGAAGTCCAGTCACGAAGTCCATAGATATGCCGTCCCACTTCCACTCCGGAACCTCCAAGGGCTGTACCAAGCCTGCTGGTACCTGATGCTCAGCCTTCACCTGCTGGCAGGTGAGGCATCGAGAAACGAACTCTGCTACTGCCTTCTTCATGCCCGGCCACCAGTGCTGTCGTCTGAGGTCCTGGTACATCTTCGCCACTCCAGGATGTACCGCTAATGGTGAAGTGTGAAACTCCCTCAACACTTCCTCTCGCAAAGCGACTGGTACCATGGTACGTCCTCTGAAAAGGATGTCGTGCTCTGCTCCAAGGGAGAAACCATCAGGTGTCTGTCCCGAGGATATCTGTGCACGTCGTGTCTCACAGTCAGCGTCCCCATGCTGTGCCTCCCTGACTCGCTGCAGTAGTGGAGGAGTGACTGTGAGAGACTGAAGAAAGGCTGCTCCATCTCTATCCACGAAGGATATCTGCAAAGAGGCTAGCTGCTCCGTCGCCTCCTCAAGTAGCTGAATGCCCGTCCTCCTGCTGAGGGCATCGGCTACTACGTTCCCCTTCCCAGGAGTATAGACTATCTCAAAGTCATAGTCCTGGAGGAACTCGAGCCATCGTCGCTGTCTCAGGTTCAGGTCCTTCTGCGAGAAGATATACCTGAGACTCTGATGATCGGAAAAGACTGTAAAGCGCTCGCCCATCAGATAGTGTCGCCATGTCTTCAGAGCGAAGACCACTGCTGCTAACTCCAGGTCATGGGTAGCGTAGTTCTGCTCATGCGGCCTCAACTGACGTGATCCATAGGCGATCACGGCCCGCTCCTGCATCAGAACACATCCGAGTCCGGTCCCTGATGCATCGCAGTAGACTACGTACCCTACTCCCTCCTCAGGCAACCTCAAGATAGGTGCGCTAGTCAATCTCTGTCTCAGCTCCTGGAAGCTCTGCTGACATCTGTCAGTCCACAAGAAGGGTTTCCCCTTCTTCGTCAAAGCCGTGAGTGATGCCGCAACTCTGGAGAAGTCTGGAACGAATCTCCGATAGTATCCAGCTAGTCCCAAGAAACTCCGAACCTCAGTCACGCTCCTGGGTGGCTCCCATGCTAACACAGCCTCAATCTTCGCGGGATCTACTGCAACTCCCGCCTCAGAGATAACATGTCCCAAAAAGTGGACCTCACGTATCCAGAACTGGCACTTCGAGAGCTTACCATAAAGCTGGTGCTCTCGGAGTGTGTCAAGGACAACTCGCAAGTGATAGGCGTGCTCCTCCTCTGTCGTAGAGTAAATCAGAATGTCGTCGATGAAGACCACGACAAACCGATCGAGGTATGGCTGAAAGATCCTGTTCATGAGAGCCATGAACACTGCTGGAGCATTGGTTACACCGAAAGGCATAACCAAGAACTCATAGTGGCCATACCGACATCTGAAGGCCGTCTTCTGCACATCCTCGTCTCTGACTCTGAGCTGATGATAGCCTGACCGGAGGTCTATCTTCGAGAACCACCGTGCTCCCTTGAGCTGATCAAAGAGGTCATCAATCCTCGGTAGGGGATACTTGTTCCTCACTGTCACCTGGTTCAGGCGACGATAGTCAACACAAAGTCGCAAGCTCCCGTCCGCCTTCTTGGCGAACAATATCGGGGAAGCCCAGGGTGAAACACTGGGTCGGATGAACCCCTTGCCCTGCAAGTCCTCCAACTGTACCCGTAGCTCTCGAAGCTCGGCGGGGGCCATTCGATATGCTGGAGTGGATATCGGGGCTGTCCCGGGGTACAAGTCAATATAAAAGTCTACCTCTCTGCGAGGAGGTAGCCCTGGAACGTCGTCGGGAAAAACGTCCGCGAACTGATCCACCACTGCAGGAAAACCAGGACTCCGCACGTCAACTACTCCAAGGATAAGGCTAGCCAACTGATGAGTGATGGGCTGTCCTCTCCTCCGCGGAAGTCCATCCTGTGCTGCTAAGGCTCCCTTCTCGCCGGTGAAGGTGAACCTGCTTCCGTCGGTGCGTACACATCGCACCTTGCGCCTAAAACAGTCAATCTGTGCATGGACCGTAGACAGCCAATCCATGCCCAAGATGACGTCGTAAGGCCTCGACGCTGCTACAAGAAGATCCCAGCCGAAGCTCTCGCCTCCTAGAGTAAGCTCACACTGCCGGCACCAGTGCGTAATCGTCGAGTCTGCTCCCGTAGGAGTCTCTAGCCGTAAGGATCGAGCCAACGGCTCTGTCGGAATCTCCGAGCTCCGAACAAGGGCAGCGGCTATGAAAGAATGACTCGCTCCTGTGTCTATAAGAACTGCAGCAAGGGTGGAATAGACACAGATAGTACCTCGAATCATCTCGGGTGCGCCGTGGTCGTAGGCCTCTGCTGCCTGGAGCTGTGCCTGTCGCTGCCCGCCAGCTCCCTGTGGTCGGGGTGGACCTCCTGGTGGTGGTGGTGGTAAAGCCTCAAAGCGTCGGCAACCACCAGCTGCTCGTCCAGCTCCTCTGCCTCGTCCGCCTCCTCCCTGCGGACCGCCACGGTCGACCCTCTGCCTCTGCCTCGGTGGTCCATCTACTGACTGCTGCTCCTCGGCACGGCGGGTCGGGCAGTCACGAGCCATGTGGCCCTGTCCGCCGCATGAGTAGCACTGTCTGCCTCTCGGAAGACTGGCTCCGCGCTGTGTGCCCCGCACTGCGGAGCCAGTGCCCTGAGGTCGTCTGCCTGAAGGTCTGGTCTGTCTGGTCCCCTGAGTCATCCGTCGACTGCCTGCTGCAGATGACTCTGCCACGTGCCGCCCTGCGGTGGGTCGCTGTGCTGGTGTAGACTCAGCAAGGAAGCTCTCGATCAGAAGAGCCCGCTCCAGTACTCCTGTCTGAGTCGGTATGCTGAGGGAGATCAGCGATGCCCTGATCTCGTGTCTCAAACCCTGCTCGAAGGTCCGGGCCCGGAAGAATGGGTCCCGTACCATGTCGGTCGAGTAGCGCGAGAGTTCGGTAAATCTCGCCGAGTACTGGGCGACCGTCATGCTGCCCTGCCGCAGCTGTAGAAGCTCCTGGATACGCACCGCTCGAAGGGTGGCCGGGACGAACTCAGAGCGGAAGAGGCTCTCGAAGTCCGTCCAGAGTAGAGATGCCTCATCGTGCACCTGGAGCATCAGGCTCCACCATCGTCCTGCTGCTGCGTGTAGTAGGCTCGCAGCGAGGATCACCATGAGGTCTGCTGGTGTCCTCACTAGCCTAAACACTCGAACCACTGCCTCCAGCCAGTCCTCTGCTGCCTGGGGATCCGTCTCCCCGCGAAACCTGGGCGGTCGCTGTCGCTGAAACTCATGCAGTGCGCTGAGGCGACGTGCATCGTCAGCAGCTGCTGCTGGAAGCATCGGGGGATCGGCGGGTAAAGCTACCGCCGGTGCCACTACTGGAAAAGGGCCATGCACCGAAGCCTCGTCGCTCGGTGGGCTGTCGTCTCGCTCGACCATCGGAACCCTAGCTGGCTGCCGTCGTGGGGCCATCCTGAAAAGGAAACAGGTGCGCCACGGTTAGAACAGTATACCTGGTGAGCTGAAATAAGTAATCACAAAGAGAACTTGAGACTTTCATAAAGCAAATCAGTATACCCGGTGAGCTGACACAAGCAATTACAAAGAAAACTTGAAACACACACGCAATCAATGTTTTTGTGCATTAAGTCGGAAATCAGAAGTCAGGGTCCTGGTGTACGGATACGTCGGCCGCCGCACCAACACTGGACTCCCTGGACTGATATCCACACTCAATACGCTAAAAATTATTGCTTCACATAGAAAAGATCAGAGTTCGCGGTAGAACCGAACTCCTCTGATACCAATTTGTCACGACCCGCCCTCGGGGTCCGTGCCGTGACTACCCCAAGCCCGCCTTCCATAGGCCAGGGGCTGGCGACTAGCACCAAGGCGTAAATCCCAGTAAATTGGGAAGGCATTGCCTTTGAAAAGTAAACACACACCACAGAGTAAACAAGCGGAAAGTAAACACTAAGCAAGCAGAGTACAACTGAAAGTGCGGAAAAGTAAATGGGCCAGAATACAAACCCAAACTGAAAGTAAAGTACAACTCGAAAAGGAAAAAACAGCAACTGTAAAGTAAAGGCCGCTACTCCGAGCTGTCCACCGGAAATCCCACCTGAAGGGTGGGTACAGATAGCTCCTCTGCTCCACGGGTCCCACCGTCCGCTCCGAGCACGTCCCGCCCAGTGGTTCACCTCCGGGTACCGTCCTGCTGTGCAAGCCTCAGCTAAGGTCTACGCTGTCCGTCGTCTGCAACCAACACAACGTAGTGCGGGCAAAGCCCGTGCAGGGGTGAGTATAAGCTACTCAGTAGGGACCCCGAGACCCCAGAAGGTCTCTCAAATCCACAAAGGATAAACAACGAAGAAAAGTACAAACACGAAGTAACAACCGACACTGCTTAGGTATATGCCCATACATATACCTAAGTCATAAATTCAAATACGCTCCAACCTCCGAGCCCAAGTACAACTCAGTCCACGCAGGAAAGTATACGTATTCCACATAGGAAAGCAATACATAATCCACACAGGATTGTACAACACAATCCACACAGGAAAACAACAGGTTTCAGCTCACACAGGTATACTTCTTCAAGGACGATAAAGATGATCACTGATCCATCTAAGTCGTCGGACCCACGAAGGATCGATAGGTAACTAACCCCCGCAGAAGACCCACACAGGATCGGGCTCACACAGAACCTGTAGGCGCTGGCTCACACAGAACCGCTGAGCGCAAGGACCCACACAGGATCGGGCTCACACAGAACCTGTAGCACTGATCCACGTAGGATCGCTGAGTGCTGTAGTCGTCGTCGTCGAATCCACACAGGATCTCTGTACTGTCGTCGTCGCAGTCACAGTAGCAGTCGTAGCAGTAGTAGCAGTCGCAGCCAGCACTAGGGTTCCCGCACACAGCAAGCTCGTACGGAGGGTCCGCTCCACGAGCCGAGAGGCTGATACATCAACTGTCACGAAGACCGAAGTTGATCTATCCAAAAGTTCCGTATCGTCAACAGGAACTCAACGCAACAGACGGCGCGTCGATCGGACGCCCGGTCTGAGAGTTATTGGCATTTTCGTCTCCGGGGCCCGGTTGGTTTTTAAGGCAAAACCAACCCGACCGTACTCCACCTGCGTCCAAACCTCGGGCGGAGTATGTCAAAAGATCCGTCTCACTAAGAGGAACACTACGCGACTGACGACACGTCAATCGGACGTCCGTAACTCAAGATATGAGCGTTTCCGCTCCGAAGGCCCGGTTGGTTTCGTGAACGAACCAACCCGGCCGAACTCTAAGTAAACCGAAACCTTGAGTGCGATATACCGAAACGACCGTCTCGATCCAAGGATCGCGTTGCCGCAGACGGTTCGTCATTCGGAGGTCCGAGGCTCAAGTTATGAGCCAAGAACCGAATCTGGTCCGAAACGGGGGGTCCGGGTCCGGGCCGACCCGGCCCGACCCCCCCCCCCCCCTCTGGACGGCGCGGCGGCCGGCGGCGGCGGACGGCGGCGGCGGGCGGCGGCGGCGGCGGGCCGCGTGGCGGCGGCGGCGGGCCGCGTGGCGGCGGCGGCGGGCCGCGTGGCGGCGGCGGCGGCGGGCCGCGCTGGCGGCGGCGGCGCCGCACGGGGTGGTCACGCGGGGGGCTTGATTGCCCCCGCTGATTGACCAAGGCGGCACGGCTTTGAGCCGTGCCTTTGCCAAAAAAACGGCCCCCGCAAATGGGGGGCCGGCTGGACGAACCGGGGGGGGGGCTTTGCCCCCCCCCCCCTCCTTTAATTGAACCGCCCCCCCTCATTAAGAGGGGGGTTTGAAGAACCGGCCGGGGGGTTAATCCCCCGGTTTTTATGACATCCGGCCGGCCCGCTGGCCGGCCGGTTTTTACCAACGGGACCGGAAATTCTGGTCCCGCCCTCGACTTCCGACGCCGGCGGCCCGGCCGCCGGTCTTTCCTTCCGCCGCGGCCCAGAACCGGCCGCGGTCTCCTCGTCCCGCCGCGGCCCGGAACCGGCCGCGGTCTTCTCGTCCCGCCGCGGCCCGGAACCGGCCGCGGTGTTCGTCGTCCGGCGCGGTGCGACGGCACCGCGCCCCATTCGCCGTGCCATGAATCCTTCCAACGCGGCGCGACGGCGTCGCGTTCTTGAAGACTCTCCTCGGCGAAGCGCGACGGCGTTGTACAAAATAAACGAACGATCGTCCGCGTGGTGCGACGGCACCACGCTACTTGTTTCCACCAGCATAAACAAACATGAACGATGGAGGGGGGATTCGGCCGGGTTCGTGCGGCCCGGCCCCCCTCACGTTAAAGAAATAAAAACGAAACTTAAATAAATAAGCCACACGTTATACTTATCATTCATGATCAAAAAAAAAAGGAGTAAGGAAATCAAAATGAAAACAAAAACCCCTACCTCGGGTTTAGGATTCAAAGAATCTTCTACGTTCCGCGGAAGACGGCGTCGCGGAAGTCGGGCGTCGCGGTCGTCGTTCGTCAAATCCGTTGACGAAGAGTTACGTCCGATGCGACACGTTGTTGGCGGATCTTCGTTTGCCGACGAAGAAGGTCCGAAGAGGAAGCAGAGGTCCGAAGATACTAGGTCTCCGAGTCGATGATCCTTGACGAAGTGTTGTCGTTCTTCGTTGAGGATGAAGACGTTCTTCGTTCTTCGTCAGAGCTTGAAGATGAGAGAGCTCTCCAAAGACAAACCAAGAACTCTAAATAAAATAAGATTACCTCTTATTTTATTAACACAACACAAAGGAATTTCAATATTTGAAATTCAAAAAGGGAATTAACTCCCTTAATTAAATAAGGGTAACTTAAGCCATTAAAAGAGGGGTTAAGTATGTTGAGAGAAAATGAAAAGACTTAGGGGTTCGTGTGGGCCCCACCACACTTAATCCTCCCAAGGGAGGTTAAGTGGGTGTGGGTCCCACTTCCAACCCCCTTAGGTAGGTTTTTTTTAATAAGTTAAAATAAAATTTGTTATACAATTTTATTTAACTTAACTGAAAAACCCCAAAACGTAACTTTCAACCCGCAACAAACGCAACTCCCGAAAAGGTCTCATTAAGCGAATATCGGCGCTGCGAGTTCAACGGTGCCCTCGGATTTCAATTCCGAGCACCGGATCAAAAGTTAGGAATTCCCGCTCGTTCGTTCACTGAACGTACCCGAGCCAAACTTCGGAAATTAATTCCGGGCACTCCGGGCCTCGGAATCAGGTGCCGTCTGAAACCGCGCTCTTGTAAAAATCCAAAGAAAATTAGGAAAAAAAAATTCCCTTGAATTTTACGGTCTTTACAAAGGTAATATTTTATCCAAGCCTCGTATATACAATATGAACACAAAACATAGATGCCCAACGATCATGCCAAAATAAACATTTCAATAAAACAGCTTTTTATTGAAAACTATTTCTGTCAAAACCATTTCAATTCCAAATTATTTAAACTCATAAACATTTCAATAAAACTTCATTTTTATTGAAAACCATTTCTATTGAAACCCAAATTTTCATCAACCATTTATTTATTCAATAAATTTCATAATTTAAAATCATCATTATAAATTAAACCTCCTTTTGCACAACTATTCACAAAGATCACGCAATTTCACAAAAACCATAAATCATCAAAAATGAATATTTTTACATGAATTTTACAATCAATAAAACCATTTTAATATAAGAAAATCAATTCTATCAAGAGGAGTTGAGAGAAAAGTCGCCTACCTCAAATGTCTTGACGAAACTTTGACAACAAACAAAGAACAAACAAGAAAGAAGGACAATTATGCATGAGCAGCATTAGATTTATTATCCTAGAAATATCATGACTGAAAATTGAAATATTTGGCATCCAAAAACGTAGATATACCCACTATAGGTTCAGATCTAAGAAAGAAAGGAGATCGGAGAAGTAGATCTAATCAGATCGAAGAAATCATGACAAATCCATAATGAATGGTGACATACCTCAAAAATCAGACTCGAAATCACCAAGGGAAGGATCCGGAATGGCTTCAAATTCTATGGGAAGGGTTATCCAGCTTTATAGAGAGATTAATATCAAATTAGGGGCGTTTTGAAGCCAAAAAAAATATATAGAGTAAAAATGATTAAGATTCTAGAAAATAGGATCTAGATTTGACCTCTGCACAATATTTGACCACACAGTTTGTGAAAAATATGTATGTATCATGCAAACTAATTTATTGTCCAAACACCCCATATAAAAACAACAAACTCTCCCATCCTCCAACTTTACCCTTTCTATGGAAGCACATTTTTTGATGGAAACATCACTGTTTACGGAAACACCCAACATTATGGAAATATCCATTTTTATGGAAACAACCAACATTATGGAAAGATCCAAATTTATGGAAACTACCAACATTATGGAAACATCCAAATTTATGGAAACTACCTACATTTTGGAAACTATATATTTAATGGAAACACTCTATTTTATGGAAGATATCTATTTTATGGAAACTCTCTATTTTATGGAAACTCTTTATTTATTACACACCAAATCAAAAAAACGTGAGGAAAACGGTTATGTACCTGAAAAAGGGGGTACTAAAAACTTAGCATGAGGCATATGTTATAGTTTTTGAGTGAGTTTATAGAGCAGCTATCCGTGTTGCAGTTATTCTCCATGGATAGTGATGGAGAAAATTACCTCCATTCTATGACAATCACTCCCCCAATCCTTCTGTGAGTTCAGAAGACACAACATGGGGACATTGACTCTGTGGCCCGACATGCTCATATATCCATAGGGTAGACTCCTAACAGGTTTTTTGAATGTGGGGAGCTCATCATCATCTTTAGAAGACACACATATGGTACCAGTGATGCTGTGAGAGGAGTTGTTGAGGGAGTTTCACGCATTCCATTTGGCTTCACATACGGGTGTGGTGAAGATGTACCAGGACCACTGAAATCAGTACTAGTTTCTAGGGATGAAGAAATTCATTACAGGATTTGTATCATGATGCCTCACTTGTCCGAAAGTGAAGGCCGAGCATCAAGTACCGGATGTCTTAGCTCAGCCACTCAAGGTTCCATAATGGAAGTGGGATGGTGTCTCGATGGACTTCATGATAGGGATACCACATGTGTCTAGGGTCCATGACTCTATCTAGGTTACCATTCACCGACTAACCATGTCGGACCACATCTTACCCATTGTAGAGAAGGGATCAGTAGAGGGCTTGGGATGTATCTACATAAAAGAGATTGTACAGCTTCACAAGGTGTCATCAAAGATCATCTCAGACTGTGATTCTCATTTTACATCCTGCTTGTGTAAGGGATTGTAGGAGGCATTCATGACGCATCTACACTGAAGAACATCATTTAACTATCAGGCAGATGGTTAGATAGAGAGGACCATATAGACAATCAAGGATATTATTTGTCCTTATGTCCTTGATTTTTGATGCAGTTTTTAAGACCATCGTCTACTGGTGGAGTTAGCATACAATAATTTTTAGCACTCGACCGTCAGCATGGATCCATTTGAGGTAATGTACGGGAGAACTTGTAGGTCCCCACTATACTGAATAGAACTAGGGAAGTCAGCACTTATTGGTCCAGATTAGGTACATGCTACCGTGGAGAAGGTACAAATCATCATGGAGTGTATGAAGACTGCACAAAGTTTGAATAATTCATACGATGATATGAGATAGAGACTCTTGGAGTTAGAGGAAGGAGACCATGTCTTCCTACAGGTCTCACCCCGATGATGATTAAAAAGGTTTGGTCAGGGAGGAAAGCTATCTCTGAGGTTCATCAGTCCTTTCTAGATCCTCAGCAGAGTAGGTTAGGTGTCTTATCGTCTAGATTCTCCCTCAAAGATACAATGTGTGCATAATTTTTTCTATCTATGACATATGAGGAGGTAAATTCATGATTCATCGCATGTTATCGACTGGGGTGAGCTGGACATCGAAGATGGGGTGATTTTTTTGGAGTTCTAGGTAGAGAAAGAGGATCGAAAAGAGATGGTCTTTCAAGGGTGGTTGATTCCTTTTGTACGAGTTCGTTGGTAGCAAGGGAACCTCTAGGAGAACACATTGTAGTGAGAGGTTCATATTTTTGCTCAGTACCCTAATTTTTTTATTAGCCTTTGTTTTCTCTATCGAGGACGTAAAGCCTTATGGTGGAGATAATTTAATGTCCCGAGAATTCCATATATTTTTTTAATTATATGTAATTATTATGAATCTATGAAAATCAACGAAACATTATTACGATGCCTAGAGTGCCTGGAATGATCAATCAAAAAATGTTAAGCATTAAATAGTCCATGTAAGTGTTTTTCCTGAAAAAATAGAATAAATATTAAATAGGTTTTGGGATTAGAAATCAAAGGGCACTGTTATGTTTTGGATGTCAGGTTTTTCTTAGTCGCGACATATGTTTAGTTGGTAAAGGCCTCTGGTGAGAAAAGGAAAAAATTACATATCCATAAATAAAATTATTAAATAAAATTATTATATTTTTCATATTCTTATATCTCTTGAATGAAGAATCGGAATTAAAATCTGAGACCACCGATGAACTCATGAGTGTATTCATTCCTTAGGGAGTTCCTTACATTGGCCGGAGTGGGCCAATATTGAATGTTATTTTTTGGTAATAATGAAAATAATTAAGTAACAATTTTTTATTATTAAATACTATAACTCTTAAATGGTCAATCAGATTAGAAATCCAAGGGTACCATTGAACTCAGGATGGAATTCTCCGCTAAGGAAGAGCCTAAGCATGACTGGTGTGGGTCGCGAGTAACCGTTAGTAACTTTTTATTTTATTAAATTACGTTTAGTAAATGTATGGGAATCATTTTTTAAGTTTTTAACCGTTGCTCAGAATTGAAATCTGACAGCACCGTTGAATTAGTAGTGCCAGGATTCTCATAAGGGTAGCTTCACTTTGACCCCAGTTGGTCTGGTGAAAAAGTTAATTTTGTTTCTTAAAAAAAAAAATAACTTACAAAAATTATTTTTTCCCTTTTATAACTCTTGAGTGGAAGTGGAGGGACCCATCACTTGTCAAGCAATTTAATGAAATTACTATTCTATTTTGTAACCTAGACATTGTGACATTATATGTGGTTCAAAAATGAAGCACATTACTATCATGAAACATGTTTGGATCCTTCGTCTATTTAATAGAATATTGGTCATAGGCTTTTGGGATGAAGGTGAGAAACCTTTGACAATGTGTTGTGCCAAATTCCAAGGAGGATCTAATGCTTGGAAGACAATGTCAGAGGAATTGAATCATGAATAAAGAATGTCAGAGGCTTCGCCAATTGTGGATTATCCTTCCACCACACCAAAATCTCCAATCAAATTCGAGGTATGGGGTTTATTTATTAAATATTATCTTTCATGAATTGAATAATCTATCGCTTTTTAAAATTATAATGCAGAGGGAATGTTCCCAATGAACAAGGACAGACACACCTATGATTCATTCATGTTGCGTTCTCTAGGGGAAAAATTTACAACTCAACATAAGGTTGAAACCGGGAGGCACTCAATGACGAAGACATCCCAGAAAGCTCGTAGATGCGTCGAGAAGGAAGAACAGACCACCAGAGCCCACACAGTGGATCACGGAAGTCCCTTGGGCGCAGAACCGATGCAACGACCCCAGTGACTAGCACCATCAGGAGAAGGTGGTTGTCAGTGCTTACCATCCATCTAATGAGGCAACGCCACGTGGCATCGGGGCAGACAGACAGGTGGTCGACTCTCGGTAGGCCGCGGAGGCAGGATGCAGCACATCATCGCTCACTGCGGTGAATAGGCAACACCAATGAAGCTATGGTAATTGAGGGATCCCGTACCTTCCAGTTTCCACGGCTGATGGGGCAGTGCCACCTAGTTCAACTATTTAATGAACCGAATGACTCTTTGATCCATTTTGTTGGTGGACCACGTGACCCCCATGCAGGTCGCTCAAGATGGCGGGCCGAGATGTGTCATCCCAGCTAGCTAAGCCCACCACGTCTGGGCCCAGCCAGAGTCAGTTAGACCTGAACCGAGCCAGGTCGGCCCAGAATCGGTCAGGATGGCTTATGGTTTTGAGGATTTATCTAATCATAACTTTCTATAAAAAGGAAAAAAGTAAATATTTAAAAAAATACGAGTGTGCATTAATCATTCATTATGCTTTACGTTGATCATGACCTTACTTTGAGTTTTGGGGGAAGAGGGTGTTTTTACTTTAAATTGTGGAATTTCATTGAAATTTTGATATCATGAGTTGTACATAAGAGATAAACCTCCTCTTAGAGCCTTAATGTTTAAAAAATAAAATCCTTCCAACCTTAAGCCTCCGAGTTATTTGAACCTTTATTGAAAATTCATCATGATTTTAGGTGCCTTTTGTTTTTACAAGGTGGAGAAAGTAGTTATTTTACAAGATTTTAGATAAGGTGCATGTTATAATGATATTAGAATAACACTACTTGAATTATATCATGAGATATGAGAGTCAAAATTCAAAGGTGAGGTAAATTATGTTGTGTCATACTTAATAATAATGAATTGAGAAGCTTGAATGAAAGAAAGAAGAACTTCCATTTTTTCAATGGGGAAAAGTAAAATACAAGAATTAATTTTTTCATAGAAAAATAGATAATTGAATTTATATTTTATGTGTATTTTTTAATGTTTTATTTGACATTGAAAATTGTTATATTTTATTAAATTAATGATTGAATATTGTTATCATTGACGTCCTCTACATTCTATTTTGAGATTTTATGCTTGAGGACAACATTGGTTTAAGTGTGGGAGAATTGATAAAGATAACATTTTTCACAATTTTTATATGAATTTAAATTGTTTTAATCATCCTAAATTATTAATTTGAGCATATATGAATCATATTATAGTTTTTGTGTTATTTTGATCCTAAATGAAAAAATTTCTTAATTTAGTGATTATAACAGATTGTTATCACATAGTTATTTTTTTCATTTATCATAAAATTTATGTACAAACATTGTGGATCAATTTTTTTAGAATCCTTATTAAATTTCTTTTAATTCTGTCATGCGGACTAGGACGTTAATCAGTCATCTTTAGGACGTACACAATCAATGAAGTTGAAGCTTTTCCAAGAGGAGAGAGAGGACCCACCTCTATAATGGATTCAAAATTCACTCTAAACACACCCAAATGAGATGATTCAACTTTGCGATGAAATACTACTAAAAGTTTCATTCACAAAATAAATTACATAGAGTTTGGAATACATAAAGGTGGACATTGTATGACATATATTGGAAGAAAGATGAGTGGATCCACTGTCCAAAAACAGAAATCGCCAATGAGAAAATTATAACTCCAACAACCAGTGGAAAAATGAGCTTAAAGTTTGAGTGTAACTTCAAACACATTAATGAGAAAATTTAATGAAGGTTTCCACACATTATTCATCCAATTAAAGGGTCAACAATGTGACAAATTTTGGAGGATATAAATCTATCTATAAAAGGAGAGGAGCTCCTACATCTCAAATCATTCCTTTCCATCCCCACACCATCTGGGTCACCAAGGAGTGGAGG
This sequence comes from Viscum album, assembly GCA_963277665.1. Classification (NCBI taxonomy): domain Eukaryota; kingdom Viridiplantae; phylum Streptophyta; class Magnoliopsida; order Santalales; family Viscaceae; genus Viscum; species Viscum album. Next base: position 1,931,668,037 of record OY728132.1, on the reverse strand, counting down.
CCAATGGGACATTTAGATTTTTTCTACATTCATTATTTTATTTTTATTTTAGTTTTATTTTACCATGTAATGAATTCATATGTTTTATTGATGTTCTTACCTTTTCTTCTTCCACCCCTTATCTCATCCAACACTAATTCTCATTCTCTCTCTTTTATACTTCCATTATGATCTCTATGCACTCTGCCATGGAAAAAGACTAACTTGAGGCTTGTACTGGGGGATGATTCATGGTGTTATTTATTATTTTGTTTCAATTTAATTTTTTTATTCTCTTGTGGTAGAGGCATAAATATTTCACGGGTTCAGCAGTCGTCCGCCACGACATTGTTTCAAAATCTATTTCTTTCCATTGATTCATTCATTTTACCTCATATCTCTTAAGAAAATCATTTATACTGTGGATTTGGAGTTTCTATAAGGGATGAAATGACATACAGTGGAGTCGGGTACTGTATGAATAACATTCTCAGTTGAGGTGTTACTCTATTTGACTATTTGAAGAGCTATGGTTTGGTGTACCAGATGAATGCTAAAATCACAAACTAAATAAATCAATAAAAAATAATCCTATAATGAGGTTTTAGATAATGAATTATCAAATTGAATTTAAATAATAATTAATTAATTAATGAACCCATCTTATCCATGTATAGACCCAAAACTTGACGTACATGGAAATAACATTACTTTTCTGTAATACTTAATACATAACAAAAACAAACACACAATGTTCGTAATAGTTTAGTGTCTTTGGAAACTCTGAACAAAATCTTCTAATCCTTGTGAAATATCTTCAACATCTCCCATAAAGATCTTCCCCTTTGGGTTTCTTTCATAAAACATTTCTTTATATCCTGAGGAAAAGAAAACATATACAGGGTTATCTCAAATGCTCAGTAAGGGTAAGCATGGAGATAATAAAAAAACCCATGTACATTTGAACTTATAAACATGAACATATTATTTAAATATCAAAATCTTGAGCAATGACATAAAACATAGCAGTACATAAGGCATAGATACATCAATCCTGATAAAATAGCATGGGAATAAAACATGTAATTGTGGAAACCATTAATGACATTATATGATTTCCATTTTAGACAAGGAATTGCTTCCAAGACCATATTAGTGGAGAAAGTCTCTTTCTGAATCGAGTTCACTCCTCATTCCAGTCCTGTAACACTGAACCGGATTAACTTACCATTCCAGCCATATCTATCTCATGAGATATAAATCTTTACCCAATGTATTGGAGGGATATATAGGTCCCACCCATGTCATAATGAAATCATTCTTACTTGTGGCACAACATAAACATAAACATTCATCATAACCCAAAGAATAAAAATGGGTTTCATAAACATCATCCCATCATCACATAATCCATATTAAACAAATAGATATCATCTAATAATAATTAAAATCACACCATGTAAATAATAGAGACATTATACTTGAAACATAAACATTCTAAATAATGTCATCTTATATGGAATATAGTTTTGATAAAACACTTGAAATGAATTCTTGGGGAAAATATCCATTCTTCTTCAAAGTCTTTTTCTTTTCACAAAAACCAATGAAATTTTAAAATAAAAGTATTTTTTTGAAAATATTCATAAAAGTTTGTATAAGAAACTTCATTGAAATAAGTCGTTATAAAACCGTAAAAATCCATTCACGCCATATAAGTTAAAAATAACATTCTTCTCGTACTTTTGTCGGAAAAGTCAAAAAGTACCTCGTATGGTAATCAAAAGAAAGATTCCTTACATACCATTTAGTAAAAGTACAAAATGGGTAAAAAGGACTTTAAACATACATGAAACCATTTTTAGAATATTGGCACATGGATAATATATATAACCCCAGTAAATACATGTGAATAAACAATCTCGGATACAAGCGATATTGGAAACGTTTTCCCTTACCTTATGTCTGATATGCTTCGTAAGTATCTAAAACTCTTGTACAATGATTTAAATAATGTCATTGACATATCATTGAATCATATTAATTGTTATGATATCATATATGGTTCACATATGACTTTATATTACCCGTTCTTTTGTAAATTCCATGTTAAATCAGCGTTTTGGTACAATCTTTTCTTTTATCGTACGTGTTTCGACTTAATGTTTTTTATATTATTACTTATATATAGATTTAATTAATTACAGAATTTAAAATATGATTTATATATAATATATATTCATAATATACATATATATAATAGATCGATAAATGAAAAGAAATACACCGTTCATGGAGACGGTAGGTCGTACTTACGCATGAAGGTTGTTTTTCGTTTCCTTATTGAATCAAATGGAATTAAGTAGATGAAATACATATATATATACATAAATCTAGTTGAATTATTATGTCATATATTTCAGGATTACTTATTATATATAATTTATAATCATTCTTGATTGTTAACATGAAAAATGAATCTCATAGCATCGTGGAGACGGTAATCTGTACATACGCACGAGCGATGATATCATTCCCATATATATTGAATGGTATTGGAGTGGATAAAATAATATCAATGAATCTGTATGTTGTTATAATAATTATATATAGTTATTCTTTACACCATTATACCCATCCAAGTAAGGTGGTGGTGGGAAAACTGATTACACCACATCGTGGAGACGGTATTTCGTACGTACGCACGCACGGTGATTTCGTTTTCCATAGGATGGATAGAAGGTTAAAGAGGGTTGTTTCATATTTATAATAAGATATCATTATATAATTAATACTGATGTTATTACTTTATAATGAAACAACTAAAGAAGAGAAAGTAGAAGATGAAAGAAACTTGAAAGAGTCGGTAGAAGAGATTACCGCTTCTTCAATGCACCTCATTTATGCTTCTTCTTAGGAAACTAGAGTTTGAATTTTGAGAAGACCAAATCCTCTATGATGTAACTAGAGAGGTTTATAAGAGTAATTGGCAGGGGTTAACCGAGATTCAAGGCACAAAAGGGTGTGAATATAAGAGGAAAGGGGTGCTCTTTTTATAAGGGAGGAGAGGGGCACCTTTGGAAAAACATAAAATATTATTTTATAATAAAGTCATATTCGGTTTATAATTGCTCCAAATTGATTTTTTTAGAAGTTAAAGTTGGGATTGGTCGAAATCCTCTCAACCAATAGGTTTTAGAAAAGTTTTGTTTTTTATTTTAACCTTATAATTTTGATTTAACTCTAAGTTAAATAATTTAACATTTACCGTGTCTTCTTGTTTTCTTACACTATATAGTTAATAAACATACTATAACAAGACAAACGAACCTCAAGTGGTTCATTATTAATATATATATCATTATCTATGTCATTTGACAGAACAATAGTTTTTTAGGAATATAATAACAAATAAAAATATAATATTTATTTTAAAAACTATTTTATGTCAATGTTGACACTATTTGGTAATTTATTTTTGTGAAAATCAAAACAACATGATCAGTTCAAGAAAAGTTAATTAAATCTATAATAATGTGTCATATTAACCTATAAAATTATTTTAGTTCATAAATGTCTCAAAGTAAATTTATTTGTGTATTTATAACATCAATTATGTTAATATTTCATTAATAAAGTAATTACTGAATCAACATTGTGTCATAAATATATTAAATTATTTAATGTCTAAAAATTGTAAATAAAATAGCATTATGTAGGAAATCTTTTTATATTTCTAATGAATATTTATAGTCTAATTTATCTTATGTATAACCCTATATTAAAAATGATTTAGTTATTAACCTATGATTTTAACTATTTTAACCCTTCTTTAAATAAAGCAATAATAAGTGCCCTAATCTAATCCATGTGGACGAAAATGGTCATATTTTATTCCTAAGGTAGTTTTTGGTTGAATTACACTTATCAAATAGAATTAGGACATGTTCTAGTGTAATAATAATATCATTTTTACCCGTAATTACCCTATTTACTTGTAATTGTGGTAAATAAACGTAAAAAGTTACTATTCACCAAAACATATTTTTATCTTATTGAACCACATTTTACTCCTTGATATTTACTATGTCTCTTTTATTTTTGAAATTTCACTCACAGATGCGGTAAAATTACGTTTTATGTAAATTTTCAAATTCTCTGAGGAGGTGGGTAAAAGACGGTGAAAAGTTCAATAAAAATTTTATATATCTAAAATTTTTATAAAATGACTCCAATGAATTACATTGAAATAATACACGTATTATATATCAATTTTGACCTAAAAATTATTTAAATAAAATAAATAATTATTTAAATAAAAATTTGGTTTTAAACTATAAATCGATGGTTTTCACTATTCATCAAAAATTGAAAGTTTTCAGAAAAATACCAAAAATTCACCCTAAGCTAATTTCAATATTCTGAATCCCAAAATGATGTCCATTTTGAATGATAAAATTTATAAAATTTCAAAACATTGGTATTACTATTCATAACGGCTGGTTTATATAACATATCGTTGTTTAGTGGCACCCGGTATTGTGTATAACACACGCTATCGAGGAAGGTCGTGATTGCGTGTAATGCTAGCCAAGTCAGGGTTGCGTGTAGTGAAATATTCCTTTGTTTTTGTTTATAATAGAATCCAACCATATTTCATTTATACATTGAATATATATATATATATACACACACTCAATGTTGCGTAGAATAACTTCTAACAAACTAAATTGAAATTTTGTATAACACGATCCATGAATAGTGTTGCATATACTGCAAACTAATATAGTGTTTCATATAACGAAATCTAATCATGGTGTGGAGTACAACAGAAGAAATAAAAGAAATTAAAAAGACTCTTTCTCATAAAATTTTGTGGTGTTACATTCTACCCCCCTTAAAATCAATTTCTCCCTCAAAATTTTTCGGGGTTATAAATGGTTTACTACTTGAAAGTTTCATTAATAGAAACCCACATCATAAAATGGAATACCAAAACTTAATTTTAAAAACTAAAGTATGAAACGTAACGGTTACACAAAATAACTCACCACTGGGTTTCCACATAGGAGAACATATGAGAAAATATTGATATGGAAGAGAAATATAACCATCAAGTTCTGATGGAGAGTGGTAGAGAACATGGTTATGAAAAATCCCAAAATTACAAAGCCATAAATTTGTGATGATCTAAGGTACGATCTGACTCATCAGATATGAGGGTATTAGGAAAACATTTTTGGTTTTCAAGATCATTTCCCTAATGTTGAAAAAATCGGAATTAGAAGAAATACTTTCTTGATTTTGGTACAATCTCACCATTGGTCATTCCATGAACAATTTCCACTTAATCTCTTAAAGAAATGAAGTTGATTTTTTCATTCGTGAAGTGTTAGAAGATCATATGAAAGCATGATGTTTTATTCCATCTATCTCAAACAAAAGGTCAGAAAAAGTAATCAAATATACATAAGTCCATCTATGGTGATGTTAATCGTATATGATTCCAAAAATGGACTTATACTTCATCTATCATACCGCTTAATAAAATAAAACTAGTTTCTACTAACCAGGACTTCTTGTAGGCCAGTGGTAGGCAATAAAGGCCTATCGCACTTCGGTTGTTGGTTTGATTCCCACAGCCTTGTCCGACACGACGGGTGTTCGCCCATCCTGCAGGTTGCCCTTTTTCTAAAACTACATTATTATAACATTACAGAAATTTTATCGAAAACAAGTTATAGCCTTAAACAATACTATCTTATATATAACTTAATTCATTCCAATCTTTAGGCTTATCCAAAATACTTCAGTCCATGCTCATAGTATAAAGAAAATGATTAATGGAAAGGTCACACAATAAGCAAGTGAATACCATTAATTATCCCCCATATATCATAAGATATATCTTGTTTATTGAATTCCAAATATGTAAATACCTTAATTATGTATTCTATTGAATCATAAAATATCATAGAACCATAGTGAAAACATGAATGCTATCAAAAGTTAACTCTTTCCACTTACGAAAATTCCAAAAATTCTACATACTCCAATCATGATATCACTTTTTCCTTATATCAGCCATGAGCTCATTAATATTATCAATCATATTATTTTCTCCTTATCCATTCATTATGTGCATATCATATTCCTTATGAAAGTATTTCAAAAACTTTTCATGGTTACAGGTACCATTAATCATATACTTTCAAATACTCAAGAAAAGACAACAGTGTAACAATCCTTAGATTTTTATTTATTCCATAGTACAATACATTATTCTTGATAAACATGAAGTAATTCCACTACCTTATTAAACCACTGACTAAGCTTCATCATCTTATTCCTCAACACTTCATTCATATCATATATCATTTGTAGTCTCTTCATCATCATCCACATAAATACTACCCAAACAACCATGAAGATCCACTTCATGAGATTTTCCTTCCGGGAATTGGTTTGCATAATGCCCGTAAATTCCCCATTTAAAACATTTAACCATTGTTGATGTCTTTGAAATACTATTATACTTTTCCATTGTGTTAACTGAACCTTTTACTTTGCAATTACTATCTTTGTTTCCTTCTTTTCCACACCCAAAGAATCTTCTAGTTCCCTTGAAATATTCTCATTGATGTCTCTTCCCACATGATTTACATGAGGGAAATTGAACATTCTTTCCTCTATTATCATCATGAAACTCCATCTTTATATTATTCGCTGAGTCGGGAAACTTACCAAAGTTGAGATTATTGATCATATTATGAGATTGATGATTAGGAATAATAATGATATATAGACATCCAGATCCAATTTCATTTGGTTCCTCATGAAGATTATCATTCCATTGTCCATCATATCCTCCATTATCGTGAATCTTCCAGTTTCCAGCCATTTTCTAAAACCCAAAAAGAATAGTGTGAGAGGATAAAATCATAATCAAGGGGGAGTAATATCAATATATAACATCATAGGTTTAACTCAAAGATCGTTACTATAATTATAGGACTATAACCTATATGTATACTTAACCTTAGGGAAATCCAAAGGCACAACATAGAAATACCTCTAGGGATCTCACTAAAGTTCTTGCATCCTTGTTTCCAAAGGTTGACTAAACCTTTCCTCTGATACCAACTATAGGGACCCCAAACTTGATGTACATGTACATTACATTAATTTTGCGTAATACTTAATAAAAAACAAAAACAAACACACTAGGACTGTAATAGTTTAGTGTCTTTGGAAACTCGAAACAAAATCTTCTAATCGTTGTGAAAGATTTTCAACATCTCCCATAATGATCTTCCCCTTATTTTTTCTTACCTAAAACTTTTCATTATATCATGGGGAGAAACATATAAATGGTGATCTCAAATTCTCAGTAAGGGTAAGCATGGAGAGAATAAAACAAACCATATACATTTGAACTTAAAAACATGAACATAATGTTTGAACATCAAAATCTTGAGCAATGACATAAAACATAGCAGTATATAAGGAATAGATACATCAATCGTGATAAAATAGCATGGGAAAAAACATTTAATTGTAGAAACCATTAAGGACATGATATGATTTCTATAGTATCCAAGGCATTGCTACCAAGACCATCTTAGTGGACAAAGTCCCTTTCAGAATCGAGTTCACTCCTCATTCTAGTCCTGTAACACTGAACTGGATTAACTTACCATTCCAGCTATTTCTATATCATGAGATATAAATATTTACCCAATGCATTGGAGGGAGATATAGGTCCCACCCATCTCATAATGAAATCATTCTTAATTTTTCCACAACATAAACATAAACATCCATCATAACCCAAAGAATAAAAATGGGTTTCGAAAACATCATCCCATCATCACATAATCCATATTAAACAAATGGACATCATTTCATCATAATAAAAATCACACCATGTAAATAATAGATAAATTATATTTGAAAGATAAACATTCTAAATAATTTCATCTTAAATGGAATATAGTTTTGATAAAACACTTAAAATGAATTCTTGAGGAAAATATCCTTTCTTCTACAAAATCATTTTGTTTTCACAAAATGCCATGAAATTTTAAAAGAAAATAATTTTGTTAAAAATAGTTATAAAATTTTGTATAAGTAACTTCATTTAAATAAGTCGTTATAAAACCATAAAAATCCATTCATGCCATATAATTTAAAAGTAACATTCTTCTTGTACTTTTGTTGGAAAAGTCAAATACTACCTTGTATGGAAATCAAAAGCAAGTTTCCTTACATACCATGTAGTAAAATTAAAAAATGAGGAAAAAGGAATATAAACATAAATTAAACAGTTTTTTGAAAAGAGGCACATAGATAATAAATATAAACCCAGTAAATACTTACGAATAAACAATCTCAGATAAAAACGAGATTGGAAATGTTATCCCTTACCTTATGTCTTATATGATTTGTATGTATCTGAACCTCCTGTATAATGATTTAAATAATGTAATTGACTTATTACTGAATTATATTAATTGTTATGATATCATATATGGTTCACTTATGACTTTATATTACCTGTTCTTTTGTAAATTCCATTTTAAGTCTGCGTTTTGTTAAAATCGTTTCATTTATCGTATGTGTTTCGACTTGATGTTCTTGATATTATTACTTATATCCTGATTTACATAATTCCAGAATGTAAAACGTGATTTATATATAATATGTACTCATAATATACATATATATAATAGATAGATAAATGAAAAGAAATACACCGTTCATGGTGACGGTAGGTCGTACGTACGCATGAACGATGTTTTTCGTTTCTTTATTGAATTGAATGGAATTAAGTAGATGAAATACAAATATATATAAATAAATCCAGTATAATTATTATGTCATATATTTCATGATTACTTATTATATATACATTATAATCATTCTTGAATTGTTAACATGGAAAATGAATCTCATCGCGTCGTGGAGACGGTAATCCGTACGTACACACGAGCGATGATATCGTTCCCATATTTATTGAATGGTATTGGAGTGGATGATATAATATCATAGAATCAGTATGATGTTATAATAATTATATATATTTATTCTGTACACCATTATACCCTTCCTTGTAAGGTGGTGGTGGAAAACTGATTACACCATGGCGTGGAGACCGTATTCCGTACGTACGCACACGCGGTGATTTCATTTTCCATAGGATGGATAGAAGTTTAAATAGGGTTGTTTCATATTTATAATAACATATAATTATATAGGAAATAATTATGTTCTTACTTTATAATGAAAAAACTAAAGAAGAGAAAGTAGAAGAAGAAAGAAACTTGAAAGAGTCGGTAGAAGAGATTACCTCTTCTTCGACGCACATCCTTTAAACTTCTTCTTAGGGAACTAGAGTTGGTATTTTGAGAATAAAAGAACCTCTATAATGTTACTAGAGAGGTTTAGAAGAGTAATTGTCAGGGCTTAACCGAGAATCAAGGCTCAAAAGGGTGTGAAGATAAGAGGGAAGGGGTGCCCTTTTTATAAGGGAGGAGAGGGGAACCTTTGGAAAAACATAAAAAAAATTATAATAAAGTCATATTCAGTTTATAATAGCTCCAAATTGATTTATTTAAAAGATAAAGTAGGTATGGGTAAAAATTCCCTCAACCAATATGTTTTAGACAAGTTTAATTTACTATTGTAGCCTTATAATTTTGATTTAACTCTAAGTTAAATAATTTAACTTTTATTGTGTCTTATTGTTTTCTTACACTATATGGTTAATAAACATACTATAACAAGACAAACGAACCCCAAGTGGTTCATTATCAATATATATAACATTATATATGTAATTTGGTCAAACCTTATATTTTTAAAAATATAATAACAATTAATAATATAATTTTTGTTTTAAAAACTATTTTATGTCAATTTTATCACTATTTGGTAATTAATTTTGTGAAATTCATAACACCATGATAAGTTCAAAAAAAGTTAATTAAATCAATACTAACATGTCTTATTAACCTAGAAAATTAGTGGAATTCATAAATATCTCAAATTACATTTATTTGGGTAGTTATAACATCAATTATGTTAATATTTTATTAATAAAGTAATTACTGCATCATCATGGTATCATAAATAAATTAAATTATTTAATGTCTAAAAATAATAAATAAAATACCATAATGTAGGAAATATTTTTATATTTCTAATGAATATTTATAGTCTAATTTATCATATGTATAACCTTATATTAAAAATGATTTAGTTATTAAACAATGATTTTAACTATTTTAACCCTTCTTTAAATAAATTAATAATAAATTTCCTAATCTAATCCAAGTGGACCTAAATTGTCATATATTATTTCTAATGTTGTTTTTGGTCGAATTACACTTATCCAATAGAATTGGGACATGTTTTAGGGTAATAATAATATCATTTTACCCTTAATTACCCTGTTTACTTTTAACTATGGTAAATAAAAGTAAAAAGTTACTATTCACCAAAATTTATTTATATATTATAAAACCACATTTTACTCCTTGATATTAATTGTGTCTCTCATATTTTTTTAATTCCACTCATAGAAGTGGTAAAATTATGTTTTATGTAAATTTTCAAATTCTCCTAAGAGGTGGGTAAAAGACGGTGAAAAGTTCAATAAATTTTATATATATGTAAAATTATTATAAAATAACTCCAATGAATTAAATTGAACTTATATAGGTATTATATATAAATTTTGTCCTAAAATAAATTTAAATAAAATAATGAATTATTTAAATAAAAATTCAGTTTTAAACTATAACTCGATGTTTTTCACTATTAATCAAAAATTGAATGTTTTCAGAAAAATACCAAAAATTTAGCGTAGGCTAATTTAGATATTCCGAATCCAAAATTGAAGTCCATTTTGAAAGATAAAAATTATAAAATTTCAAAATGTGGGTATCACTATTCATTACAGCTAGTTTATATAACATATCGTTGTTTAGTACAACCCGGTATTACGTATAACACGCACTATCGAAGAAGGTCATGATTGCGTGTAATGCAAGCCAAGTCCTGGTTGCGTGTAGTGAATGATTACTTTATTGTTGTTTATAATAGAATCCAAAAATATTTCATTTATACATTGAATATATATATATATATTTATACACTCAATGTTGCGTAGAATAACTTCTATCAAACGAAATTGAAATTTTGTGTAACACGATCCTAGAATAGTGTTGCGTATACTGAAAACTAATATGGTGTTATGTATAGAAAAATCTAATCATGGTGTAGCGTACAACCCAAGACATAAAAGAAATTAAAAGGACTCTTTCTCATAAAATTTTATGGTGTTACAATCCAACCCATGAACCAAGATCTTTCGTCATTAATTTCATTCTGTCTACATATGCATCTTCATTTAGATTTAATGTTTTAATTTCATTATTTCAAATGCATGTTTTCCAAAAACCATTAAAACAATGTTTTCAATAAATATTAAAAAACAAAAAATAATTAGATTTCATGAATTATAACTGTTGATTGAACCAACTGAGATTCTCCTCAATTGAGATGACCTTGGTCAACCACTATGCTGCATTAGAAAATAAAGTTTCTTTTTCCATTCCCTGCGACAGTCATGCATCAATAGTCCATGGGATATTAACAATAAATAGAAGGCATATCTAACATGGGATGTATTTTAACTAATCTTCTTATACTCAACAACCAAACATCTCATTTAATACATGTAGAGTAATAATTATAAAAATACACAAGAATTATAATATAATCTAATTATGAAAAACCTATAGGGTGTACAAGATTACTCTAGCGAAAACTGAAAATGAAGGGAAATTAAATTGAAAAACCTAACCTCTAAAGAATAACCTAACCTCTAAAGTTATCTAAACCGACCTTTGATACCAACTATAAGGCCCCAGCCTTAAACCTTACTTAATCTTGAGTTATTACAATATTACACATTGAAGATCTTTTCAAGTTTAGAGTTTTAGATAATTAGATCATGAAACTTGCATTACATTCCACATTTAAACAAAGTGGTTACATAAAAGATAGTATTCATTTTTCCCATCAACAGAAACATATTGAAATTAAAACATTTATTCTTTCTTAACACATCCTTGACACTATCATCACATCATGTACCTTTCCCTTGACCTGTGAAAAACATTTGAAAAACTTGGGATGAGCATAAAAAGCTCAATAAAGGTTATAAAAATATGGAAAGGAAACATGAGTTCATATATACATAAGAATGAAATCATACATTACCCATAAAACATAGGCACTTTAACATACCTCATCAAACCATGAATAAATCCTAGAAAACATAAGACATAAAGGTAAATTGAGGCATTTATAACATTCTTACGTAGGGAGTAACCCTCTTAGTTATGTTTGGAATACCCATCACAATATATTCCCAAAATCTCTTCGGAGAAACCTTAACGTTTCACTCCATCGCGTTACCCAATGCATTGGGGAGCTATATCGGGCTCTCCCGCCCTTAGTTTATCACGAAACCACCCGTTTTCATAACAATTCCCAAGAACCATAACCTATCACATAAAACATGCATAAATGAAACATAACATTTCCACCTTTCAATAACAAGATATCAATACAACACATTGATATAAAAACATTATGAAACCCATATTCAATAACAAAATAAAAGAAAAGTAAAACATGGTATTTATTTTTCTTTTAAAAAGAAGGTATGGCTTGTAGAGGAAGCCAGAACTCAAATAATGGTCACGGTGGCGGAGAAGACATTGTCGCCGCATACGTACGAAAAAAACATTCCCTTCTGCCGTTTATTAAATGCTTCGTATAAAAAAGATTCCTTTTGAATAAACGTAAAAGTAAAGGGGTTTATACACCATATAAAAGTAGGTTGTGTGTAAAACAAAATATGGCTCAATTAAAGGAGATTGAGACAAAGTCCCATATAAAGACGGTATCCTTGGATTAAGTATAATTCAGTTACATAACGATGTGTGACAAATGAATACATGAAATATAAGTTGGTATTAAGTGTAAAACAATCAGAGGAAATTCACACATAATCATAGAACGACATATTCAAGGTGTACAAGTTTATCCCAAAGAATCGAAATTGGGTTAAGAAGTTCCCTTGCAAAATTTAGACAGCCTAACGGCGTCAGTTCAAAATTCAGAGAAAGAGTTGATGAGATATAAAAAGGGGATCTCATCACTTGGACATAAAATTTACATCAATAAGGATATATAAGAACATATACCAAAATAATATTATGTGAATTAAATGACATAACAAAATAAGTCTTCTAAAAAGAGGAGGGTGAAAGGTTCCCTTACCGACATGGGTATCTTTCGAAATATACGCCCCGTGAAAGAAGAACAATACAACATTGATGTAAATACTCATAAACTAAAATATATTACACAAAGAGTAGAATAATGGGCAGTACATACACCACTCAAATGAAATTGTGGCAAATGTAGCATAAATCTCGCGAAAATAAAAGTGAGATGAAAAATCCCTTACGAAAACTCGACAGCCTAACGGCGCCACATAAAACTTACAAAAATGGATTAATGAGATCAAATAGGGTATCTCATCATATTAAAATAATGTTTATAGAAAGTGGAATATAACATAACATCCCCCAAAATAACAAAGATGAGCTTAAAAGAAGTGACATAAAGGAGAGTACTTAAAAAGAAAGAGAGAGGTTAGATCTCTTACGAAAATTTTGCAGCCTAACTGTGCCACTCAAAACATTCAAAATGGATTGATGAGAGAGAATAGGGTCTCTCATCACATGAACATAAAAATTACATAAAGTGTAATATAAAATAACATCCCAATAACAAGAAATATGAGCTTTAGAGGGAATGACATAAAAGAGTGTACTTAAAAAGAAAGAGAGGAGTAGGATCCCTTACCTCGGGTCCGACTTGACTCGATCATTCTTTAACGTCCCAAATAATAAACATGAGTTAATTTCCACTTTATTAAGAACATTTTTCTAGTTCATTATTCCTTTTAGATCACTTATTTTCATGTTATAAACATTATGTAATCATTTATTTCAATAATGTTTGTTTTGTCGATATTTGGTTCTTAAGTCGAAAGTGGACTTCTTACAATTACTTGTTGTTCGTGTGGACAAAGGTTATTTATATCCAGAATGAAATTCCTGATTTGTATAGCATATATATCATATATATCCAGCATATAAATGTATTTATAATATTACATAATCATTTAGAGGTAAGAAATGAAATGCACCGTTCATGGAGACGGTAAGCCGTACGTATGCATGAACACTACTTTCATTTCTTTGTCATATTAATGGAATTAAAACAAAATGATAGAGTGATATATATGTTATAATTCCAGAATGATATCCATAATTTTGATTTAATATATTACATATATATCCATTATATATATGTACTTACAATATTACATAACATTTTGAGATAAAAAAATGAAATGTACCGTTCATGGAGACGGTAGGCCGTACGTACACATGAACGCTACTTCCATTTCTATTTCATATTTAATGGAATTAAAACATAATGATACATAATATTATTTTAATTCCAGTATGGTATCATATATAATTTCATTAAATATATCCTTTATATGTACCACATATGGTATTAACAAATCAAATCACTTTGAGGGGGCGGTAGTTCGCACTTCCTTAAATGAAGATATCGCGTTTACCCATAATGGAAACCACAAAGGTATGAAATAAATGAAAAATACAGAAGCTTAAGTAAAACATAAACATATTATATACCATATATAAATATAGTGTCATCTTAATTTCCACCTTTGAAGGTGTTATAAGAATGTTGAACAATCATCGTTTCGTGAGGCAGAAATTCTCCATCCACAGAAACAGTATGTTCTTTAACCATTAGATGTAGGTGTGTGTAAGTGTAGCTCGAATACTTTTTATAACAACATACTAGTATATCTAAGATACTGTATTTGTTATAAAATAAATTAATAAAAAGAGTTTATAGGGTTAGAGTAGCAAAATATAACAAAATGACTCAAGTGAAGACATTACCTTAAAATCGGGTAACTCCCTTTGGTTAGAGCTCAAAGGCTTCCTTGGGAAGACTTCTGCCCAAAGTGAGGCTTCAAGGAGTAATAGTGGGAAGTTTAGAGACAAAATGGGCAGAGTTTGGCCGAGCCAAAGGCTTTGGGAGTGTGGGTAAGCAGGTAGAGGTGGGGGCCTTTTATAAGAGGAGAGGAGGGGCACTCTTGGAAGGTAACGAAAAGTCGCTTTATTTTAAAATGGTATTCGGATTTAAGAGGTCCCACATTGATGTGTTTCGAGGATAAGGTGATAAGGGTTATAAATCCACTCATCCAATATGTTTTGGACATGTGTAGGTCTTAGATATTACTTTATCATTCCATTTTATTTAAATCATTAAATAATGAGGTCATCGCTGCATCATCATGATGTCATATATAATTTAATTTTTTTGATGTCTAAAAATTATATAAAAAATACTATGATGTAGGAAATATTTTTATATTTCAAATTAATATTTATAATAAAAAATCTGACTTGTATAACCCCACTTAAAAATTGTTTTAGTAAAACATATCATGTTTGTGTCATTTTTAATTTTACATTAAATAAAAAGTTATTTATGTCATTTCTCCACCAAAGTGGCTCCATGGGGTCCCCAAGTTGACCCATGGCTTGTCTTGGTCGGCCTCGACACATCCAATGAGATTAGGACATGTGTCAAGTTCATTTAATATTATTAAAACATTATTTTTACCTTAAAATACACTAATTACATCTAATCGCGATTAAAAACATAATAAGTTACTATTCACCGAAAAATTATTTTTAATCCCATTGAACCAAATTTTATTTCTTAATGACAACAATGTATGTCGGATTTTTGAAATTCAAAACAAAAATATGGAAAAATTTCATTTAAACAGAAAAATCAATTTTTATAAGTACCACTTAGTGGTTTCACTATTCATCAAAAATTGAAGGTTTTTAGAAAAATCCCAGAAATTCACCCTAAGCTATATTTGATATTATGAATTAAAAAATAAAGTCTATTTTACAAAATTCAAAACATATAATTCAAATTAATTAATTTAATAATTAATTCCCACTATCATGAAAAATAGCGTGTTTTTGTGAAATAATAAGTATCAAAAGATTCACACTAGTTTAAGTTTGATTTCAAAGTGAAATTAATTCCAACAACCACTATTGGATTTAATGGTAAAAATATATTCTAATTTAACATTAAAACCAATTCAAAAGATAATCTAATCATATATATAAATTAGATTAAAAATAGGTTTTGAATTAAAATACAACATTTTACAATATTCATTAAAAAAATGAACTTTATCAGAAAGATACTAAAAATTTACACAAAGTAAATTTTGATGTCCCAATTCATAAGAATAGTTTTATTTGGTCCAGAAGGATATATAAGAGTGAACAAAACTATATTTAATGATGATTCTCCATCAAAAGGCGATAAGTGAACCTTTATTGAAAACTAGGGCATATACGCCTAAAATCGAATTATTTCCGTATTTTATGCCTTTATCTTTTATTGGATAAATGTAAAAAATTTAAAAAACATATATAATAATATTTTAGTTATTTTTATCCATTCCCGCCAATACAAAGACTACATGTCAACTACCATTTAAAATAATATTATTTTATTATTAGAGTGAAACGTAAGATTTCCAAGAAAATCGTTGTTGCGTGTTGGTACGCCATCGAGCATTGCGTCCCCTTTAAAGTCATATTAATATTTTATTCACAAATATAAAAATGTCATATTCTATATTTACCTGGGGTGTTACATCCTTCCCCCCTTTTGGGAATTGTGTCCTCGCAATTTTTAAAATTGAGCTTGGAAACATCCTTTAATGTACCACATCGGAACAAGGTTTCAGTAAAAAAATCACATTAAAATAAAGAAAGATAAGTACAGAGGTCACCCGAGTTAACCTATATGTAGAAAAACATGGACATGGAAGAAAAAGCAAAGGGGCATGTTCTTGAGGGAGAGTGATAGTAAACATGTCTAGTAGAAATTTAACCATAAGAAAATCACAAACTTGTGATGGGTTAAACGGTGTTAGGTTCCCCAGTAGGAAAAGTTAATAGAAAAAAATCTTGTATTAAGTTACATCTTATTGGGGAATTTATTCATAAGGAAACATAATCACTTATCATGTTTACTTTCAACTTTTACTCTATTCCTTAATCAAACTCATATTTTTTCCAAAAGACGAGTATTTAGGGAGACTTGTTTGCATTAAGAGAACTATAATCAACTTCTAGAGAATCACCTAATCCAAAAAAGAGAACTAAATATATAACATGTCATTAGGCTTTAACCAAAACCAAAACCACAAAGTTTAGTACAAGGCCAGATAATCCAAATAAGGATAACCCTTTATAAAAAGAAAATCTATTATTAATCTCAAAATTTGTCCAACAAAACCCAATGTTCAACGAGGACCATCCGATAAACAATTTTTCCATAAAATTCTTCAAAGTAAACCAATATAAGATTGAAACCCAAATATTTGAAGGATTTAGTCACATAGTCTTCCAAGTTAAATCGTAACATTTATCTCCAAACAACATCAGTTGCTCCTAAAGTCTCGTATTGAAAAGTAATTAACTTAATCGCATATCCTTCATGATAGGTTAATCATTTTCATAAATAACCCAAAATCAACTTAATCTTAATTCATAAAATCATATAACTAAAAATAATCAGTCAAACTAACCATGGACTTCACGTAGTCCAGTGGTAGGAGATAAATACCAGTCGCAATTTGGTTATGGGTTCGATTCCCGCAGCATTGTCCGACGCGACGGGTTGTCACACGGTCTGTGTGTTGTCCTTTTTCCAAAACTATATAATTCTAAAAACATTTCACAAAACGAGATAAAATCTTCAAAAATAAACATAACATATTTTAACCTCAAGTTTATATCATGCCTTTCATTTTCCATCATAACATATAATAACCCATAATTACATCAAATGTAAGGATCATATCAACTATAATGGTTACCTTTATAATTATTACCTGAACTTCCACATTGATTGGTCATCTCGTACATGATGCATTAAAGATCATACCAAGGTTCAAGTGGTTGATCATGACTCCTTGATAGTTGGTTTAGAACAACCACGAGTTTCCTCATTGAATCCCCCATTTTATCTAGTATCTTAATCATAGAACCACCACACTTTCCTTAAAACCTGTTGTCTCTTTCGTGCCTGTTAGATCCATCCATTCACTAAAACCAAAAAGGTCAGTGTGAGTATATCAAAAAAAACCATCATGTACTAATGAGGAAGATAAACACTAAGATATACTTACTCATTCACTTTATCTAAAACTAGGACTCTTTCTGAAATCCTATCCATTATGGTAATGCCACTTATGCTTAAAGAATAACCTAACCTCTAAAGTTATCTAAACCGACCTTTGATACCAACTATAAGGCCCCATCCTTAAACATTACTTAATCTTGAGTTATTACAAGATTACACAATGAGGATCTTTTCAGGATTAGAGTTTTAGATAATTAGATCATGAAACATGCATTACATTCCACATTTAAACAAAGTGGTTACATAAAAGACAGTATTCATTCTTCCCATCAACGGAAACATATTGAAATTAAAACATGGATTATTTATTGACACATCGTTGACACTATCATCACATCATGTACCCTTCCCTTGACCGATGAAAAACATTTGAAAAACTTGGGATGAGCATAAAAAGCTCAGTAAGGGTTATAAAAATATGGAAAGGAAACATGAGTTCATATATACATAAGAATGAAATCATACATTACCCATAAAACATAGGAACTCTAACATACCTCATAAAAACATGAATAAATCATAGAAACATAAGACATAAAGTTAACTTGAGGCATTCATAACATTCTTACATAGGGAGTAACCCTCTTGGTTACATTTGGAATACCCATCACAGAATATTCCCAAAATCTCTTCGGAGAAACCTTAACGTTTCACTCCTTCGCGTTACCCAATGCATTGGAGAGCTATATCAGGCTCACCCGCCATTAGTTTATCACGGAACCACCCGTTTTCATAACAATTCCCAAGAACCATAACGTATCACATAAAACATGCATAAATGAAACATAACATTTCCACCATTCAATCAAAAGATATCAATACAACACATTGATATAAAAACATTATGAAAACCATTTTCAATACCAAAATAAAAAAAAAGTAAAACATGGTATTTATTTTTCTTTTAAAAAGATGGTATGGCTTGTAGAGGAAGCCGAAACTCAAATAATGGTCATGGCGGCGGAGAAGTCATTGTCGCCGCATACATACGACAAAAACATTCCCTTTTGTCGTTTAGTAAACTGTTCATATAAAAAATATTCCTTTTGACTAAATGTGAAATTCAAAGGGGTCTATACACCATATAAAAGAATGTTGTGTATAAAACAAAATATGCCTCAATGAAAGGATATTGAGACGAAGTCCCATGCAAAGACGATATCCTTGGATTAAGGATAAATCAGTTACATAACTATGTGTGACAAACGAATACACGAAATATAAGTGGGTATTAACTGTAAAACAATCAGAGGAAATTCACACATAATAATAGAACGACATATTCAAGGTGTACAAGTTTATCCCAAAGAATCGAAATTGGGTTAAGAAGTTCCCTTGCAAAAATTAGACAGCCTAACAGCGTCAGTTCAAAATTCAGAGAAAGAGTTGATGAGAGATAAAAAGGGGATCTCATAACTTGGACCTAAAATTTACATCAATAAGGATATATAATAACATATCCCAAAATAATATTATGTGAATTAAAAGACTTAACAAAATAAGTCTTTTAAAAAGTGGAGGGTGAAAGGTTCCCTTACCGACATGGGTATCTTTCGAAACATACGCCCTGTGAAAGAAGGACAATACAACATTGATGTAAATACACATAAACTAAATTATATTACACAAAGAGTAGAATAATGGGCAGTACATACACCAATCAAAGGAAATTGTGGAAAATGTATAATAAATCTCATTAAAATAAAAGTGAGATGAAAAATCCCTTACAAAAACTCAGCATCCTAACGGCGCCACATAAAACATACAAAAATGGATTGATGAGATCAAATAGGGTATCTCATCATATTAACATAATGTTTATAGAAAGAGGAATATAAAATAACATCCCCCATCATAAAAAAAAGGAGCTTAAATGAAGTGACATAAAGGAGAGTACTTAAAAAAAAGAGACGTTAGATCTCTTACAAAAATTCGGCAGCCTAACGGCGCCACTCAAATCTTCCAAAATGGATTGATGAGAGAGAATAGGGTCTCTCATCACATGAACATAAAAATTACAGTAAGTTTAATATATAATAACATCCCAATAACAAGAAATATGAGATTTAGAGGTAATGACATAAAAGATTGTACTTAAAAAGAAAGAGAGGAGTAGGATCCCTTACCTCGGGTCCGACTTGAATCGATCGTTCTTTAACATCCCGAATAGTAAACTTGAGTTAATTTTCACTTTATTAAGAATCTTTTTCTATTTCATTATTCTTTTAGATCACTTATTGTCATGTTATAAACATTATGTAATAATTATGGTTTATAATGTTTGTTTTGTCGATATTTGGTTCTTAAGTCGAAAGTGGACTTCTTACAATTACATGTTGTTCGTGTGGTAAAAGGTTCTTTATATCCTGAATGACATTTCTGATTTGGATAGAATATATATAATATATATCCAGCATATAAATGTATTTATAATATTACATAATCATTTATAGGTAAGAAATTAAATGCACCGTTCATGGAGACGGTAAGCTGTACGTATGCATGAACGCTACTTTCATTTCTTTGTCATATTAATTGAATTAAAACAAAATGAGAGATATATATATATGTTATAATTCCAGAATGATATCCATAATTTTGATTTAATATATTGCATATATATCCATTATATATATGTACTTATAATATTAAATTAAATTTTGAGATAAGAAATTAAATGTACCATTCATGGAGACGGTAGGCCGTACGTACGCATGAACGCTACTTCCATTTCTATTTCATATTTAATGGAATTAAAACATAATGATACATAATATTATTTTAATTATAGTATGGTATCATATATAATATCATTAAATATATCCTTTATACGTACAACATATGGTATTAACGAATCAAATCCCTTTGAGGGGGCGGTAGTCTGCACTTTCTTAAATGAAGATATCGCGTTTATCCATAATGGAAACCATAAAGGTATGAAATAAATGAATAATACAGAAGCTTAAGTAAAACATAAACATATCATATATCATATATAAATATATTATCATCTTAATGGCCACCTTTGAAGGTGTTATAAGAATGTTGAACAATCATCGTTTCGTGAGGCAGAAATTCACCATCCACAGAAACAGTATGTTCATTAAACATTAGATGTAGGTGTGTGTAAGTGTAGCTCGAATAATTCTTATAACAACATCCTAGTATATTTAAGATACTGTATTTTTTATAAAAGAAATGAATAAAAAGATTTTAGGGGGTTGGAGAAGAAAAATAAACCAAAATGACTCAAGTGAAGACATTACCTTAAAATCGGGTAACTCCCTTTGGTTAGAGCTCAAAGGCTTCCTTGGGAAGGCTTCTACCCAATGTGAGGCTTCAAGGAGTAAGAGAGGGAATTGTATAGACAAAATTGGCAGAGGTTGGCCGAGCCAAATGCTTTGGGAGTGTGGGTAAGGAGGTAGAGGTGGGGGCCTTTTATAAGAGGAGAGGAGGGGCACTCTTGGAAGGTAAAGAAAAGTCACTTTATTTTAAATTGGTATTCGGATTTAAGAGGTCCCACATTGATTTGTTTCGAGGATAAGGTGATAAGGGTTCTAAATCCACTAATCCAATTAGTTTTGGACATGTGTAGGTCTTAGATATTACATTATCTTTCCATTTTATTAAAATCGTTAAATAATGAGGTCAACACTGCATCATCATGATGTCATAAATAATTTAATTTATTTAATGTCTAAAAATTATAAAACAAATACTATGATGTAGGAAATATTTTTATATTTTTAATTACTATTTATAATAAAAAATATGACTTGTATAACCCCACTTAAAAATTGTTTTAGTAAAACATATCAGGTTTGTGTCATTTTTACTTTTACATTAAATAAAAATATATTTATGTAATTTCCCAACAAAAGTGGCTCCATGGGCTCCCCAAGTTGACCCATGGAATTTCTTGGTCGGCCATGACACATACAATGAGGTTAGGACATGTTTCAAGTTCATTTCATATTATTAAAACATTATTTTTACCTTAAACTACACTTATTACCTCTAATCGCGATTAAAAACTTAATAAGTTACTATTCAGCAAAAAATTATTTTCAATCCCATTGAACCACATTTTACTTCTTAATGACAACCATGTATGTCGGATTTTTGAAATTCAAAACACAAAGATGGCAAAATTTCATTTAAACGGAAAAATAATGTTTTATAAGTATCATTTAGTGGTTTCACTATTCATCAAAAATTTAAGGTTTTAAGAAAAATCCCAGAAATTCATCCTAAGCTATATTTCATATTATGAATTAAAAAATGAAATCTATTTTACAAAATTCAAAACATATATGTCAAATTAATTAATTAAATAATTAATTCCCGCTGTCATAACAAATAGCGTGTTTTTGTGAAACAAAAAGTATCAAAAGATTGACACTAGTTTATGTCTGATTTCAAAGTGAAATTAATTCCAACGACTACTATTGGATTTAATGTTAAAAATATATTCTAATTTCACTTTAAAACCAATTAAAAAGATAATATAATCATATAAATAAATTATATTAAAAATATGTTTTGAATTAAAATACAACATTTTACACTATTCATTAAAAAATGAACTTTATCAGAAAGATACCAAAAATTTACACAAAATAAATTTTGATGTAACAATTCTAAAGAAGAGTTTTATTTGGTCCAAAAGGATGTATAAGAGTGAACAAAACTATATTTAATGAGGATTCTCCATCAAAAGGAAATAAATGAACCTGTTGTGAAAACTAGGGCATATACGCCTAAAATCGAATTATTTCCGTGTTTTATGCCTTTATCTTTTATTGGATAAATTTAAAAACATTAAAAAACATATATAATAATATATGAGTTATTTCTATCCATTCCCACCAATACAACGGCTACATGTTAACTGCCATTTAAAATAATATTGTTTTATTATTATAGTGCAACGTAAGATTCCCAAGAAACTCGTTGTTGCGTGTTGGGTACACCATCGAGCATTGCGTCCCCTTTAAAGTCATATTAATATTTTATTCAAAAATATGAAAACGTCATATTCTTTATTTACTTGGGGTGTTACAATACCCCTTAAGGATCTATGGAAAGGTCATGAGTGAGGCCATGAGAAATAGAATGTATATGATTGGATTTTTAATAGAATTGGGTAGAAATTTTGGATGCTAATATCCATGGAAGATATGATGGTAAGTGGTGGCATTTAAAAGGGGAGGATAGGCATGTTTTTAATATAATATTCAATCATTTATTATTTTAATCTAAACTACCAAGAGTGATGATTCATGTAACTGTAAATTGTTTTTAGTGCATGTGAGTTCGATATAGTGGTTTCATACACCACACATCACTCATTAATTAATTTAAATAACAAATAATGATATTTACCATATTTTTTGTATTTTATTATTCACATAACATTCAACTACTTATGAAAAATACAGTAAAATGACCACAATAATTTTTTTCATGGTTACAATCCAAAATTATAATCCTTTTTTTAGAAAATAGTTTTATAAAAGCGATATAAATATTTTTCAGATGAATTTCCATTTAATTTTAAATATATTAAGGTTAACATTGTAATAAATCTATAATCCCTTTTAAAATTTTAATTGTCTTCTCATAAAAATATATTACAAATATAATGAATGATAAAATTATTTTATGAACACTATTAATTAAAATAAATTTTCATTAATAATATTATATTTATCATAATTAATTAAATAACACAAATATGTTTTACAAATATACAAACCCTATTTTCAACATTTTTAAAATAAAATTTACTTTTTAAATGATATAATACTTCAGAATTTTCATTTCATAATATAAATAAATATTATTTTACAATTTCATAGGTGAGTTTACTATTATATAGATTAGTTGACTATTCTTAAGAGTCATATTTCTCTTTTAATGGTCATGTTTCTATTCCAACTGTTAGATATAAAACTACCCTATAGGTACCCAACATTATATAAATACCTCATATTTAATTTATTGTTTTTTATTAAATATTTTATCTTAGGTATATATATATATTAATTTTTAAAATTAAAATTTCATTACTGAAATTAATTTTCATTTTTATAGTGTTGATTGTATGACACCACTTATTTTTATTACACATGAATTAATGATTTATTATATACGGTTCCAATTAATACAACTCATAAGATTGAGTGACCTATTTTGATTTTGATATTAGGATCATAACATTATATCCTAAAATTGGTATACGTTCAGTTTATTGAATCTTCATTTCATGATAATAAAATTTCACTTCTCTTTTAAACCTATATGAGATAAGCTAGGGACATATATAAGCATATGGTGAGAATAAAATAATAGAAATAGAGAAAAGAAACCATAACATGATTAAAGATTTACATATTATTCACTAGTAATATCAAATCAACATAAAATGGGTGAGAATGAAAATCACTAATAATGAGGCATGATACAACATGATATCATAAAGTCAACATGGGAATGTCAAAACAAAAATCAACTTGTTTTAATAAGCATAATTCAAAGTTAAACAAAAATATAACATAACATAATGTGCTCTATGAGACTAAAACCTCACCAAATGCATTGTATAACATTATGGGTACACCCTTTATAATCATATCATTTACATGAATAAGTATTCCACATAGATCATTTATCATAGGATCATATTTTATCACACATAATCCCATGATTAAATACTATCAAATAATTAAATGTAATATTATAATAAAAAAGGATATTTATATATATTTGATTACCATTGAATGAAAATATTTATGTTATGTACGATACAAATGTTTGTCCGGGAAAAAATAAATGATTATTTTGACAGCATAACGAGGGTACATAATGAATTATGAGAGGTCATTATGAGATTGAAACTTGTCCCTAAATAAATAAAAATCATAGTGGAAATAATATGGATGTAGAAACTCATATTATATCTATTGTAATTAGAATAAAAAAGGAATTACATCAACAATTTTCACGAATAAATAGGAGATGGAGATGATCTCTTACCTTTACAGAGGGTATCCAATGTCTATAAAGGATTCATGAGATATTTTGGGAACCTTAATAGTGATATAGAGTTGTGGTGTATTTTAAAGAAGTTATCCAATTATTTTTACTGAAGTGAAATTGGATCTTGGTTGGTTCTATACAGGAAAAGATAGGGGAGTTATTTATTATTTCACAAAAATAGGTTTAGAACACTAGAATTTTTTTAATAAAAACCAAAAACCTTCCGATGGGTTTTCCCAGGGTTTCTACCAAAATAGAGTGGGTTTAATTATTTTTTGAAGCAATGATCCACAAACATTGATATAATACCCTTAGTGATGTGGATGTGAGTCATGTTTAGAATGTATTGATTTTAAATCATTAAAATATAATATAGTTTTTGGTGGATTTATAAAGGGTTTATAAAATTAATCAAATAACCAAAAACATTATTTAAAAGGGAAAACATTTATTTTTTATTGATACCATTAATAGAAAAATATTGCATCACTTTTTGGCCATTGTGATTTAATAATAAACACCAAATACATAAACCATATATATTTTTTACTCGAAAATTAGACTGTAAGAAAAAATAAGGAAAATTTAATATTGGATAATATAGATGTTTTATTTAAAAAATAAATATTTTTTTATCATAATAATTATACAATTATGTGAATTTAAATACTGATTTACTAAAAAATATTTACCCATTTAATAATAACAATTTTCTACCTATTATAAAAATTACATTTTCACATTTTAAAATTATATTATAATTTATATTTATTATAAAATATTATATAATAATATTTTATTAAAACATAATTTATTACAAAAATTCAGGAATTCATTAAAAATTATTCATTAATTATAATTTCATATTATCCAAAAATACAACTTGTGTTTTATCGAGTAAAAATAAAATTTTTATCTAAATAATTTCTAATTTATTTATAAATTAAATACAATAATTAATAAATTAAAATTTTTTTTGATTGAAAAAATTATTCATATTAATTATATTATGGTTTAGATACATATCCCTTTATGACACCATGAAACACCTTAAGGGTAAGGTGTGTGTTGATGACGTTGTTTTGGGGTGGTTCAAATAACATGGTTTGGAACATGATCTCAGTGAGAGTGAAACTCTATTTGTTTTTAGTGGAACCATCCCTATCATGGAAGAAGGGCTTTATTCTAGTAGTCTATAGAGGTCACATTCCCATCCCGAGCTTGAGGGTGCCACTCCAATTGTCTAGGACCCATTCTTTGTCTTCGTATGAGGGTGACACTCTAGTTCTCGAGGATCCTATCCCTGGCCAGAAGGATGGTTGAGCCTAGATAGAGTCTAGAGGAATAATGCTTGGTCTAGATAGAGGGTTCCACTATATAGATAGTTAGAAGACCCATTCCCTATTCAAGTATAAGGGTGAAACTCTAGAAAACAATGTTGATCTTGTGTGATCATTTTCGTCATAGAGCGTTTCATAAACATGACTCATGATTGAAACCTCTAACATTGTATCCAAAAATAAAATATTAATTCCAAAATGACATTCAATGCTGAAAAAACTCAGGATATTCTACACCAGTGCCAAAATATGAGTCCAAACCAAGGGGATATGATATGTTTATGTTTCATAAAAATAGAAATGGTGTACACAATGTGTAGGGGACCCACAAGGTGGGTAGCCTTAGTATTTATCATAGTTGTTTCCTATCCAGAACATGTCTCCTATCCAGAACATGTATCTTAGACCATGTAGAAGCACACATAATGCATGTGGAGTACACAGTGTGTCCAAGCTACCCAAGGTTATGCCATGTTCTCTTGGCCCTTTCAGTGTAATTTGGAATACTAAATGTGCCTGGTCATGTATGTGCTAATGTACTCCCAGAGTAAATTCCAATTCATACATTATAATGTAACATGGAGTTTGGGGGTTCCACATTCCATTTGATAATTACTTTTCAGAGAAACCAGAGCCTCTATATTCTGAGCAAGACATTCCATGTGTTCTTCGAACTACATGATGTGTAGAGATGATTTTTTCCAAAAATTCACATTATATTTCTATGCTTTAGATCTAGTAACCCCGCCGTCAAATCTGGCCTCATATCCTCCCAACATCAAAGGATCATTTTATGGATAGTGATTTTGGGCCTCAAATACCCAAAAATAGATTCTTGATTCTCCCAGCATATATCCCGCACATACCAGGTTCATCAGACCTTGGTGATTTGGATTCTAATAAAGAAATTGATCAAAAATAACTCAAAATCCCCAAAAGTACATTCTAAATTTACCACTGGGTAAATCTTACATGATAATTATTGAATTTGGGGGATCTAACTGACAGATAACTACCCAAAAAACAGCAATCAACGGCCATGTATCCCAATGATGTTGAATATGAAGAAATTTAGGGTAAAATTCATAAAAACTCATATTTATTGATCTTTTCCATGATTTACTACAAAACGATCCAGAACTGGGATATCCAAGGTGTGAAGAAAAAGAATAATCAATTTAATTATATTACATGGGTGAATGAAATTTAACAATATTGGGTCAAATCGATGAAAAATATTGATATATCTCAAAAAATTACAAAAATAAAAGAATAATAAAAATATTAACAGGACTTACTTGAAGAATGGATCATTATTCATCAAATAACCTTATTTTAAATAAATGATAGAATTAATTTTAGTCACTATAGTTTAATCTTCTACAATATAGAGTCTCGTCAACTTTATATCATTATTCACCAACCGATGGCGAAATAACACATATCAATTCTAAAAGTCTTTTTGAGGAAAACTATAGAAAGATTTCTATAACAAAAGATTTATAAAAATTTGATTAGGACATTTTATTTCAAAAAAATAAATTCATTAATTTATTTTAAAATTCTTCTACTAATGATTTTCTTATACAAAATCTACATTCCAAAAAATTTTAGGTCACAACTTCGGTAAAAATTTCATTTTGGAATAAAAAATGGCCTCAAATTTGTTATTCGTGATTAGATTTATTATTTTTCTCATTTTAGTTATGAAACTATTCCCACATATTATAAAATAAATTTAATATGTTTAAAAAAATATTTTTGGGAACATTGATCCTTAGATTCGCACACCGTCTCAGCAACAAGATTTAAAAATATATGTGGAAATATTTTTAATCATTAAAAGAAAAAAACTAGCTATCTACAGGTAAACACCCATAATATTAATAATCATTTATATTTTAGAATCGATTGATTAGAGGGTAGACAATTTATATTACATATTAAAAAAATAGTAGTTTATTTATGATATTTTTGTTAATATTTAATATCAAATTGAAATCACTTGGTGTCATATAAGACGGATAAAATTGAAAGTGGTTCAGTTGAAAAACATTCTCTTCCATTGTGTTAAACGTCTTACGATACCACTTAAGGATCTATGGAAAGGTCATTAGTGAGGCCATGAGAAATAGAATGTATATGATTGGATTTTTAATAGAATTGGGTAGAAACTTTGGATGCTAATATCCAAGGAAGATCTGATGGTAAGTGGTGGTATTTAAAAGGGGAGGATAGGCATGTTTTTTATATAATATTCAATCATTTATTATTTTAATCTAAACTACCAACAGTGATGAATCATGTAATTGTAAATTTTTTTTAGTGCATGTGAGTTCGATATAGTGGTTTCATACACCACACACCACTCATTAATTAATTTAAAATACAAATAATAATATTTACCATATTTTTTTGTATTTTATTATTCACAAAACATTCAACTACTTATGAGTAATAAAGGAAAATGACCACAATAAGTTTTTTCATGGTTACAATCCAAAATTATAATCCTTTTTTAAGAAAATAGTTTTATAAAAGCGATATAAATATTTTTCAAATAAATTTCCATTTAATTTTAAATATAGTAAGGTTAACATTGTAATAAATCTATAATCCCTTATAAAAAATTTATTGTCTTCTCATAAAAATATATTACAAATATAATGAAGGATAAAATTATTTTATGAACACTATTTATTAAATTAAATTTTCTTTAATAATATTATATTTATCATAATTAATTAAAGAACACAAATATTTTTTACAAATATACAAACCCTATTTTCAACATTTTTAAAATAAAAATTTACTTTTTAAATGATATAATTCTTCAAAATTTTCATTTCCTAATCTAAATAAATATTATTTTACAATTTCATAGGTGAGTTTACTATTATATAGATTAGTAGACTATTCCTAACAGTCATATTTCTCTTTTAATGGTCATATTTCTATTCCAATGGTTAGATATAAAACTACCCTATAGGTACCAATCATAATATAAATACTTCAAATTTAATTTATTCTTTTTAAAATAAAAAATTTATCTTAGGTATATATATATATATATATATATATTAATTTATAAAATTAAAATTTCATTACTAAAATTAATTTTCATTTTTATAGTGTTGTTTGTATGACACCACTTATTTTTATTACACATGAATTAATGATTTATTATGTAAGGTTTCAATTAATACAACCCATAAGATTGAGATCCCTATTTTCATTTTGATATTTGAATCATAACATTATATCCTAAAATTGGTATATGTTCACTTTATTGAATCTTCATTTCATGATAATAAATTTTCACTTCTCTTCTAAACCTGCATGAGAAAACCTAGGGACATATATAAGAATATGGTGAGAATAAAATACTAGAAATAGAGTAAAGAAACCAAAACATGATGAAAGATTTACATATTATTCACTAGTAATATCAAATCAACATAAAATGGGTGAGAATGAAAATCACTAATTATGAGGCATGATACAACATGAAATCATAAAGTCAACATGGTAATGTCAAAACAAAAATCAACTTGTTTTAATAAGCATAAGACAAAGTTAACCAAAAATATAACATAACATAATGAGATCTATGAGACTAAAACCCCACCAAATGCATTGTATAACATTATGGGTGCACCCTTTATAATCATATCATTTACACGAATAAGTATTCCACATAGATCATTTATCATAGGATCATATTTTATCACAGATAATCCCATGATTAAAGACTATCAAATAATTAAATGGAATATTATAATAAAACAAGGATATTTATTTCTATTTGAGTACCATTTAATGAAAATATTTATGGTATGTATGATACAAATGTTTGTCCGGGATAAATTAAATAATTATTTTGACAACATAACGAGGGTACATAATTAATTATGAGAGGTCATTATGAGATTGAAACTGGTCCCTAAAAAATAAAAATCATATTGGAAATAATATGGATGTAAAAACTCTTATTATATCTATTGTAATTGGAATAAAAAAGGAATTACATCAACAATTTTCACGAATAAATAGGGGATGGAGATGATCTCTTACCTTTACAGAGGGTATCCAATTTCTATGAGGGATTCTTGAGATATGTT
This sequence comes from Viscum album, assembly GCA_963277665.1. Lineage (NCBI taxonomy): Eukaryota > Viridiplantae > Streptophyta > Magnoliopsida > Santalales > Viscaceae > Viscum > Viscum album. The sequence continues at coordinate 1,931,637,115 of OY728132.1, read as the reverse complement.
GGGAACCATAATAGTGATATAGAGTTGTGGTGTATTTTAAAGAAGTTATCCAATTACTTTTACTGAAGTGAAATTGGATCTTGGTTGGTCTATACAGGAAAATAGAGGGGAGTTATTTATTATTTCACAAAAATAGGTTTAGAACACTATAATTTTTTTAATAAAAACCAAAAACCTTCCAATGGGTTTTCCCAGGGTTTCTACCAAAAGAGAGTGGGTTTAATTATTTTTTAAAGAAATGATCAACAAACATTGAAATAATACCCTTAGTGATGTGGATGTGAGTCATATTTAGAATGTATTGATTTTAAATCATTAAAATATAATATAGGTGTTAGTGGATTTATAAATGGTTTATAAAATTAATAAAATAACCAAAAAACATTATTTAAAAGGGAAAACATTTATTTTTTATTGATACCTTTAATAGAAAAATATTGCATCACTTTTGGGCCATTTTGATTTCATAATAAACACCAAATACATAAACTATATATATTTTTTACCCGAAAATTACATTGTAAGAAAAATTAAGGAAAAATAAATATTGGATAATATAGATGTTTTTATTAAAAAATAAATATATTTTTTTTCATAATAATTATACAATTATGTGAATTTAAAAAAAAATTAAATACTGATTTACTAAAAAATATTTTCCCATTTAATAATAACAATTTTCTACCTCTTATAAAAATTACAATTTCACATTTTAAAATTATATTATAATTTATATTTATTATAAAATATTAAATAATTAAATTTTAATAAAACATAATTTATTACAACAATTCAAGAATTCATTAAAAATTATTTATTAATTAAAATTTCATATTATCCAGAAATACAACTTGTGTTTTATCGAGTAAAAATAAAATTTTTATCTAAATAATTTATGATTTATTTATAAATTAAATACAATAATTAATAAATTTAAATTTTATTTGATTGAAAAAATTATACATATTAAATATATTATGGTTTAGATACATATCCCTTTATGACACCATGAATCACCTTAAGGGTACGGTGTGTGTTGATGACGTTGTTTTGGGGTGGTTCAAAGAACATGGTTTGGAACATGATCTCAATGAGAGTGACACTCTATTAGTTTTTAGTGGAACCATCCCTACCATGGAAGAAGGGTTTTATTCTAGTATTCTATAGAGGACACATTCCCATCTCGGGCATGAGGGTGCCACTTCAATTGTCTAGGACCCATTCCTTGTCTTCGTATGAGGGTGACACACTAGTTCTCGAGGATCCTATCCCTGGCCAGAAGGATGGTTGAGCCTAGATAGAATATAGAGGAATCATGCTTGGTCTAGATAGAGGGGTCCACTATTTAGATAGTTAGAAGACCCATTCCCTATTCGAGTATAAGGGTGACACTCTAGAAAACTATGTTGATCATGTGTGATCATTTCCATCATAGAGCATTTCATAAACATGATTCATGATTGAAACCTCTAACATTGTATCAAAAAATCAAATATTAATTCCAAAATGACATTAATTGCTGAAAAAACTCAGAATATTCATCACCAGTGCCAAAATATGAGTCCAAACCAAGGGGATATGATATGTTGATGTTTCATAAAAATAGAAAAGGGTTACACAATGTGTAGGTGACCCACAAGGTGGGTGGCTTTAGTATTTCTAGTAGTTGTTTCCTGTCTAGAACATGTCTCCTTGACCATGTGGAAGCACACATAATGCATGTGGAGTACACAGTGTGTTCAAGCTACCCAGGGTTATGCCATATTCACTTGGCCCTTTCAGTGTAATTTGGAATACTAAATGTGCCTGGTCATGTATGTTCCAATGTACTCCCAGCATAAATTCCAATTCATACATTATAATGTAACATGGAGTTTGGGGGTTACACATTCCATTTTATAATTACTTTTCAGAGAAACCTGAGCCTCTATAGTCTGATCCAGACATTCCATGTATTCTTTGAAATACATGATGTGTAGAGATGATTTTTTCCAAAAATTCACATTATATTTCTATGCTTTAGATCTAGTATCCCCGCCTTCAAATCTGTCCTCATATCCTCCCAACATCAAAGGATCATTCTATGGATAGTGATTTTGGGCCTCAAATACCCAAAAATAGATTCTTGATTCTCCCAACACATATCCTCCACATACCAGGTTCAACAAACCTTGGTGATTTGGATTCTAATCAAAATATTGATCAAAAAAACTCAAAATCCCCGAAAGTACATTCTAAATTCACCACTGGGTAAATATTACATGATACTTCTTGAATTTGGGGGATTGAACTGAAAGATAACTATCGTTAAACATCAATCAATGGCCATGTATCCCAGTGATGATAAATATGAAGAAATTTAGGGTAAAATTCATAAAAACTCATATTTATTGATCTTTTCCATGATTTCCTACAAAACGATCGAGAACTGGGATATCCAAGGTGTAAAGAAAAAGAATAATCCATTTAATTATATTACATGGGTGAATGAAATTTACCAAAATTGGGGCAAATCGATGAAAAATATTGATATATCTCCCAAAATTACGAAAATAAAAGAATAATAAAAATATTAACAGGACTTACTTGAAGAATGGATCATTATTCATAAAATAACCTAATTTTAAAGAAAAGATAGAATTAATTTTAGTCGCTATAGTTTAATCTTCTACAATATAGAGTCTCATCAACTTTATATCATTATTCACCAATATATTAGGAAAGAACACATATCAATTCTAAAAGTCTTTTTGAGGAAAACTATAGAAAGATTTCTATAACAAAAGATTTATAAAAATTTGTTTAGGTCATTTTATTTCAAAAAAATAAATTCATTAATTTATTTTAAAATTCTTCCACTAGTGATTGTTTTATACAAAATCCCCATTCCAACCAATTGTAGGTCGCACCTTCGGTAAAAATTTCATTTTGGACTCAAAAATGGTCTCAAATTTTTTATTCGAGATTCGATTTTTGATTTATCCCATTTTAGTTATGAAACTATTCCCACATATTATAAAATAAATTTAATATGTTTAAAAAATTATTTTTGGGAACACTGATCCTTAGAATCGCACACCATTTCAGCATCAAGATTTAAAAATATATGTGGAAATATTTTTAATCATTAAATGAAAAGAACTAGCTATCTAAAACTAAACACCCATAATATTAATAATCATTTATATTTTAGAATCGATTTATTAGAGGCTAGACAATTTATATTACATATTAAAAAATATATTAGTTTATTTAGGATATTTTTGTTAATATTTAATATCGGATTGAAATCACTTGGTGTCATATAAGAAGGGTAAAATTGAAAGTGGTTCAGTTTAAAAACATTATCTTCCATTGTGTTTCACGTCTTACGATACCCCTTAAGGATCTATGGAAAGGTCATCAGTGAGGCCATGAAAAATAGAATGTATATGATTGGATTTTTAATAGAATTGGGTATAAATTTTGGATGCTAATATCCATGGAAGATCTGATGGTAAGTGGTGGCATTTAAAAGGGAAGGATTGGGATGTTTTTAACATAATATTCAATCATTTATTATTTTAATCTAAACTACCAATAGTGATGAATCATGTAACTGTAAATTGTTTTTAGTGCATGTGAGTTCGATATAGTGGTTTCATACACCACACATCACTCATTAATTAATTTAAATAACAAATAATAATATTTACCATATTTATTTGTATTTTATTATTCACAAAACATTCAACTACTTATGAAAAATAAAGGAAAATGACAACAATAATTTTTTTCATGGTTACAATCCAAAATTATAATCCTTTTTTAAGAAAATAGTTTTATAAAAGCGATATAAATATTTTTCAAATTAATTTCCATTTAATTTTAAATATAGTAAGGTTAACATTGTAATAAATCTATAATCCCTTTTAAAAATTTAATTCTCTTCTCATAAAAATATATTACAAATATAATGAAGGATAAAATTATTTTATGAACACTATTTATTAAATGAAATTTTCATTAATAATATTATATTATCATAATTAATTAAATAACACAAATATGTTTTACAAATATACAAACCCTATTTTCAACATTTTTAAAATAAAAATTTACTTTTTAAATGGTATAATTCTTCAAAATTTTCATTTTATAATATAAATAAATATTATTTTACAATTTCATAGGTGAGTTTACTATTATATAGATTAGTTGACTATTCCTAAGAGTCATATTTCTCTTTTAATGGTCATATTTCTATTCCAATGGTTAGATATAAAACTACACTATAGGTACCCAACATTATATAAATACCTCAAATTTAATTTATTCTTTTTTTAAAATTATTTTATCTTAGGTATATATATATATATATATTAATTTTTAAAATTAAAATTTCATTAATGAAATTAATTTTCATTTATACAGTGTTGATTGTATGCCACCACTTATTTTTATTACACATGAATTAATGATTTATTATATAAGGTTTCAATTAATACAACCCATAAGATTGAGAGACCTATTTTCATTTTGATATTAGGATCATAACATTATATCCTAAAATTGGTATACGTTCACTTTATTGAATCTTTATTTCATGATAATAAATTTTCACTTCTCTTCTAAACCTGCATGAGATAACCTAGGGACATATATAAGCATATGTTGAGAATAAAATACTAGAAATTGAGTAAAGAAACCATAACATGATGAAAGATTTACATATTATTCACTAGTAATATCAAATCAACATAAAATGGGTGAGAATGAAAATCACTAATAATGAGGCATGATACAACATGATATCATAAAGTCAACATGGGAATGTCAAAACAAAAATCAACTTGTTTTAATAAGCATAAGTCAAAGTTAACCAAAAATATAACATAACATAATGTGCTCCATGAGACTAAAACCTCACCAAATGCATTGTATAACATTATGGGTGCACCCTTTATAATCATATCATTTACATGAATAAGTATTCCACATAGATCATTTATCATAGGATCATATTTTATCACACATAATCCCATGATTAAAGTATATCAAATAATTAAATGGAATATTATAATAAAAAAGGATATTTATTTCTATTTGATTACCATTGAATGAAAATATTTATGTTATGTACGATACAAATGTTTGTCTGGGAAAAATTAAATGATTATTTTGACAGCATAACGAGGGTACATAATGAATTTTGAGAGGTCATTATGAGATTGAAACTAGTCCCTAAACAAATAAAAATAATAGTGGAAATAAAATGAATGTAGAAACACATATTATATCTATTTTAATTGGAATATAAAAGGAATTACATCAACAATTTTCACGAATAAATAGGAGATGGAGATGATCTCTTACCTTTACAGAGGTATCCAATGTCTATGAGGGATTCATGAGATATTTTGGGAACCTTAATGGTGATATAGAGTTGTGGTGTATTTTAAAGAAGTTATCCAATTATTTTTACTGAAGTGAAATAGGATCTTGGTTGATTCTATACAGGAAAAGAGAGGGGAGTTATTTATTATTTCACAAAAATAGGTTTAGAACACTAGAATTTTTTTAATAAAAACCAAAAACCTTCCGATGGGTTTTCCCAGGGTTTCTACCAAAAGAGAGTGGGTTTAATTATTTTTTAACCCAATGATCCACAAATATTGACATAATACCCTTAGTTATGTGGATGTGAGTCATGTTTAGAATGTATTGATTTTTAATCATTAAAATATAATATAGGTTTTGGTGGATTTATAAAGGGTTTATAAAATTAATCAAATAACCAAAAACATAATTGAAAAGGGAAAACATTTATTTTTTATTGATAACTTTAATAGAAAAATATTTCATCACTTTTGGGCCATTGTGATTTCATAATAAACACCAAATACATAAACCATATATATTTTTTACCCGAAAATTAAACTGTAAGAAAAATTAAGGAAAATTAAATATTAGATAATATAGATGTTTTATTTAAAAAATAAATATATTTTTTTATCATAATAATTATACAATTATGTGAATTTAAAAAACAATTTAAATACTGATTTACTAAAAAATATTTTCCCATTTAATAATAACAATTTTCTACCTCTTATAAAAATTACAATTTCACATTTTAAAATTATATTATAATTTATATTTATTATAAAATATTAAATAATAATATTTTATTAAAACATAATTTATTACAAAAATTCAGGAATTCATTAAAAATTATTTATTAATTAGAATTTCATATTATCCAGAAATAAAACTTGTGTTTTATCGAGTAAAAATAAAATTTTTATCTAAATAATTTCTATTTTATTTATAAATTAAATACAATAATTAATAAATTAAAATTTTTTTTGATTGAAAAATTATTTATATTAATTTTATTATGGTTTAGATACATATCCATTTTTGACACCATGAAACACCTTAAGGGTAAGGTGTGGGTTGATGACGTTGTTTTCGGGTGGTTCAAAGAACGTGGTTTGGAACATGATCTCAATGAGAGTGAAACTCTATTAGTTTTAAGTGGAACCATCCCTATCATGGAAGAAGGGTTTTATTCTAGTAGTCTATAGAGGACACATTCCCATCCCGAGCTTGAGGGTGCCACTCCAATTGTCAAGGACCCATTCTTTGTCTTCGTATGATGGTGACACTCTAGTTCTCGAGGATCCTATCCCTGGGCAGAAGGATGATTGAGCCTAGATAGAATATAGAGGAATCATGCTTGGTCTAGATAGAGGGGTCCACTATTTAGATAGTTATAAGACCCATTCCCTATTCGAGTATAAGGGTGACACTCTAGAAAACTATGTTGATCATGTGTGATCATTTCCATCATAGGACGTTTCATAAACATGATTCATGATTGAAACCTCTAACATTGTATCCAAAAATAAAATATTAATTCCAAAATGACATTCAATGCTGAAACAAAACTCAGGATATTCTACCCCAGTGCCAAAATATGAGTCCAAACCAAGGGGATATGATATGTTGTTGTTTCATAAAAATAGAAAAGGGGTAAAAAATGTGTAGGGGACCCACAAGTTAGGTGGCCTTAGTATTTCTCATAGTTGTTTCCTATCCAGAACATGTCTCCTAGACGATGTAGAAGCACACATAATGCATGTGGAGTACACAGTGTGTCCAAGCTACCCTGGGTTATGCTATGTTCTCTTGGCCCTTTCAGTGTAATTTTGAATACTAAATGTGCCTGGTCATGTATGTGACAATGTACTCCCAGAGTAAATTCCAATTCATAAATTATAATGTAACATGGAGTTTGGGGGTTCCACATTCCATTTGATAATTACTTTTAAGAGAAACCTGAGCCTCTATAGTCTGAGCCAGACATTCCATGTGTTCTTCGAACTACATGATGTGTAGAGATGATTTTTTCCAAAAATTCACATTATATTTCAATGCTTTAGATCTAGTATCCATGCCTTCAAATCAGGACTCATATCCTCCCATCATCAAAGGATCATTCTATAGATAGTGATTTTGGGCCTCAAATACCCAAAAATAGATTCTTGATTCTCCCAGCACATATCCTGCACATACCAGGTTCAACAAACCATTGTGATTTGGATTCTAGTATAAAAATTGATCAAAAAAAACTCAAAATCCCTGAAAGTACATTCTAAATTCACCACTGGGTAAATCTTACATAATACTTCTTGAATTTGGGGGATCGAACTGACAGATAACTACCCGAGAACATCAATCAATGGACATGTATCCCAATGATGATGAATATGAAGAAATTTAGGGTAAAATTCATAAAAACTCATATTTATTGATCTTTTCCATGATTTCCTACAAAGCGATCCAGAACTGGGATATCCAAGGAGTGAAGAAAATGAAGAATCAATTTAATTATATTACATGGGTGAATGAAATTTACCAAAATTGGGGCAAATCGATGAAAAATATTGATATATCTCCAAAAATTACAAAAATAAAAGAATAATAAAAATATTAACAGGACTCACTTGAAGAATGGATAATTATTCATCAAATAACCTGATTTTAAAGAAATGATAGAATTAATTTTATTCACTATAGTTTAATCTTCTACAATATAGAGTCTCGTCAACTTTATATCATTATTCACCAACGGATGGGGAAAGAACACATATCAATTCTAAAAGTCTTTTTGAGGAAAACTATAGAAGGATTTCTATAACAAAAGATTTATAAAAATTTGTTTATGTCATTTTATTTCAAAAAAATAAATTCATTAATTTATTTTAAAATTCTTCCACTAATGATTGTTTTATACAAAATCCCCATTCCAACCAATTGTAGGTCGCACCATTGGTGAAAATTTCATTTTGGACTAAAAAATGGTCTCAAATTTTTTATTCAAGATTCAATTTATGATTTATCCCATTTTAGTTATGAAAATATTCCCACATATTATAAAATAAATTTAATATGTTTAAAAATTTATTTTTGGGAACACTGATCCTTAGATTCTCACACCGTCTCAGCATCAAGATTTAAAAATATATGTGGAAATATTTTTAATCATTAAAGGAAAAAAACTAGCTATCTACAAGTAAACACCCATAATATTAATATTCATTTATATTTTAGAATCGATTGATTAGAGGCTAGACAATTTATATTACATATTAAAAAAATATTAATTTATTTATGATATTTTTGTTAATATTTAATATCAGATTGAAATCACTTGGTGTCATATAAGACGGATAAAATTGAAAGTGGTTGAGTTAAAAAACATTCTCTTCCATTGCATTTCACATCTTACGATACCCCTTAAGGATCTATGGAAAGGTCATTAGTGAGGACATGAGAAATAGAATGTATATGATTGGATTTTTAATAGAATTGGGTAGAAACTTTGGATGCTAATATCCAAGGAAGATCTGATGGTAAGTGGTGGCATTTAAAAGGGGATGATAGGCATGTTTTTAATATAATATTCAATCATTTATTATTTTCATCTAAACTACCAACAGTGATGAATCATGTAACTGTAAATTGTTTTTAGTGCATGTGAGTTCGATATAGTGGTTTCATACACCACACATCACTCATTAATTAATTTAAATAACAAATAATAATATTTACCATATTTTTTTGTATTTTATTATTCACAAAACATTCAACTACTTATGAAAAATAAAGGAAAATGTCCACAATAATTTTTTTCATGGTTACAATCCAATATTATAATCCTTTTTTAAGAAAATAGTTTTATAAAAGCGATATAAATATTTTTAAAATAAATTTCCATTTAATTTTATATATAGTAAGGTCAACATTTTAATAAATCTATAATCCATTTTATAAAATTAATTGTCTTCTCATAAAAATATGTTACAAATATAATGAAGGATAAAATTATTTTATGAACACTATTTATTAAATTAAATTTTCATTAATAATATTATATTTATCATAATTAATTCAATAACACAAATATGTTTTACAAATATACAAACCCTATTTTCAACATTTTTAAAATAAAAATTTAGTTTTTAAATGATATAATTCTTCAAAATTTTTATTTCATAATATAAATAAATATTATTTTACAATTTCATATGTGAGTTTACAATTATATAGATTAGTTGACTATTCCTAACAGTCATATTTCTCTTTTAATGGTCATATTTCTATTCCAATGGTTAGATTTAAAACTACCCTATAGGTACCCAACATTATATTAATAACTCAAATTTAATTTATTCTTTTTTAAAAAATATTTTATCTTAGGTATATATATAAACATTAGTTTTTAAAATTAAAATTTCATTACTAAAATTAATTTTCATTTTAATAGTGTTGTTTGTATGACACCACTTATTTTTATTACACATGAATTAATGATTTATTATATAAGGAATCAATTAATACAACCCATTAGATTGAGAGCCCTATTTTCATTTTTAGATTAGGATCATAACATTATATCCTTAAATTGGTATACGTTCACTTTTTTGAATCTTCATTTCATGATAATAAATTTTCACTTCTCTTCTAAACCTGCATGAGATAACCTAGGGACATATATAAGCATATGGTGAGAATAAAATACTAGAAATAGTGTAAAGAAACCATAACATGATGAAATATTTACATATTATTTACTAGAAATATCAAATCAACATAAAATGGGTGAGAATAAAAATCACTAATAATGAGGCATGATAGAACATGATATCATAAAGTCAACATGGGAATTTCAAAACAAAAATCAACTTGTTTTATTAAGCAAAAGTCAAAGTTAACTAAAAATATAACATAAAATAATGTGCTCCATGAAACTAAAACCTCACCAAATGCATTGTATAACATTATGGGTGCACCCTTTATAATCATATCATCTACATGAATAAGTATTCCACATAGATCATTTATCAGAGGATCATATTTTATCACACATAATCCCATGATTAAAGACTATCAAATAATTAAATGTAATATTATAATAAAACAAGTATATTTATTTCTATTTGAGTACCATTGAATGAAATTATTTTGGTATGTACGATACAAATGTTTGTCATGGAAAAACTAAATGATTATTTTGACAACATAACGAGGCTACATAATGAATTATGAGAGGTCATTATGAGATTAAAACTGGTCCGTAAACAAATAAAAATCATAGTGGAAATAATATGGATGTAGAAACTCATCTTATATTTATTGTAATTGGAATAAAAAAGGAATTACATCAACAATTTTCACGAATAAATAGGAGATGGAGATGATATCTTACCTTTACAGAGGGTATCCAATGTCTATGAGGGATTCTTGAGATATTTTGGGAACCTTAATAGTGATATTGAGTTGTGGTGTATTTTAAAGATGTTATCCAATTATTTTTACTGAAGTGAAATTGGATCTTGGTTGGTTCTATACAGGAGAAGAGAGGGGAGTTATTTATTATTTCACAAAAATAGGTTTAGAACACTAGAATTTTTTTAATAAAAACCAAAAACCTTCCGATGGGTTTTCCCAGGGTTTCTACCAAAACAGAGTGGGTTTAATTATTTTTTAAAGCATTGATCCACAATCATTGAAATAATACCCTTAGTGATGTGGATGTGAGTCATGTTTAGAATGTATTGATTTTAAATCATTAAAATATAATATAAGTTTTGGTGGATTTATAAAGGGTTTATAAAATTAATCAAATAACCAATAAACATTATTTAAAAGGGAAAACAATTATTTTTTATTGATACCTTTAATAGAAAAATATTGCATCACTTTTGGGCCATTTTGATTTCATAATAAACACAAAATACAGAAACCATATATATTTTTTACCTGAAAATTAGACTGTAAGAAAAATTAAGGAAAATTTAATATTGGATAATATAGATGTTTTCTTTAAAAAATAAATATATTTTTTATCATAATAATTATACAATTATGTGAATTAAAAAAAAATTAAATACTGATTTACTAAAAAATATTTTCCCATTTAATAATAACAATTTTCTACCTCTTATAAAAATTACAATTTCACATTTTAAAATTATATTATAATTTATATTTATTATAAAATATTAAATAATAATATTTTATTAAAAAATAATTTATTACAAAAATTCAGGAATTCATTAAAAATTATTTTTTAATTAAAATTTCATATTATCCAGAAATATAACTTGTGTTTTATCAAGTAAAAATAAAATTTTTATATAAATAATTTCTAATTTATTTATAAATTAAATACAATAATTAATAAATTTAAATTTTATTTGATTGAAGAAATTATTCATATTAATTATATTATGTTTTAGATACAAATCCCTTTATGACACCATGAAACACCTTAAGGGTAAGGTGTGTGTTGATGACGTTGTTTTGGGGTGGTTCAAAGAACATGGTTTGGAACATGATCTCAATGAGAGTGACACTCTATTAGTTTTTAGTGGAACCATACCTATAATGGAAGAAATGTTTTATTCTAGTAGTCTATAGAGGACACATTCAAGTCTCGGGCATGAGGGTGCCACTCTAATTGTCTAGGACCCATTCTTTGTCTTCGTATGAGGGTGACACTCTAGTTCTCGAGGATCCTATCCCTGGCCAGAAGGATGGTTGAGCCTAGACAGAATATAGAGGAATCATGCTTGGTCTTGATAGAGGGGTCCACTATATGGATAGTTAGAAGACCCATTCAATATTCGAGTATAAGGGTGACACTCTAGAAAACTATGCTGATCATGTGTGATCATTTCCATCATAGAGCGTTTCATAAACATGATTCATGATTGAAACCTCTAACATTGTATCCAAAAATCAAATATTAATTCCAAAATGACATTCATTGCTGAAAAAAACTCAGGATATTCTACACCAGTACCAAAATATGAGTCCAAAACAAGGGGATATGATATGCTAATGTTTCATAAAAATAGAAAAGGGGTACACAATGTGTAGGGGACCCACAAGGTGGGTGGCCTTAGTATTTCTCATAGATGTTTCCTATCCAGAACATGCCTCCTAGACCATGTAGAAGCACACATAATACATGTGGAGTATACAGTGTGTCCAAGCTACCCAGGGTTATGCCATGTTCTCTTGGCCCTTTCAGTGTAATTTGGAATACTAAATGTGTCTGGTCATGTTTGTGCCAATGTACTCCCAGAGTAAATTCCAATTCATACATTATAATGTAACATGGAGTTTGGGGGTTCCACAATCTATTTGATAATTACTTTTCAGAGAAACTTGAGCCTCTATAGTCTGATCCAGACATTCCATGTGTTCTTCGAACTACATGATGTGTAGAGATGATTTTTCCAAAAATTCACATTATATTTCTATTCATTAGATCTAGTATCCCCACCTTCAAATCTGGCCTCATATCCTCCAAACATCAAAGGATCATTCTATGGATAGTGATTTTGGGCCTCAAATACCCAAAAATAGATTCTCGATTCTCCCAGCAGATATCCTGCACATACCAGGTATAAGAAACCTTGGTGATTTGAATTCTAATAAAAAAATTGATCAAAAAAACTCAAAATCCCCGAAAGTACATTATAAATTTACCACTGGGTAAATCTTACATGATACTTCTTGAATTTGGGGGATCGAACTGACATATAACTACCCAAAAACAGCAACCATTGGCCATGTATCCCAATGATGATGAATATGAAGAATTTTAGTGTAAAATTCATAAAAACTCATATTTATTGATTTTTCCATGATTTCCTACAAAACGATCTAGAACTGGGATATCCAAGGTGTGAAGAAAAAGAATATTCAATTTAATTATATTACATGGGTGAATGAAATTTACCAAAATTGGGGAAAATCGATTAAAAATATTGATATATCTCCAAAAATTACAAAAATAAAAGAATAATAAAAATATTAACAGGTCTTACTTGAAGAATGGATCATTATTCATCAAATAACCTGATTTTAAAGAAATTACAGAATTAATTTTAGTCACTATAGTTTAATATTCTACAATATAGAGTCTCGTCAACTTTACATCATTATTCACAAACGTATGGGGAAAGAACACATATCAATTCTAAAAGTCTTTTTGAGGAAAACTATAGAAATATTTCTATAACAAAATATTAATAAACTTTTATTTAGGTCATTTTATTTCAAAAAAATAAATTCATTAATTTATTTTAAAATTCTTCCACTAATTATTATTTTATACAAAATCCCCATTCCAACTAATTGTAGGTCGCACCTTCGGTAAAAATTTCATTTTGGACTCAAAAATGTCTCAAATTTTTTATTCGATATTTGATTTATGATTTATCCCATTTTAGTTATGAAACTATTCCCAAATAATATAAAATAAATTTAATATGTTTAAAAAACTATTTTTGGTAACAGTGATCCTTAGATTCGCACACCTTCTCAGCATCATGATTTAAAAATATATGTGGAAATATTTTTAATCATTAAAGGAAAAAAACTAGTTATCTACAAGTGAACACCCATAATATTAATAATCATTAATATTTTAGAATCAATTGATTAGAGGCTAGACAATTTATATTACATATTAAAAAAATATTAGTTTATTTAGGATATTTTTGTTAATATTAAATATCGGATTTAAATCACTTGGTGTCATATAAGAAGGAAAATATTGAACGTGGTTCAGTTGAAAAAAATTCTCTTCCATTGTGTTTCACATCTTACGATACCCCTTAAGGATCTATGGAAAGGTCATTAGTGAGGCCATGAGAAATAGAATTTATATGATTGGATTTTTAATAGAATTGGGTAGAAATTTTGGATGCTAATATCCATGGAAGATCTGATGGTAATTGGTGGCATTTAAAAGGGGAGGATAGGAATGTTTTTAATATAATATTAAATCATTTATTATTTTAATCTAAACTACCATCAATGATGAATCATGTAACTATAAATTGTTTTTAGTGCATGTGAATTCGATATAGTGGTTTCATACACAACACAGCACTCATTAATTAATTTAAATAACAAATAATAATATTTACCATATTTTTTTGTATTTTATTATTCACAAAACATTCAACTACATATGAAAAATAAAGGAAAATGACCACAATAATTTTTTTCATGGTATACATTCACTTTATTGAATCTTCATTTCATGCTAATAAATTTTCACTTCTCTTCTAAACCTGCATGAGATATCCTAGGGACATATATAAGCATATGGTGAGAATAAAATACTAGAAATAGAGTAAAGAAACAATAACATGATGAAAGATTTACATATTATTCACTAGTAATATCAAATCAACATAAAATGGGTGAGAATGAAAATCACTAATAATGAGGCATGATACAACATGATATCATAAAGTCAACATGGGATTGTCAAAACAAAAATAAAATTGTTTTAATAAGCACAAGTCAAAGTTAACCAAAAATATAACATAACATAATGTGCTCCATGAGACTAAAACCTCACCAAATGCATTGTATAACATTATGGGTGCACCCTTTATAATCATATCATTTACATGAATATGTATTCCTCATAGATCATTTATCATAGGATCATATTTTATCACACATAATCCCATGATTAAAGACTGTCAAATAATTAAATGGAATATTATAATAAAACAAGGATATTTATTTCTATTTGAGTACCATTGAATGAAAATATTTATGGTATGTACGATACAAATGTTTGTCCGGGAAAAATTAAATGATTATTTTGACAGTATAACGAGGGTACATAATGAATTATGACAGGTCATTATGAGATTGAAATTGGTCCCTAAACAAATAAAAATCATAGTGGTAATATTATGGATGTAGAAACTCATATTATATCTATTGTAATTGGAATAAAAAAGAAATTACATCAACAATTTTCACAAATAAATAGGAGATGGAGATGATATCTTACCTTTACAGAGGGTATCCAATGTCTATGAGGGATTCTTGAGATATTTTGGGAACCTTAATAGTGATATAGAGTTGTGGTGTATTTTAAAGAAGTTATCCAATTATTTTTACTGAAGTAAAATTTGATCTTGGTTGGTTCTATACAGGAAAAGAGATGAGAGTTATTTATTATTTCACAAAAAACAGGTTTAGAACACTAGAATTTTTTTAATAAAAACCAAAAACCTTCCGATGGATTTTTACAGGGTTTCTACCAAAAGAGAGTGGGATTAATTATTTTTTAAAGAAATGATCCACAAACATTGAAATAATACCCTTAGTGATGTGGATGTGAGTCATGTTTAGAATGTATTGATTTTAAATCATTAAAATATAATATGGGTTTTGGGGGATTTATAAAGGGTTTACAAAATTAATCAAATAACCAAAAAACATTATTTAAAAAGGAAAACATTTATTTTTTATTGATACCTTTAATAGAAAAATATTGCATCACTTTTGGGCCATTGTGATTTCATAATAAACACCAAATACATAAACCATATATATTTTTTACCCGAAAATTAGACTGTAAGAAAAATTAAGGAAAATTAAATATTGGATAATATAGATGTTTTCTTAAAAAAATAAATATATTTTTTATCATAATAATTATACAATTATGTTAATTTAAAAAAAAATTAAATACTTATTTACTAAAAAATATTTTCCCATTTAATAATAACAATTTTCTACCTCTTATAAAAATTACAATTTCACATTTTAAAATTACATTATAATTTATAATTATTATAAAATATTAAATAATAATATTTTATTAAAACATAATTTATTACAACAATTCAAGAATTCATTAAAAAATATTTATTAATTAAAATTTCATATTATCCAGAAATACAACTTGTGTTTTATCGAGTAAAAATAAATTTTTTATTTAAATAATTTCAAATTTTTTTATAAATTAAATACAATAATTAATAAATTTAAATTTTATTTGATTTAAAAAATTATTCATATTAATTATATTATGGTTTAGATACATATCCCTTTATGACACCATGAAACACTTTAAGGGTAAGGTGTGTGTTGATGGTGTTGTTTTGGGGTGGTTCAAAGAACATGGTTTGGAACATGATCTCAATGAGAATTAAATTATCTTATAAATAGATTATTTCATGATTTAGATATAGAATTTAAACATGGGATTGGACAAGGTAAAATCACATAGATTATATCTCCCTAATATGATTTTATTAAAAGAATCTATAGGGATTAATCCTACATGTCATGTCGATATCTTCTTTCATATCTTTCATTGGACTTTATCATAACCCATATTATATTCTAATCATAATATCCCTATTAAACATTTTTATTATCAACGATTATTAGTGTTAATTGTATTTTTAATTCAGGAAGGATATAACCAAAAATTTGCATGTTTTTGAAATAATAATATTTCATAATAAATTATTTATTCGATCAAAAATAAAATTTAAAATATAAATTATTGAGTCATCACATTTTCCCCCCATTAGAAATTTGTGGTTCAAAATTTTCATTTCATATAATAAAACAGAAAAGCATATTTCTATTTCATTTTCTCCTTTTGTTACCGCATCACTTACTCAAACTTGTGTATCAAAAATAGCACTCTAAATGAGTGTATTTTCTTATTTCCTAGAGTTTTTTCTCTACTATCAAAGAACTTCATCAGCTACTCCTCACATGAAAGATCATCTTTAAATGGAACCGCCTCTAAATTCAGTACATTTAAGAGTTATGGTATGTACATATTTAATTTGGATATATGACAAAAAATCATGTACTTGAGTAATAATTGGTAGGATTGATAGTTGATAATCCAGGGCCCTGATGTTGTTGAGAACCTCAAATAGGAAAATCTTACTATTACTATTCTTTCACTTCTTCTAAAATCACATGACATTATTATATAGAGATACGAGGATGGATACCAACTTCCCAAAATAAAACTCTAGTACTCATAAATATTTTCTAGATATATATATTGTCTACTATAAGTAACCTTGAGGTGTTTTAGAATGGTCTTGGACATTTACACCACTTCCTCATACATTTATTGTCCTAACATTATGAATTCACCATCTTCATCCCATCATGAAAGTGTTTTTCATATATTAGTGTATAAGGATTAACATGGATCTATTTTGATTATATAATTGAAAAAATATATATGTGAACTCATCTAGGGGACTATGCTGATCTGATTCTCCTTTGATGTCCAACAATCGTTCTCTCCACATGCCTTCTAGTGTCTGAATAGTCTGT
The DNA here is from genome assembly GCA_963277665.1 of Viscum album. Taxonomy (NCBI): domain Eukaryota; kingdom Viridiplantae; phylum Streptophyta; class Magnoliopsida; order Santalales; family Viscaceae; genus Viscum; species Viscum album. The sequence goes on along the minus strand of OY728132.1, from coordinate 1,931,619,424 downwards.
TAAAATCGCCCATCAGTTTTGGGGTGAAATTCCTTAATATATAATAAATCATTATTTAGATAATGTTGGTGAGTCTTCCAGAACATGGAGTTAAATATTAGATCTCGATCAGATAAAATTGGGAGTTGTGTTTTATGGAGATTCACCACATATCTGAAGTATATCCATATATGTTTAATAAATGAGAAGTTTTGTAAAATTAAAATGATGTTAGTAATCTTTGTAAGAATATCCACCATAACCCCGATACCATTATTTCATATTAATTTTGTAGTATGACTAGTGGATATATCCATGGTTATGTATTACCATTTACTTGTTGGTAGGGGTAATGGTATCATAATCCCCTTAGGGTGTTTTCCTTTCATCCTTCACATTATGACATACAAGACACCATTATGCATATTCTATAACCTTCATATTCATATTCTCCCACAAAAAGTTCTATCTATGATATCTATTAATATTCAATCTCCCTATATGGATGGAGAAGGTCGGGCTATGTAAATCATTAACCAGATCCTTCTTTAACTCATCATTTTATCATTCATATTTTCATGACTTAAATAAAACAAGTCATTCTTTCTTAATTTTGAACTCAAAGGATTTCCTATTTCGTATTGCATCAAACATATTCTAAATTTCCACATGATATCTCTGAGAATTATATATCTTGTCTAGAAATAATGTTTGAGCTACCATTTTCGAAAGGATTTTGGATTTTCCTTCCATTATTTTTCCCATTTTTATCCTCATGATATCTATGAAGATCATATATTTATCAATTATTATAATACCCCAATACATTACAATATTTTTCCATTATAATAAATTTAATTTAATTTATAAATTTATATATATAAAGAACCATGTTAATATTATGATAAAAAAACTAATATTAGCTTGTGCCATTCACAAAAATATGTTTGTTTTTTTATAAACAATACTCAGTTCTTTCTATTGCTTGCATTTCACACAAGGCCTAGTTTTACAAAACTACAATATATTATTATTAAATATTATAGTAATCATCGTTACATTTTTAATGAATTTATGGAAATAATTTACCAAATTTTTAGAATATTTTATATATATATTTATATAATTTTTTGGTGTAAAATTAATTATGAATTAATATAGAAACCAATTGAATAAAAAGGAATTTTTCTCATAATTTTTTTTTCTTGGACCAAATACATATAATTTTAATAAATTATATCAATTAGGGGTTTATATTAATTAAATTTATATATTATTTATTTTATAAAATTATTTACATTAATTAAAGCTATTTCATTAGAAATAATTTATCCAATTATATATATAAAAACTACATTATTCTCAGGGAAATTTTACAGCCTTTTAATGGAACAACAATTTTAAAACAAAAATTTGAACTTTTAAAAATTTATTTTGAAAAAATATAATTCATTTTAAAAGCCATAATGAAAAAAACTAAAATAATAGATTTTTAATATTTTTATGGAAATTTTAATTTTTGGTGAATACTGAAAAATACTGATTTTTTTTTGAAAATTTATTCTTTGTATAAATAATTTATATTGGTAAATTATATTTTGAATTTGTTTTAAAGAAAAATAAGTTAAATAATAAATATATTAATCCCATTAAGTCATTCTAATATATTTTATATTTAAATAGGATATAGAAACATAGAAAACATTTGAACATGTTTACTATAAAAACACGATGTCTCATTCTGTATAAGTGATAAATTTGAAATTGATTTAGTCCTCATGTGGAATTTCAATATGAAAAAATGGATTTATTTTTTGGAATTAGTATAATTTATAATTATTATTAGGGTAAAATTATTTTCTCACAAATAATATTTTTGAATAAAAATAAAATTAATTACATCAATTATTGTAAAAAACAGAATACATTGTGGTTAAAAATTAATATAATGGAGACTAATTACCTAAAAAATTTTTCAAACACCATTCTCTAGTTTTATTTCAAAAAATACCCTCTTTTATGTAATTTTTTTAGTCGGAAACTATTCTATTAAAAGTGTCCTATATATTTAGTTATGTAAAGAAAAAAACAAAAAAGGAACTTTCCTTACCTTTATCATTTATAAATCATTAAGATATAGAAAACATAATATTTTCTGTTATTCATATGTTTTGAAATATAAATGAGTTATTTTTATTATAATAATTTATCTTTAATTTTTGTAGATGATAAAATTATTTTTAATTTCTTATAAATTCCAACAGAGTAGCTATTTTACAATGTAAATTGATGCTAAAAATATTAAAAGTAAATAGAAATTACTGATTTATTATTATATCATATTTTTTAGAAGAATATACCATGAAAAATATCTATGAAAATAATATATTTTAATTAAATCATAGTCTTGATATTCATAAATTTGAATTAAATTAATAATGCTAAAATTGACATTAATGGTATTTTTTTAATAAAAGATACTTTAATAATTGATTTAAAAATACAATAAACCCATTAAGTCTATAAAATTTTTTCAAATATTAATAAATATAATGTATATTCCATTAATGGATAATTTATTTTTCATACAGACTATATTGTCCATTAAATTTTAAAAAACCTTACAAGTGCAGTTACGATTTATCTAGTTTTTCTGCAGGATATTTACGTTGGTGTTAAAATTAATTTCCAAAACACATAAGACATTTAATTTATATATAATATATATTTTCAATATTAATTTATTCAAAATTATATATAATCAATAATTTTCTAGACTTAATGGAAAAAATACATAGGTTAGAAGACTAGTTACCATAAAAAGACCAAAATGGTAAAAGTTGAGAAAGAATGAAGTTATGGAGCAAAACTCTTAAAATGAATTTATTTTGTGTGATTGATGTTTTATCAATATTAAATTTCATGAACTCTATTATTTTAAATTTTTAGGAACATTATGTAAGGTTGACCTACCAAGAGTGTTTACCTTTTGGTATTTAAATCACTCCTCCACCATAAAATCACACTCACTCCACACGCTTCATCACACCTCACAGTCCATTTGCATAATCAAAAACCTTTAAAAATAAACTCCCAATATCCATTACCACATATTATAATATTGTGATTGGGTATGAATAAAACTAAAGATGCCCTTTGGTTTAAGTCAAAAGGAGTTTCCCAAGAAGATGTAATGTTCTTCAATGAGCACTGTTGTTTTATTTTTTAAAACTTATTAAATTAATATTATATATTTATTATAGAAAAATATTATTATAATAAATATAATAATACTTTGTTATGTCATTTTTAAAACCAATAACATCACACAAATTCATCAAAAGGTATACACATTCATGATTGGTGTGTAGAGAGGACTACAACCTCGTGAACCGATGTCATCCATTCTTCTATTATGAAATTTAAATATTTATAATAATGTTGAATATATAGTATACATATTATATTTATGATATTTGTAATGTCACTGTGATTTTTTAATTATTATATAACACATAAATTCATTCATTTCATTTATTTTGAATATGATAATATCATATATAGACGTTTGGACTACCGCCTCCTCAAATTGATGCGTTCGTTAAAAACAATATATGGAATATATTAAGGATGAGTTTAATAAAAATATACGATATATATGACACATAACATATATTTAAATTATACCATACATATATATCATTTATTTTTCCTTCTTTCAAAATGATATGATAATGGATACAACATTCATTCGTACATATGCACAACAGGAAAAATCACTATTTTCGACGGGATTTCTTCCCGCCGCAAATAAGCCGTCCAAGAAGTTATTTACAATGGTGAAAGTTTCCCGTCGCAAATAACCAATTATTTGTAATGGGTTTTTGTCTCCTGTCGCAAATAGTTTGGCGCAACTTGCGCACCGAACCGCACGAATATTATTTATGACAGGGAGATGTCTTCCATCGCAAATAGTTTGGCGCGACTTGCGTGCCAAACCACGCAGGGGTATCTACGACAAGATCCCATAGCAAATACCCGACGGCGGTTAATAACTTTTTGCGATGGGTTTTCGTCCCGTCGCAAAAAGTCTTTCGGCTGGAACTATTAGAGATGGGTCACGTCGTAAATAACATTTTAACCACCGACTGTAATTAATGTGTGCGAGGGTATTTACGACATGCCCCATCGCAAATATCAGGATTTGCGATGGGAATCCCGTCGCTAATAACCTCGTCGCAACTAATCTAGCCTATATATACTCCCATCAATTTTTTCCCAAATCATTTAGATCTTTCTCTCTCCCTCTTTTCTTTCTTCAGTTTCAAAAAAAATCTTTTAGTCAAAATTTTTTATACGAGAGCAATAGAAAGGCGTCAATATATTCAGAATATCAAAGTTTAATGTATTTATATTTTATTTTTATATATTTATTTTATTTTTTTATGTTGATTTTAATTGTTGTTTATTAGTTGTAATTTAATTAGATTTCAATTGATTTTTATTTATATTTATTTTTACAAGGAAATTGATATTATTAGTTATATTTACAAATAATTAGTCATTATTAGTATTAATTAGATATAATTAGACATAATTAGTAATAAATAGATATAATTAGGAATAAATAGATATAGTTATCAATAAATAGATATAATTAGCAATAAATAAATATAATTACCAATAAATAGATATAATTAGAAATAAAAATATATAATTACCAGTAAATAGATATAATTAGCAATACATAGATATAATTAGCAATAAATAGATATAATTAGAAATAAATAGATATAATTAAATATAATTAGGAATAGATAGATATAATTAGTAATAAATAGATATAATTAGTAATAAAAGGATTTAATTGGTAACAGTTATATATAATTAGTAATAGTTAGATATAATTAGTAATAGTTAGATATAATTAGTAATAGTTGGATATAATTAGTAATACATAGTAATAATAATAAATAAATAGCTATAATTAGTAATAAATAGCTATAATTAGTCATAATTAGTAATAATTAGTAATAATTTGTAATAATTAGTAATAATTACTAATTATTACTAATTATTAGAAATAATAAAAAATAGCTATAATTAGTAATAATTTGTAATAATTTGTGATAATCACTAATAATTAGTAATAATTACTAATAAATAGCTATAATTACGAATAATTAGTAAACTTTATTAATAATTAGGAATAATTAGTAATAATTAGTAATAATTAGAAATAATTAGTAATAATTAGTAATAATTGGTAATAATTAGTAATAATAAGTAATAATAAGTAATAATAAGTAATAATTAGTAATAATTAGTAATAATTAGTAATAATTAGTAATAATTTGGAATTATTAGTAATAATTAGTAATAATTAGTAAAAATTAGTAATAATTAGTAATAATTGGTATTATTTAGTAATAATTATGAATAATTAGGAATAATTAGAAATAATTAGAAATAATTAGAAATAATTAGGAATAATTAGTAATAATTAGCAATAATTAGCAATAATTAGCAATAATTAGCAATAATTAGCAATAATTAGTAATAATTATCAATATTTAGCAATAATTAGAAATAATTAGAAATAATTAGCCATAATTTGTAATAATTGGAAATTATTATAATTAATTAGCAATAATTAGCAATAATTGGAAATAATTAGCAATAATAAAAAATTATATTATCAATATTTATGAAAAAACAATATTAATATTATTAAAATATTAAAATATTTATAAAATATTAAAATTATTAATATTCGCAATAGTATTTTCTCTATTCATTACAAGTTCAAATCTCAAAGGGTCGCCAATTGTCAGGTCATGCGCAAAAAAACAGTTTGTGTCAGCCAAGTCCAATGTAAATTCTATAATTGTCCTTGCATGGTAGATCACCTCACAAGTAGTGTTACAATAGGACAACCCAAGTCATGCCCGTCTTATATATAATAATTATCTCACATGAACCTTTACATAGACCATTCTTTCATTAAAATTTAAGAGAAAGATACTGATATCCCCTCAAATTTTTGAGGAAGAATGATCTATGTAAAGCATCCTATGAGATGATTCTTATAGATGAGAATGTCATTACTTTGGTCATCCCATTGCAACACTACTTGCGAGGTGATCAACCATGCATGTACAATTATAGATTTTTCATTGGACATGACTGACACAAACATTTTATTGCGCTTGACTTGATAATTGATGACCCTTTGAGATTTGAACATGTTAAGAATAGAGAAATGTCTGTTGCGAATATTTATAATTTTAATATTTTATAAAAATTTTATTATTTTAATAATATTAATATTGTTTTTTCTTAAATATTGATAATATAATTTTTTTATTAGTAATAATTACTAAATGAAATTTCCTTGGATATTGAAGGAAAAATTTGTAATCATCTCCACAATGATGATTACCAAATTTCCTTTCATTATTCAAGCAGTTTTCATTTTTCTAAGTATTGATAAGTATTTCTAAATTAGTAATAAAACTAATAATTAGTAATAATAAGTAATAAATTGTAATAATTAGTAATAATTTGGACAATTAAGTTTCCATGTAAAAAATGTGCTCTGAGAACATTTGACACATTTAACAAGGTTGGGGGACATCTCTTACGGTTTGGTTTTCATCCAGATTATGTTTTTTGGTATCAACACGGTGAACGTAGTTCCAGAAAAGATCCAAAAAACTTGATTCCAGATCCATCACAGTTTAAAAATTTAGTACATGATGTTGAAAGTCATTCTGTGCAAGAAATTGAAACTCACGATGATATTGATTTAACTCATGAGTTGGAACCATCTGAATTTTATGAGTTGTTTAGGTCTGCTGGGGATTCATTATATCCTGGTTGCAAGATAATCAAATTAGAAGCGGATGAAAATTTTATGACTATTAAATCAGATAATGCAATGTCAAACAACTATTTTGATCATATATTTTCTTTTGTTAAAACATTGTTACCTGAAGGAAATGTGTTGCATGAAAATTAATATGAAAGGAAGAGGAAGATTCATAATCTGGGCCTTAGTTAACAGAAGATTCATGCCTGTACAAATGATTGCTTCTTATATTCCGGTGAAAATGACTCAATGGATAGTTATCCCACATGTAGGAAGATCGAGGTATAAAGAAGCTCAACCAGGGAAGTCTAGATCAATTCTAGTAAAATAGTTGAGATATTTCCCCCTTAAACCTAGGTTGTAGTGTTTATTTATGTCTCATAACACAACGTCAATGATGTCAAGGCAAAAAACCAAGATTTCAACTGATAAAAGCTTGAATCATCCATTTTTTGGTGATTCATGGAACCATTTTGACCATCTACATCTGTCTTTTTCTATAGATGCCTGAAACGCATGATTGGGACTTTCTACTAATGGTTTCTGTCTGTTTGGTTCTTATGGTAGTTAGTATTCATTTTGGCAAGTCTTTATAACTCTGTACAATTTTTCTCCATGGATGTTAATGAAGGAACCTTATATCTTTTTGACTCTATTAATCCCAGGAAATCCGAAAAAGAATATTAAGGTTTATTTGAAACAAATGATTGATGAGTTAAATTCATTGTGGAGTGATAGTGTTAATACATATGATGTTGTTGCGAAACAAAATTTCATATTAAAAGCCGCATTGATGTGGACGATTAGTGACTTTTTGGCATATGGCATGTTATTTGGTTGGAGTACAGATGGTCTGAAATCATGCCCTACTGTATGAAAGAAAACAAGGCCTTTATGCTCGTCAATGGAAAAAACCTTGATATTTTGATTTTCACCGTAGGTTTCTTCCAAATGATAATACTTTTCATAGGAACAAATCTTATTTCAGAAAAGATACAATTGAAAAGGATAAACCTCCAAGATGATCTCAAGTACAGAGTTAAAATCAGTTTTATTTTCATTACCCCCATCACATTTAGACTAATAGTAAACCAACAGAAAATTCATGGCTTTGGGAAATAACATAATTGGATAAAACAGATCATTTTTTGGGATCTTCCGTATCGGTGTGATTTGTTGGTCCGCCACATGTTGGATGTTATTCATATTGAGAAGAACTGCATTGATAATTTATTTCATACAGTTTTGGATACACCAGGTAATACCAATGATACTGTAAAAGCACGATTAGATCTTTCCCAAATTTGCAGGCGACCATAACTTAAACTATTGGAAAATGTCAGATCACAGATATGTGTCGATGGCAGCAGCAGGAGCAGCATTACAAGGAACAGATGCGTCGATGGCAGCAGCAGCAGCAACAACAGCATGAGGAGGAGACAAATCGATGGTAGCAGTAGTATCACGAGGAGATGAAGTACATGCGTCGTCTGACTCATAGTTTAGGGGTGAAGTTTTCTCCACCAGCTCCTTCAGCTCCTCCACCTCCTCCAGAAGATGATCCCACATTAATTTTTTTTATGTTAAAAACATTTTAATTTAACATTGTAATATAAATTATTTACATTTTATATCTTTTATATTGGTGAAAATATTACATAATTTAATTTTTAATATTTTTTATTTTTTTATATTTTTTTGTGAATATTGAGAATTTTAATATTTTTTATTTTTTTATTGTTTTAAAAATAGTAATATTATTTTTAAATTAATCTTAATTTTATTAAATTTTATTTTTTAAAATATTAATTTATTATTTGCGACGGGACCGTTTGCAATGGGGTCCCGTCACAAAGAGTCTAACTAAATATTTTTAAAAACTTATTTGCAACATGGCAAATTTCCCATCACAAATACTTTGTTGTGACAGGCCCATTGTAGAACATTATATATATATATTTGGCGATGGGATCGTCACGAAAACATTTATGTATAGATAATAGATATAATCGTAGGCTTATTTTCAACGGGGATGTTTCCCCTCAAAAATAATATTTATTACGACGAGCCCATCGGAAATAATTGTATTTGCAAAATCATTTTCTGCAATGGGCTATTTGGGACAGGCCCCATTGCTAAATCCTATTTGTGATGAGATCCTGTCGCAAATAAGCCATCTCAATTACTAAGAATTCCAATAGTGATGGATTACCATCTCCAAGAATGGTGCATTTTATATCCTATCAGTAAATTTAATGGATAAATATAAGTAAATATATACTGAATATATATTATATTTACATCATGGTTAACATTATATAGGTGATGAAATCATGATCAAGATAATAGGAACAAATGATAACAAGTCAAAAAATACTTGAATATCTAGGAAATTAAAACCCGAAATTGTGAAAATAATGAAAAATTATTAACAAATAGTTAATGAAGTTATTATAAGAAGACCATATATGATATTATAAATACTATTATTGTATTTTTATAAGATAATATGATTTTTAAAACCATTATACATGAAGTTAGATACTGTTCAACCAAAATAAAGTGTAAGGTATGGGATTTCATCTTAATTAAAATTCTATTGAGATTATATTTCATCACGAACCAATTCGAATATATGTGGTGTTTATAATCGTCATCTGAAATGTAATGTCATGAATAATTCATTATTCATAGTATTTTAATGTTTCAATTTTAATTATTTCATTCTATGATATTTGACATGAAAATTTAAAAGTGGTAGAAGTTATCTTTCCAATCTCACTTTTTTTTGTGATTGCTAAATTTATCTTGAAAAAAATATTCCCTATAAAAAGATTCTATTTTAAATTACAATTAATTTAAATTTAAATGCTATAGTTTTATGAGATTAATTAATTCCTAAACCATGTACCATTTTTAAATATAGTATTTACCTTTTTAATTATTTGATTATATGTAGAAATATTGATAAATTAATATTCTTTACCCAATATTTATATTTATTATGGAACATTGTTAACTCATTAAATAGATTACTCAATATATGAAGAATATATTGGACTGGTAGTGATAGATGAATCCCAGACGTTATATGTCCCCTTGATGCATCAACAATTTCTCATTAAAAAAATAAGTTGCGCAAATTAAAAGGGTTTCTACATGTAGTTTTAAATGGTCTTGTGAATGGACATGACAACGTAGGATTTCATGTTCCTCATACACAATTTAAATTAATATATCATTGACATCATTTAGAATTTAGTAATTATTATACATGATATTTCCACTATGAAAAAATATATGGATTCATTTAATTCATAGTTTATTTACTAAATGTCATGTTTTTTAGTTATTTATCTTTCCATAACTAGTATTCCACATTAAGTTATTTAAATGGAATGTGTTCTCAATTATATACCTTCCCTTGTTTATTATTATCATTTATTAAGTAGTTATTATACTTTAATTTACCTATATTGATCATTTTATCCAACACTTATATTTACCTTCTATAGAATTTCAATATGAATTCATGGAATGAGTTTCAAGGATTATGATATTTTACTTTAGTTATTATTTTTTCTCATTTCCCAATGTAAAATAGGTATCATGTATATAATATGGTTTCCCAAAAATGCTAAAATGTTCGGTCCTTCATGATTTGAATCCATATAATAATTTCAATGTAATTATTTAAGGCACCTGCTCTGGTATTCTAGGGTCAATGCTTTACAATTATCATCAGTTTTAAGGTTTCATAAACCTTCATAATTAGAGTGTACTCTACTTTATTTGTGTCACACACTGAACCTAATTGAGGCATGAACCACGATTTAACCAAGACCATCTCTACATGCCATAGGCTCATGACCTACACCGAAAAACTAAGCCACACATGGAGGGATTTTCCTAAGTAACAACACAAATACACACATTCGGCTCAATGTATAAGTGCATAGGAATAACAAAAAAATATGAGAAATACAAGGGAAACAACAATTCATTCTTATCCTTTATATATTACATTATCATGGTAGTGTAAACTAAAATTTTAAGGGAAAAAAACTCAATGAACTAGAAAGATGACCCATTCTGAATAAACTAGAATGTAAAATATTGAGTGATTCCAACTATTGGACTACTAGTTGTGACCAATGAGTGCGGTACAAAGTACATGGTTTCTCTAACCTCCTTAGAAGTCATAGATGACCTGTACATCATCTTCATAACACACTCCATGTGTGGGAAATCCCATGAATATGTGATCCTATATATGCCTAGTAGGATTCCCTAAAATCTATAGAGAGAGTAGTAAGGGATACAATAGGAATAGAAATATAGTTTGTAGTAAACATGATGCAACATAACCCAATGAAAGGGAGTGAGAGAGAGTAACCTCATCCAAAAATAGGGGCTTAACAATGTGTGTTCATAAACTACATGATTAGTATTTTCCTCCCATTGCAGGATACTAAACTCATCTATCCAAGAGAAGATAAACCCATAAATCACTTGGTATACCCTACATATCATTGAAACTAAAGGCTTGGGAGTATCAAAATTGAATGGTATCGAAAAATATGTGTATATATATATATATGTATGATCATCAAATTATTCCCAAATGATAGATAAAGGTTATCTACATCCCAAATCAATTCCCCATAAATATATCATCCAATAGTTCCAAAATTACATCAACAAAGACCAAAATCTCATGCTTGCACACATAAGTAACTATCCAAGTCAAGACACACCTCATCGCGATACCATGTAGTAGAGGGTAAAAATTACTAGGTAGAATACCCATTACCTAGTATGAAAGTATAGTTCCACTCAGTGGGAAAGGACCCATGTCAAGGTCATCTGGTATGTTCCACTCTATAAGTCTATAGTGGAATGATTCCCTGTTCCAATAGTAGGGTTCTAATAAAATGTTAGAGGACCCATGATTATCTTAGGGGGAGGGTTCCACTTTATTTGTCTCTGTAGGAATAATAAAATTTTACAAAATGAGGGGTCCACTCTAATAGTAGGGGACGCTTTCCTAACCAATCTGGAGGCTTCCACTCTAGGATTATATAGAGGACCCATGCCCTTGGCCAACATTAGGGTTCTATTCTAATGGTAGAGAACCCATTCCATGCCCAGCTGGTGGTAACAACATTATAAGTATGTAGAGGGACCATGAACTATCTAAATATAATGGTTCCACTATAATGGTATAGGACCCATGCTGATCCCACCTAGATGGTTCCACTCTAGAAGTTTGTAGAGGACCCAATCCAAGCCCAGCTAGAGGCTTCCACTAGAAAAGTCATAGAGGTCCCATGAACAAACAAATTGGTGGGTCACTCGTAAAAGTAGATAGAGGACCCATGTATATCCTAACAAAAGGGTTCCACTAAAAATTTACTCAAGGAACCATTCCTAGAGTAGATAGAGGTTCTACTTGGGAATCCTCTTGTGTTCATATATGGTAACTGCCATTATCGAGCATTAACTATCCATGCTCGATTCAAATAAAAATAAACATCATATCCAAAAATAAAAAATTAAGTAAACAATCACATTCTATATAGAAAATAATTTTTATATTATATTATGGTAAAAATAATATTCTAAAAGAAATAGGTACGATAGATAATTTTTTATTAAATTGCTGACTAGAGGTACATAACATATAGGGGACCCCCATAGAATATGGTCCCACAACGTCACCTGTAAATTTTCCTAGAGGTTAAAATATCACCAAATGTAAAATTATTTCCATATTATAGGGAAAATAAATTGCATTCCCATGCCACCGAGGGTCCTTCCCATGATCTTGGATGTGTCCATGTACTTTAGTACATGGCGTGTCTCTTCAAACATGTTGTTGCCCATGTTTATGGACATTCTCATGTACTTGGGAACATGGTGTGTGATTTTCCATGAATTTGTAACATGGATCATCCACATGGGTAAGTGGTTACAAGACTTTTAGAGAGTTTACATGGTGTTCCATTCTTATGATTTCCCAAACCCTACACTTTCACAAACTGGACTCGACTCGACGTGTATTCTTCAAACTACAAAGTGTGTAGTAAGGATTTTTCAATAATATTATATAAACACTACACACATTGGATCTATAAATTCCTCCACTTATATATCTTCATTTCCACACATGATCTATTGATATAGTCTGGTTCTATCATTTCTAGTCATCTGCTGGCTGGATATCGGTTTTTGTTGTGACAGTGGTTCGCTGCTTGATCCTTAGAGATTGAATTCAATAAGAATTGATGATTTGAAATAATTTTTTCAACAAATATCTAATTTCTCATAAAATAATTATATATAACCCTAATTTTGTTATCTATCCTTCAAAAATTATTTCATTGTAATTTATATGGTTAGATCGGGCTCTGTATTGCTCGATAACATCAAACTGGGACCACAATGTTCTATCAGGGGTGATGGAAAATAAAAAGATGATAACCACAACAAAAAACGTTTTTAATCAAGGTTTTACAAGTTTTATTGTCTTATTATCTTGAACGATGATATTAATGGTTAGAAAAACCAATGAAATCCCAATTTAATTAGTACACTAGAGCATAAAAAGGTCCCAATTACAATATATCAAAGGGGGGGATTGATCTGGTGCAACAGTTTAATAAAAATGGGTGTAATCCAAAGATTGGAATTTGATAATTGGATATTGGATAAAAAATCAAAAAATAATGCACTCTATACTGATTTGAAGATTTATTTTCATTCTATGTGTCCCCAATTACATGAATCCACTATTTTATTGTCTTCAATATGATCTATCAATCGAAGGAGAAATGAGAAGATATCCACATTCCCCAGATGATGAGGCAAAAAATGGGAAAATATACTTGTAAATATTCTTATAGAGAGATTAGTTCAGTAAAATTAATTAATTAATTAATCCATTAAATGTAAATCCAATGGGTGATATATTTGAATTCCTAGCATTGACTGATTTTATGTTTCCCTTAGTGTAAGAATCATTTTTTGAACTCCACTGTTGCATCAAATTTCTAATCCATGATTCTATTAAAATTTATCCCATTTTCATTCATAAATTTTTAATGAATTATAATATATAGTTAATGTTGTCATAAAATTATTTCACGGCACACCAGACTATGAAATCGCATGTCATCATAGCAGATGACTCTGGAAATATATATATATAAATAATATAGAAGTCTTAATTGTAAAAAAAATCTCTAAATCATTGTCCACATCATTGTTTTCATCCATGGAATGAAAAATTTAACAAGCAAATCGGGATACTGATCCAACATATGGACCACCCTCTCCAAGGAGACATCCTAAATATTACTCTCCTAATACAACATGAATGACAAGGGGATGGTATTTCTATGCAGTTCCATCTCTTATTGATCTATGGTGTCCACTAGTTGATCCAGAAAGGTGTCACCCAAGAGGACCAGTTTGGGATATACCTAACACTGAGAGGGGGGTGAATCAGTGTTGGGGACCTTTTAAACCAAATCCATCTTTTATCCATGTACCTCTTGACCTGTTAGGATCTTGATTCTCTTATTCTCTTTTCCCTGTCACATGCAATAATAGAAAGCAATAAAAACATGCACACAAAATTTTTACAAGGTTTACCACTCAATAAGAGTACCCACATTCTTGCAATGCATGGATATGAATAGTGCATGGATTCTCTATTATGATGTGATATGAAATTACAGTGGAGTGGATAGAAAAAAAATCCTTTAGCCAATGTGAGTCCCTACACTTTAGAGGGGGTGGGAAACAATCCTCTTCCCTGGACTGGTGATGACCTAGTCCAACATACGACCTCTAGCTGGTTCTTTATACTGCCTATGGACACATTCTTATTCTTTCTTCCAAAATAAGGTTCTGCTCTTTGTATTCTTTAATTATCTTCACTTGATTACTTGAAAAGCATTAGGAAAACAATTCGTTGTTTTTTTATTCTCTTCACTTCTAGTGAAACAACAACTACACTAGGATTTTTCTTTCTTCTACTTAGTGCAACAACCAACTGCACTAAAACTTCTTCTCTTCTTGGCTAGAATCACGTGTACCAATGTGATTATTTAGACAGTGAAGATCGGTTCACTGGGAATCATCTTAATTAAACTCCCCAAAATAATTGTAGGCTTTAATTGGGAATACCATATTCTTCTTCATCTTCTTTTTCTCTTCTTTCTACGTAGAAAACCTGTAAGCTGCACACTCTTCTTCTTCTTCTTCATCGGCTTCTTCAATGCAAAACCAGCTACACTAAAACCTATTCTTGTTCACACATTCTCTATCAGTTCAAAAACCATCTACATAGAGATATTCATCTTCTTATTCTTGGTAAAATCACAATTTCTCTTTGTGTTTGAGAAAACAATGAAGTCCAGATCAACATAGCATAATCAAAGTTGAACAGAAGCTGGTAAAAACATCTAGAACAACTCACAGCTTCCGCGCCAATCCTTACATGTGTGCCACCCTACTTACGCACCAACTACATGTGCCCCTCACTGCTTCCACGCCATCTGACTGCGTGCATCACTTCTTCCGTGCCACATTCTTACGTGCCAACTCACTACATGCGCGCTACCATTGAGCACAACTCAAAACTTTCACGTTACCCTCAGCTTATACATAGGCCACTTAATGAAAGAACCTCTCTACTTGCGCTCCTCTAGCAACTTGCGCGACAAGACTTGTGCAGAAAAACTTGCACGACAAAACCTGTGCGGAAAAACTTGCACAACACCCTATTTTCACACCTTATAAATAACATTTATCTTACATGCCACATCAGCTTGCGTACCACCCTCTGTTACTTGCGCGATCAGAGAACCCTCTACTACTTGCAAGCTGAGAGCTCAAATTTTCTCTTAAATGTTGATAATTGAAAAATGATGTGGCTAGTCATCTATTTATAGGAATTTTTGTCACTTGCACTCCACATACACTTGTGTGCCTCTCCAGCATTTGTGCGCTGCTCCAGCACTTGTGTGCTGCTCCATCACTTGCGCGACATATTCTTTTATTTATCATATTTTGATATGATGATGTTGGAATATGAATTGAACGCAACATACACTAGAGTTCTACTTATACTTGCACGCCCCACTTGCGCGTCACTTATACTTACACGCCACACTTACATGCCACTTATACATGTGTGCCACACTTGCGATGCACATATACATGCGCTCCACATTTTGACTTGTGCACCAATCATTAACTTGCACGGCATTTTCTTTCCTTTTCCAAAATCACTTCTTTACTCCTCCTATCCTTTATAAGGCTTGCATCACAAGTTCTCTCGACTTATGATATTTTTGAAATACATATCAGCAAAGAATTGTCTGGTTTTGTCCATTATTTTTGGAATATGAATTCCAAAGTACTTCTTCATCCTCACTCGAAATCCTCAATTCCTTTTGGAGTGTTAATTTCAAATAACTCCAATCATTCTATTCATCTAAAAGTGGAGGCTTGAAGCTTATTCAAAGACCTTCAATGTTGCATACAATGTTTTACTTTTGATACATGTATTGGGAACATTAAGAACAGTGCCACAATCATCTAATTTCAATGTAATGTGTATCTCATGACCTTATTATAATTCCAATACCTTACACATTCTCTCTTCTTCATCAACAATCATTCTACAGATCAATAAAATCATATGATTATATTCTTCAAGTAATATCTTACATGGTTCTCATGCAATAACAAAGGGTTGCATGCTCTTCTGCAAATCCTCTTTCTTCTTCAATCATCCTCATATGGATGATACCTTACCATTCTTCATTATTGTAAACAATGTGTCACCTTTGACAGAAGTTCTTTTAACTAATGATCAGTGCATCAATCGTTTTAATTGATCTTCTTAGAGAATTGCTGAAGTATGGCATCCAATGCAACAATTCCATAACAATTCTCTAGGCAACCTCACATTATCCAAACTCTACTACCTTTTTATTTCTTCTTAGTTTTCTTCATCATTTTAAATAGTATTGACAACTATTGACAACAAATACAATCTTCAGAGACAAAGTGGTCCCAATAATCTTTCCCTTTGTATTTTGTTGTCAATACCTTAAAGTCTCCTCAAATTAATGTGTCAATGTCAAAATTTGAATGTTCTCTGTCCCCTTTACTTATTTATTTCCCCTAGAATTTCATATCATTTATCTCCCCCTTATTGACAATAAATAAAAATTTCATGGTAGAGAGGGAATCATTCCATACATAAGAAATGTGCCATCAATCATTTCACTATATGTCTACTTGAGCAATGCTTGGTGTAGAGAAATAGAGGATTTGATTTGGACAACAAAGCTATCCATTACCCACTGAATATGACAACTCACGAGATGAGAACTCATACACTTGTCTTCAAGGATTTTCCACTTTCATTAAAGGCTGGTGATATTGAGTGTGATAAGAAATAATCAACCTGAACTTCCTTTACTCACATCATCAAACAAATCAAAAACATTCAAGTGAAATTGGCAGGATAAGTGGCCTCTGGGAACTTTCAGTATTCTTATGTCATTGATTATCATTGTTACTCCCCCTTTGTAGAATGATCTTTATTTTGAGTAAGAAAGGATGAGAGATTTAGAAATAACATACCATTTTCAATGACAAGATCTTTAGACAATCTTCAGAGTAGTTAAATTTAGTACCAACTAAAGTTGATAATTATTGGGACAATGAATCTGGAAGCTTCTTCATGTGTCTCCCTCAAAAGAGAACACTTCTCATCACTAAATATTAGGTTCTCCCCCTGAGATCATGAATCACCTTCAATTCCCTTTATTTAAAGAATAAATACAATACAGAAAGGTTTAATGGATTAAGGTGGATCCTCCATGCTTCTTCAATTAGAGCAGGATGGATGAGAGGATTTTCTCAACCAAGATGTTCAACTTGATCCACTCCTCACACTTTTACATTTTATATTTAATTTTGAATGTGGCTATGCGGATCTCAATACATATTCCATCTCTTTGTGTGTAAATCTTCTTTCTTCAAGGGCATTCAATGAACTAGAATCTCCTGGTGAAACTTTCATATTTTTGAGTAATTCTTGTTGGTCTAGAGTAAATTAAAAGAATTTATTAATAGTATGACCAACATTGTCACACCTCACACACATAACTTCCTTTTCTTCATGTAGAATCATATTTTTTCGTTTAGCACAAGTATTAGCATGCGCATTTTCCATCTTTCTCATTCTTTCCAAATCTTCTATACAAACCACAAAAATATCATTAAAGACTGAGGAATCATGATTGGATATTCTACATGGATTCTTCTGAGTGGATTCCTTCTTAGTGGTAATTTTGGATGCACCTTCCTTCACTTTCTTGGATTTAGAATCCAAGGAATTATCATCATTCCTTCTGGAAATCTTCCTGGGTGAATTTGTTTTCATATTATTTTTTTGATTTCTTCCCAAGGATGCTTCTTAATTCTTACTCAGCTTCTGTGGTCTTATTTTCTTATTTGAACATGCAACATTCATATGACCACTCTTATTGCATACATCACAGATGTTATCTGACATTCCAAATTTGTTTGCAGTATATAAATGCTTTTGTATATGTGGATGTTTCTTCTTCTTCTCTAGATTTCTCCCCCTTGTGATGGGATTTCTCTGTGCTTATGAATTTAAGGGATTTTACCAAAAATCCAGTGCACAATTCCCAAACCTATTGGAGCACCAGCATTGACCAACAAACCTTGACTTCTTTTCATCTTCTTGATAAGGTTTCTAAGTCTTCTTCTTGGTATGTTGTGATTTCTGTGGGGATCTATCTTCCAAAATCTGTCCCCTATCTACACTATTCATGGTGATAGGTTTCATCTCACTTTTCATCATACAAACATGTTTAGAATTTTTCTTCCAACCTACACTTTTTGTAGAAGTAATTTTAGAAAAATTAATACAAGTTAGTATGGATGATACCTTTACATTCTCAGCTGCTTGTGATGGATCCATGAGTGAATTCATGATATTCTTATCACATTTTTTAGGTATTTTGACAGTTTAATCCTCTGGTGAACATTGGGTACTATCAGAAACTGTTTACTTCTTTTGGGAAGACTCAATATGTGAATTCTCACGATTGGTCAACTAATCTTCCCACTCTATAAATCTCATTTTGAGGATGAAATGTTGGTCTTCAATCATTTTCATCTTATATTCACAATCCTTCTTCAGTCTTTCAACTTCATCTTCATGCATTTTTTTACTTTGTTTTGTAACAAAGAGTCGCGTTCATTGATCTTCTTGAAATTATCTTCTAAATATAACTTCTTGACTTCAATGCACCTTTTCGGCTCATCTTCAAGTGGGTGGATCTTCTCTTTCAGACACTTTTTTAATCCTTCCATTTTTTCAACATCATTGAGCCACTTTGATGAACTTTCTTCAAATCCCCTATTTGTTACTTCAAAGTCTCCAACCTGTCTAGAGAGCTTTATACATTCAACAAATTTTTCTTGTAAGCATTTCTCCAAAACATCAGTTTCTTCTTCCAGTTGAGTGATATTTTCCTACATGCACTGAAATACTCCACAAACCATGGGTGTACTTTCTTCAATAATACCAAGCATAATAATTCTTAATATATCAACTGATATTTCTTGAGATGTAGTAGATTGATCATCACCAATTGTACTAGCATTTTCATCATGAGAATAATTTAAATATGTACTAACACATACCTCTTGATCAGTTGAGGTGGGAAGGTTGTCCATATTCTTGGGGGGTACTTAAGCCGCCTTCTCATTACATTCCAAGTCTGTTTTGTCTTCAATGTCAACTAGATATGGAGAACCAGATGCTTCCACTTCTTTGGATAAGGGGGAATTCTTCTTCATACATCTCTTATCATTATTTTTCCTGTTCATCATGGTCTTGGTAGATATAGCCTTATCATCAAAGGCAACCGAATATTCACCAACACTGCTCTTCATTGTTGAATCCGGAAAGGAACTCAAATAATAAAAAGAGAATAACTTCACTATATAGAATCCAATAGAGTTGAAGCTTTCCCTCTGATACCAATTGAGAGGACTAGTTTGGGATATACCTAACATTGAGAGGGGGGATCAGTGTTGGGGACTTAAATTCCAACTTTTATCCCTATAACTCCTGACCTATTAGGATATTGATTCTCTTATTCTAGTTTCCTTGTTACATGTAATAATAAAAATCAGTAAAAATATGCACATGATATTTTTACAAGTTTCACCACTCAATAAGTGTAGCTAAGTCCTTTTCATGCATGGATATGACCAGTGCATGGATTCTCCACTATGATGTGATATTCAATTACAATGAAGTGTCTAGGAAAACAATCCTCTCGCTATTGTGAGTCCCTACACTTTATAGGGGGTAGGAAACCATCCTCTTCCCTGGACTAGTGATGACCTTGTCTGACTTGAATCCTCTAGCTAGTTCTTTATAATGCCTATAGAGACAATCTTCTTCCTTCTTAAAAAGGCATGTCATTCTCTTGGTCTTCTTTAATTATCTTCACTTGATTACTCACAAAGCAGTAGGCAAGCAATTCTTCCTTTTCTTCTTCTCTTCTTATCTTGTGCAACAGCAACCACACTAGGATTATTCTTTCTTACTGTTAGTGCAATAATCAACTGCACTAAAACTTCTTGTCTCGTCTTGTCTAGAATCACATGTACCAATGTGATTATTCAGGCAGTGAAGATTGGTTCAATTGGAATCATCTAAATTAAATTGCACAAAAAAATTTTAGGCTTCAATTGGGTATACCATGTTCTTCTTCTTATTCTTCTTATCTTCATTCTATGAAGAAACCATTTAATCTGCACACTCATATTCTTCTTATTTTTCTTCATCAATGCAAAACCAGCTGCACTAAAACCTTCTCTTCTTCACACATTCTCTCTCAGTGAAAATACCATCAACAAAGATCTCTTCTTCTTTTTATTCTTTCTAGAACCACATGTTCTATTTGTGTTTGTAAAAACAATGAAGTCAATATCAACATAGAATCATCACAGTTGAACAGAAGCTGGTAAGAACTTCTAGAACAACTCATATCCTACGCGCCAATCCTTACATGCACGCCACTATTCTTACGCGCCACCTGCTTGCACTCCTCACTGCTTGCGTGCCACCTACATGCGTACCACCTGCTTGCGTGCCAACTCAATACTTGAGCACCACCCTGGAGAACAACTCACAACATCTATACCAACTTTGTCTTATACACATTCCACTCCTTGAAAGAACCTCCATACTTGCACGCCTCTGGCAATTTACACGGAAAAACTTGCACTGCAAAACTTGCGCGAAAAACCTAGCGCAGCTCCCTACTTGCGTGCCTTATTAATAACCCTTTGCTTGCGTGCCACTTCAGCTTGCGCGCCACCCTCTACTACTTGTGCGATCTGAGTACCCTATACTACTTGCATGCTCAGAGATCAAATTTTCACTTAAGTGTTGAGCATTGAAAAATGATGAGGCTAGTCATCTATTTAGAGGCATTTTGTGGCTTGTGCAACACATGCACTTGTGCGCCACTCTAGCACTTTTTCGCCACTCCAGCACTTGCGTGCCACTCGAGCTCTTGCGCGCTGCCCCAAAACATGTGCACCGCTCCATCACTTGCACGAAACATTATTTTCTTTTTCATATATTGATATGATGAGGTTGGAATATGTATTTCATGCAACATACACTTGCGGGCTGCTTATACTTGTGCTCCCCACTTGCGAACCACTTATACTTGCACACCACACTTGCACGCCACTTATTCTTGCGCTCCACACTTATGGTCAACTAATACTTGCGTTCCACACTTGCACGCCACTTATACTTGCGCACCACTTTTTGAATTGCGCACAAATCATTAACTTGCATGCCATTTTATTTTTATTTTCAAATTTTGATGTGATGATCTTGATATGTGACTTGTGCACCCATGCTTGCGTGCCAAAACTTGCGCGCCAATACTTGTGTGATGCTCTTGACTTGCGAGCCATTTTCTTTCCTTTTCTAAAATCACTTATTTATTCCCCTTATCCTTTAAAAAGCATGCATCACATGTTCTCCGGACCTATGATATTTTTGAAATACATATCATCAAAGCATCATCTGTTTTTGTCCATTATTTTTGGAATATGAATTCCAAAGTACTTCTTCATCATCACTTCCAATCCTCAATTATTTTTGGAGTGTTAATTCCAAAGAACTCCAGTCATCTCTCTTAATAAAAAGGGGAGGCCTGAAGCTTCTTCAAATACCATCAATTTTGCATACAATGTTTCACCTTTGATATATGTATTGGGATCTTTAAGAACAGTGCACCAATCATCTGATTTCAAGGGAATGTGTAATTCATGACCTTCATAGAATGCCAAGGCCTTCCACACCATCTCTTCTTCTTCAACTATCATTCTAAAGATCATGAAAATCATATGATTCTCTTCTTCAAGTAAGCTCTTACATAGTTCTCATGAAATCATGAAGAGTATCATGGTCTTCTTCAAATCCTCTTTATTCTACAATCATCCTCAGATGGATGATACCTTACCATTCTTCATTGTTGTAAACAATGTGTCACCTTTGACACAAGTTAATTGAACTAAAGATCAGTGCATCAATCGTCTGAATTGATCTTCTTAGAGAATTTCTCAAGTATGACATCTAATGCTATGATTCCAAAACAATTCTCCACGCAACCTCACTTCAGCCAATCTTCACTAAATTTTTAGTCCTTTTTCATATTCTTCTTCATTTTAAATAGTATTGAATACTGTTGACAACAAATACAATATTCATACACAATGTGGTCCCAACATCACCATCTAAGATGTCTAGATCACCCGAATCGATGACATGCATTAGATTATGAATGTATCTCCTCAATTGTGGCACCTAAAAGACAACATGCACCATGTATATTTGTGGGTGATAGGGTGAGGCGGTAAGCAACCTCACCAACCATTTTCATGATCTTGAAGTAACTTTGGAACCTCACTGATATCTTTCTTATCCAACTTAATCATTGATATACTATTCATGTGGAAACATCTAGAAATGGTGTTTTCTCCCCGAACAAAATCCAAGGGCCTACAATATTGATCTGTGTAGGATTTATCCATGCGTTTGGTCATCATTATGTCCTCACATATGACCTCAAACATGTTCACTGTCACCGGGATATCTGGGGACGCACCAATGATGTATCAATGATCTATGTCGAACACATGTGTGGCATGAATGGTCTCTTCTATAGGTACTAAAAAAGATTAATTCCAATAGTAGAGTGGTATGTATGATTGTATAAAAACTCTACCAAGGGAATGTGATCCTCCCATATCCTGTCAATGTATAACACGAAATCCACAAAAAAATACTCCAACACCTAGAGAGTGAGCTTTGTCTTCCAATCTTTATAAAGGTAAATGACTGTAATCATCCTCATCAAGGACCTGAATTCATTCTAAAGGATTCTCATCAGTCGTGATGTAAACTGTGAATCATGACCACAGACGATTTTCATGGGAACCCCCTCATGGAAATCAATCTCCCATATATAGATTTACAAAATAAATCAATACCAAAATCCAATCTCTTATTGAAAGGAAGAGTTACGACTTCATGAGATAGTCAACTATCACCTAGATGGTGTCATGGTCCATCATTTTCCATGGAATAACAATAAAAAAGTACATGGATATGTGAACCCACTTAAATAGTGCGATATCAATAGGATAAAAAAATCTACAAGAACCTACCTTTAACTAATGATAGGTGAGCCACAAAGATATAAACATTAAAAAACTCAATCTCTTTCCAGACCACAAAATATTTTTCTGAAGGCCTATATACATCTTCCCCACACCATGATGTATCTGTAGGGGTGAGTTTTTGAATTATAGAATATCCTCTTCATGCAACATGATTTGAACCACCCTACATCCATGGAAAATATAACTTTATTATCTCCTTCAAAATATCATTCTAGTGAGTACTCTATGGATATTTGGTCACATAAAACCTCATAGTAGATGTGTCCATGTTAGGACTCTCACACATGCTCTGGAATAATACAAGTCAACAACATTGACTATATAAATGTTGTACCCTTCTGCTCTACTAGGGTTAACATCAAGGAAGACAAATACTATGAATTGTTCATCACAAAACGAGCCTAGGACTTCCTAGTATGGAAACCCAGTACTATATTTCCCTTACCTGGTCTATATACTATATCAAATTCAAAGTCCTGCAAGAGCTCTACATAGTTCTGCTATCTAAGATTCAATTATCTCTTTGTGAAGATTTACCTAAGTCTTTACTAATATGAGTAAACCAAAAATCACTCCACAAAAAAGTAGGACCACCACCTCCTCTGGGAAGAGACTAAAACTTCCATCTGTAGTCCATTTTTAATGTAGTTATACTCATGGGGTCACAACATCCTCGACCCATATATGGTAATTGCCTACCACTGCATTAATATGTAACTGATCCCTGCTCCTAAGTCATTTCAGTACGGTAAATACTCTTCACCCCCTCTGGTAGTCACAAAACATGATCACTCATCAACCACATCATTTACTCATTGAAGGCCCTCTCTCACATTTTATTCCTAGAAAAATTATTCCCTTTCAACATTAGGGTGGTGTAAGGGGCCATAGTCCTAGAGAAATTTTCCACAAACCTCATATAGTACCCTATAAATATAAAAAATACATACACCTATGATACCAATCTATCAGAACCATACCCTAACTGAGTCTCAATATATGACTACATAGATCTCACCTCCACATGCATGGTGCTGATGACTAGTGTGGAAGGCATAATAATCACATATTGGAATTTAATTAGGTACTTGTACAAACAAAAACATCCATATTTATGTATAATGGAAGTGGAATAATAGATAAACCCAAAATACTAAGGAAATAGCAATGTAGGTAAAACCTCTAGGCAATCCAAGTGTTTGAATGTAAAAAACCTAAAAATAAAGGAGAAAATACATGCCCTTCCAGAATGACATCACATCCTAATAAATCTATAATGTAAAATTCCAAGAGATGCCATCATATTTTCTCTAATATGTGACCACTCAAAGCAATACAAAGTACAAGGTATCCCTAGGATCCTCTTTACATAGCGTTGAATTGTACACCTTCTGCATAATACATGACATGTTTATGAAATTCCTTGCATGGGTGAGTATATAAATACCCAATAAGATCCCCCACAATCTAAAGGGGGGCTAGTAAGAGATACGATTGAAATAGAAATATATTAGTTAGTAAAATGTATGCATATAAACCAAAAGAAAAATATTTTATAACCTTAACCAACCATATGGAGATCAACATAGTGTGTAGAAGAAATAAATTTTGATTTTATTTAACCAATGATAGGATAATAAACTCATAAAACCACAATAAGCTAAACACGGAAAAAAAATTCAAACCATGTGTGACTTCGCAACCCATGGATGAAGAGTAACTAAATCCAAATGTATGTATACAGATGTGTGTATATATATATATATCATTTGAAAAATAAACCCAATTGTGAGATAAAGGGGATATATATTTCCAAGCTCATCCCTACAAGAAAAGTTTCCAACAGTTCCGAATTTCCATCAATAATTCCCAACATCTCAGTTTTCATCCTAGAAGAATCAAACCATGTCATTCCCAAACTCTTTACAATGTCGTATAATCATGGGGAAATATATATAGATAAAGGACTGATTACCTTGCATGATTGGAGGGTTCTAGTCAGTGGTAGAGGACCCATGCCCAACCTAGAGGGAGGGTTCCACTCTATATGTCTATATATGACCCATTACCTATGAAGGTAGAAGTGTTCCACTCTAATGGTAGAGGATCCCTACCTAGTCTTGTAAGATGGTTCCACTTTAGGAGTTTGTAGAGGAAATGTGAAATGTGCCAGTGGGATGGTTCCAATTTATGGGTAGAGCACACATTCCCAACCCAACTAGAGTGTTCCACTCTGGGAGTCTATAGAGGACCCATACGCTGTTCCAATGGGAGGGTTCTACACTAATGAAAAATAATCGATGACCTGCCCAGATGTAGGGTTCCACTCTAGAATTAAAAAGTGGACACATGCCTCATTCCAACAAGAGTTTTAAACTCTAATATTAGAGGATCTATGTCCAAACCATATGGAGGGTCCCACTCTAGATGTTTGTAGAGGACTCATTCCCAACAAAACTGGTGGGTTAAATTCTAAAATTTATAGAGGAAAATTTCTCAGATCAATTTTTTATTTCCTATACATATTCAATAGAGGATACATTTATAGAATGGTAGGAGGGTTCCCCTCTAAATGTCATTTGGAAGCCATGCACATCCCAACCCAGCTAGAGGGTTCCACTCCGGATGCCTCTTGATATTTTTCATGATCAATGCTATTAATGAGTATCTCCTAACCAACAACTATTCCCGTAACATTCCACACAATATCCCAAAGTCCAAAACCATAGTCACCATCACGTTCTATGTGTAAAAACAATTGGGATTGGCTATTCACAAAGAAAAATTTCAGTCCAAATGAATTATATACAAGAGATTGTTTTTTCTTCAAAAGGATCCCTCAGGTACACGGTGTGTAGCGTAACCACACAGTGTGTGCTCCAATAGATTACCCTGACTGTGACCCTATAAGTTCAAATATCTCCAGCCATATATGGATACATGGAATTTAAGGGATATACAAGGCATTCCCCATGCCACCCGGGGTCCCACCAGTGTGCTTGGACACACCTTTGTATTCATCATGTCTTTATGCACTATAGTATATGACATACCACTTCACATAGGGTCCCACCCAGGTCTCTTGTCAAGCTAATGTATTAAAGAACAAGGTTTGTTTCTATCCATGTTCTCATCCACACAGCTCTTTCGCATTGGGAAGGGGGTAAACTATGTGTAGGGAGTCTACATGATGTGTCATCCTTATGAAATTACAAAACCCTAGCCGTCACAACCAATGCTCGACATGTTGTGTGTTATTCAAACTACACGATGTGTAGTAGGTATTTTTCTATAATTTAGGATCCATAATCCATGGTTTGAATCTAAAAAATACACTATAGTTGTCACCTCTCTTCTATAATAGATTAGTTGATCTAGTGAAGTTATGTTCTTTCTAGCCTTCTGGTGGATTGATATCAAATTTTTTCCTGATAGTGGTTCGTTGCCTGACCCCATAAGCATTAGAATCCATTGGATTTTATTGTATTATCTCTATTTATCAATATAATCACCTATTTCTATTAAAAAACCCATATCTTACCCATATTATTCAATTCGTATCATTCACATTATTTATCTATGATTTCAGTTGTTCAATCAAGCTCAGTACCACCTGAAAACATCGAAGCAGGACCATAGGGTCCTACGAGTGAAGAAAAAAATGAAAAAGTATATAATGTCACCATGACTGAAAAATCCATTATTGACATGAATTATTTTCCAACGACAAAGAAAGAGGATATAAAAGGTTATAAATACCAAATAATAAAAAATTAAATCGGTACACATGTGCATGTAAAGGCCAAAATTAATGTAGATCAAAAAACCAGATTTGATCAGCTCAAATATTTTAATCAAAATGGGAATAATTCTAAAAATTATGACTCCTACCTTGATATTGAGCTTTTCATCATTGAATAATGTTATATCCAATGATCTAAGAAATTCATTTCATTTGCAGTATCCCAATCTTCTTTAAACTAAATGTTCTTCATCATTGATAAGATCTTACAATAGATGGTGGGAGGTGAAGCACTCAATGGATTTAGGATTATGAGGCTTACCCACGGGAAATATCTATGGAAGTATTCTTGATGAAATTTTACTTAGGTAAAATTTATTAATTAATTAAATAAACTAATTAATTAATCCACTAAATATACCGCTAATATGTGAGATATCCTAATTTATTCTGCTGACCCATTTCTGGTCATATTTAGTGTTAAAAATTTGTTGTAGACTTAACCATCATATCATATTTTTTATTCATACTTCCATTTAAGATTAAACCAATTTTTTTGTGAATCTATTCTTGGGAAATATAAAATAAAATGTTTTCATTTTTATAAAATTTATTTCGGCACACTTTGTCTTAGAATCACACGTTATCTCGGCTCCTATATTTAGAAATATATATAGTAATATTTTATATATTTACAAGGAAAAATAGTGTCTATATAGTTTTAATTCCTAATATGTAGTGCATTGATCATTCATATTCCTTATTAATCACTAACCATCTTCATTGGATCTTATTCGACTCTATCTTAGTGAATTTATACTTATAGATCTTATTATTTTGAATATATTTTACAATTTTTACAATAGAGACATTTCCATTTGATTTTCACCATAATTATCACTAACTGTAACTCTAGATCATGTGTTTGGAAATTATGTTCTGGAAATTTCATCTTCCTTAAGGAATAATCTATCATCTTTTCATTATGCAAGAGTTTATAGCCCAATCTTTTTTTATATCTATCTCTATAGATAAAAAATACTTCCCCAAATATGGGTAATGTGATCATTGGTGTAGTGATTATCCTCTTCATAGACTCTCAAAAATATTCCTCACAATCATCATTCCAAAAAAAACAATTGAGTCCCTTTAAATTTAGTTTTTAAGGGGGATTAAAAATCATAAGAATTTTCTAAAAAATTTACAATTGTGATCTTAATATCAAATGATTCTATGAATTCTTTCACATATGTTGGTTTTGGATGCCTTTAAATTAAATCTATTATGAAAGGATCCAAAAATATCTATTTTCTGGTGATGTAATTTCGAAGGAATGAAACATCCTATAACCAAAAACACAGAGTTATTTTTCTTTTCATACATATTTTCTTTTTAAAAATTACGTTGAAGAGTATTGAAATTATCCACATCTTCCACCTTTCTTTTGGAATATATAATAATATCATCAATACAAACTATAAAAAAGTTGTTGAGGTAATCCATAAAGATACTATGCATCAAATAAAAGAATATTGATGGATCAGTAATTAGTATAAATGGCATTAAAATGAAATTGTACTTCCAGTACCTTGTATGTAATGTAGTCTTGGGGATATCCTCCTTGTTCACCTCTACCTGATAATATATTGACTGGAGGTATATCTTAATGAAACACTGTGCTATTTGAAGCTTATTGAACATGTCATCAAACAATGGTATATGAGGATTTTTTATCTTGATTTATTTGATCTAATGATAATTTATCTAAAGGTTCATTGACCCATCCTTTTTAACGCATAGGATCGGTGCACCCCATGGTGATGCACTTGGGATTATTAAACCTTTATTTATAGTATCTTTTAGTTTTTTATTCATCTAATTAAGTTAATTAAAAAAAATAGTATATATATTATTGGATATTCTAAAAGATCTAGGTATACTATCTATTAAAAATTTGTCCTCTATGCTATAAGGAAGACAAGCCAATTCGTCGATAAACACATTAGTGTATTCCCTCATAATGGGCATCTAACGACCAAGAATTTTATTATTAGAATTTCCCTTCATATAACTATTTCATAAAACACATTCATATCATAGATAAACCTATTAAAAATATGTCATCACAAAACTAATAATAATTCCTATTATTATTATAGGATAATAAATATAAATAATATTTTGAGAAAAAATTTGGGATTTGCGATATCCACTATAATGACCACACTAATGAAGTAAGATGTAGAAATAGAACATAATATTAATATTATAATTTTAATTTCTAATATGAATGTATTTATATAATTTATAGAAACTTGAAGTGAATGAATAATTAATTATTTAATATGTATTTATTTAAATTAAGGAACATATACTGATGGAATAGTAACCTGGCCATTGGAATGGTAGTCTGAACATTAAGGATAGTAATTTGGCCTTTAAAAAATTATGCTTGCATGTGAATGTAAAAATAAAATTTATCTATCTAATAAATAAAATATATGATATATTTATATCTGGATATAAGTAAATAAATATTTTTAAATTAATAAATAATGTCTTGGTAATATTTTTGAAGCGTAAATAATTATTTAAAAAATTTCTATTTAATATAATGATTTAAGAAAAAATTTCTTTTCATAATGTATATTCAAAAATTAATATTATTTATTATTAAAATAATATTATTATTTAATGTGGCCTTAATTTATTTTTTCTATGGGTTATAAAATTTATTATAATAAAAAAATCGATATTTTTCGAATATATGATCATTTTATTTAAAAATTAAATTTCTGATATTTAAATAATTATCTTTATAGAATGTATTAGATTATTAAAAAATACATGTAGAAAATTGTTAGAGTTTTTTGTTTGATTATTTTTAAAGTAGTTAAATTTTTGGTAAATAATGAAATATAATAATTTATATTATTTCACCTTATATGTCAAATACATGAATTTTTTATTAAAGGATAATGTTAGAAAATATCGTTTCGAAATATCCTTAATAAATTAATATATTTATTCATAGCAATCAAAAATATTGGTATTCCAGAGCCATAATAGTAAACGAATGAATATAATAATAAAAAAATACCCCTCTCCTCCCCCAATGAATACCACCCCTTAACTCACATTTTTTAAACCTTGTAGATTATTAATAATCTACCCAATTACATGTTATTTAATGGGATATTCAAGGTGGTGATATTCAAGAATTATCTATTACAAACCTCTCTTTGAATTTAATTTCTTCTTCTACCTTCTACTAAAATACATAATACATCAAAAAATAACATAAATATTATAATTTATATACTACAATATTATATTTCCTATGGTATATCTTCTTACCATCCCTTTTCTCATATCCTCTAATTCAATGAAAAGAAACAATAGTCCAAATTATGCCAGTTTATGATCTCTGTTGATAATACATTTTCATTTTTCATTACCACCTTCATGTCATGTAATAATTCCATTATTATTGTTGAATAATATTTAATTAGTTATATAATAACTCATTTAATATTTTTGGGAACTTATTTTTAATCATAATATTCAATAAAATAAAACTTGTTCATAGTGGTCAGAAAAACCACCAAAAATACCTAAACATTTATGATTAACATTTTATCAGATGAATAATCAACCATCCAAGAAAATGATTTATGGGACAATTTAGAATTATGTAATTTTTTTAATACTATATAATTTTACATCAAGGTAATTATTCCCATTTTACAAAAACGTCAACAATTTTACACAAGTGAACTGACCATGAAATCATGCGACTAATGCTCCTAAAAATGATATTTTTATCTCATTGAAATGGTAATATATGATATTAATATAATTATAATAAATAAAATAAATTAATAATATGTTATTAATTACATAATTAATTAACACAATTTTATTATCCATGAAATTTAGTACAAGTGCAGAATAAATTACGATATAAGGTAAGGGATCTCTACGAACCTCCATTTTTTCCATCAAGTTATACCTTATATCTCTTTACCATATTTTATTTGTTCTTTCTTAATGTTTACTTCTCCCAAAATAAGTATATATGTTTAATATATTGGTATATATCTCAATTCATCTCTATTTTAGGGGGAAATATATGTTGTAAAATGTTCCCTTCTCAATTTCTATTGATAATAAATTCTGATTAAAGGGAACTTTTATTTTTGTTAACTATCTTCACATGCACTCAATATACTATTTTAAGAAACCAATACTATTAAAAAATTAATTTTTCTATTATTAATATATATATATATTCGTTTTATGGAAATATTTATTCTTTTATCCTCTTGGAAGTCTCTTTATTTTTTTCCTGACAATTAAGTGACACATTTCTAATTTTATATAACAACTCTTTTAAATGATTTAAATTCTATTAGAAATAAATATTCATGGTGTATTATTATCTTTCCATATATGAATTTTCCTTGAATGATTATATCCATTATTTCATAGATACATTATGATATGCATTTTGGTTATTCTATATGACATGATTAAAATACCCATTTCATTAAATGTTTAACTCTTATATTTATTTACAATGTTTGAATCGTTCTATGTAACACATATGCATTAACATATTATGATGGGATCACTAAAATATCAGTTAAATTAATTGGGTAATGTTTTCGTCTCATGAGATTTCATTTATTGGATTAGGGAGTAATACTAATCCATTATGGGACTTTGTCAACTATGTGATATAGTCTTTGTTGACATCCTTAACTCATTCTTATTCCATGCTGTATATTTCATCCAAATAAGAATATTTTAATAATGATATTATTACATGTTCTATATGTTATGATTACATATGTTTTTCCATGATATGTTCCTTTTATGTTATCATTTTACTCCTTTTATCTCTCATTTTATTCTTTATTCCCTTGTGGGGATTTTTACCTCATTCCTTTTTTCAATTTATTCCCCAGTTTATTTTATGCAACTATAGAAACTCAAATAGCGTAAATATCACATTATGGAGATTAATAACATGATTTTTTATTGTAATTTAATGTTCAAAATTATGTACATATTCTTCCAAAGACAATATAATTAATTATTCTTTTTTGTATTTCATGGACAATTGTTCATAAAATCATGTAACAATATCTGTAAAATGATTAGGTCGATATAGTTGGTATCAGAGGGAGGTATATTTATTTTGGGGATTAGGTTATGAAATGTTTTGTAAGAACCATGGGGATAATAATGTCACCTTGCATAACCTAAAATGAAACATAGGGAATCATATATTAGTATATAACTTCCATTTATATGTTATTCTTTATATGTTCTTAGTTTCTTTTTTTTTAATCTCATTAGCTAAGTTTTCAAAACCTATAATTTTGTTTTTAGTTTATAGTTAATAGTTAGAAATACGAGATCCCATTCCAACAAAATATGTTAAAGGAAATGTGATGATTTACCTAATTACATGCCAATCCTAACGGGAACCGAAGCTCAGATCTCCATGATAGTACTAGGTAAATTTTCACAAGTTATGAATAATTACATCAATAATATTGAACTCCCTCCCTATCCTATGAAAGATAATTTTGGGGATGAATAATTTATAGGAAAACTTCCTCTTATATTCAGTGGATCATCTGATATCCTCATCATAAAACAGTGTATTCACTCCCCTGAGAATATATTTTCTGACCTCTAGTTCTCATAAGAAGAGAAATCCATTCTGGCAGTTTAACATACTGATGGAGATGCAAATCAATGGCGGAAAATGACAAAAAATAAAAAGTGTAAGGAGGAAGATGATTATATGGATTTGGAATGATTCAAGAAAATATTTTTCAATAATTAATTTCCCTAAACACTCCATATTAAGATGGAGAGAGAGGGCCTCCAATAGAAGAAAACAAAAGATGAATCTATTGGGGTTTAAGTGGAAAACCTCATGAGGATTTCACAATTGGGATATAGGTTCTTCATGAACACTAAAATTAATGTTTAATGTGTATTTATTGGATTAAACCAATTTCTATTAGAATCCTTGGTGATTAAAGTCTTTGAAATTTTTAAGATATTTTCTTCTGTTTTTTAAAAATTAATATGGATATTTATGACTCTGAGTGTACCAATGGGATCATAGAAAAAAAGGGGGAAGTAGAGTTTAATATATAAGGATTATAAAATAATCCCCAAAAAAGAAAAGAAAACCCAATATCCCACTTGTTAAAAGTTTGGCAAGAATAATATTAGGAGCTATCTAAAGTGAATTGGGATATTCTTAAAATGTTTAAGAGAGTGGAATCAAGATAATTATTTCAAAAAGGGTTTTATTAATCCTACTAATGCAAGGAACATGTGAATTATGCGATCTATTTCTCTAATTCAAGGGGTATCACAAAAATATACGACAATAACCTCCATTTAATCGAGTAAGGGTATATCATATCACTACTAATGAGGTGGAGCCTGACAACTATCTGATTGAAGAGATGATGGTTATTAATTTAATAATATCTAACGTACTATTTTATTATGGTTCTACACATTATTTCATATCTTTCTATTTATGTAGAATTATTCAAACTCCACCTCATAATTTGAAGGTTGAGTTATTTAAAAGAATAGTGAATAGGGATATTATTGAAAATAAATTATATAACTCATCCCCTATCAATGTCTGTGTAATAAACCTATTATAAAACATCATATTACTTCCTTTGGTGGAGTTTTATTCTATATTGAGCATCAATTGACTGTATTTATACAATGCCAACATCAACTATTGAGAAATTTTGATCACTCTTCACATCACATGGAATCCCCCAATTATGTACAAGTGTAATGAAAAGGACCAATATCCATTACGATAATTATCCAAATTTTGGATATTATTCAATTTTTTGAAAGCATATTTATTTCAAATTATTGAGATAAATGAGATGCTCATTCTCAAGGAAATTTCAATTTTGAGGGAATGAACTAATGTGTTCCCTATAAACATTTCTAGTCTTCCTCATGTATTAGATCTTGAGTTGTCAATTAATACAATAAATTGATTTGTAACTATATCAAATAATCTGTAAAGTATGGCCACTATTGAGTTTGAGGTATTGAATTAGCAATTCAAAATGAATTCAGATAAGGGTTTTATATTCCCATGGGCTTTATCTTGTCGTGATCCTCTCCAATTAATCATGAAGAAGGATAGATTAATGTGACTATGAATTAATAATAAAAATCTCAAAAAAATAATGATAAAGAACAAGTATCACCTTCCATAGAAAGATAACTTTTTTGATCAACCATATTAGTCCATGTATTTATCCATGGTGGACCTTTAGTCAGGATAACACTAATTTATGGTGAAGAAGGAAGATATTATGAAGACTGTATGTTGAATGAGTAATGGAAACTATTAGTATTTAGTGATTCCCTTAAGTCACAATAATGCACAAAAAATATTAATGGACTAAAATAATATATTATTTAGATATTACATCGAAAAATATGTTGTAGTCTATGTAGATGAGATTCTAATATACTTCAAGAGTACAGAGGAACATAAGGGGCATTTGAATATTGTGATAAAAACATTTTTAGGGGAGAAACTATATGTAAATTATATTAAATGTCTTATTGGTATTGGTGAATTATAATTATTGGATAATTTTATTAACAAAAAATAAATATATGTGGACCCTTATAAAACAATGGAAATTGTGGATTTACCTAGAGCAGCATCACTAATAGTGATCTATATTTTTTATGGTCAATATGGTTATTAATTATGATTTACGAGGAACTTATATTGATTTTATAATCATGTAAACAAGTTAAATCATAAGAGAATAAAGTTTATCCCGATAAATGAATGCGAAAACTCCATCAATGAGTTGACAAAGATGCATTTCACTTTAGTAGTACTTACAGTACATAAAAGTGGTCAACTCTTTTTTGGTATATAGTGATTCTTCAAAGAAGAACTTTGGATGTGCACTAATGAAAAATGATAAATTGATAGAATATTTGAAACATCCCATGTAAATAAATAATATGACATATTCCATATTTTTTAATATT
Organism: Viscum album; assembly: GCA_963277665.1. Taxonomy (NCBI): domain Eukaryota; kingdom Viridiplantae; phylum Streptophyta; class Magnoliopsida; order Santalales; family Viscaceae; genus Viscum; species Viscum album. The sequence goes on along the minus strand of OY728132.1, from coordinate 1,931,583,902 downwards.
ATCAATTGAATATTAATTTTAATTTAAAATGGTTTCTATGTTCTATAGCGTACCTGATACACAACTACAGGTTTCCTTGAAATCTTACGTTGCACACTAATAATATAATATTATTATGTTAAATAGTAGTTAACTCCTAGATGTTGTATTGGTGGGAATGAACAAAACTAACTAAAATATGATTATACATGTTTTTTTAAATATATTTACATTTATCCAATAAAAAGATTGAGGCTTAAAATGTGAATAAATCTATTTTAACCATAATTTACATTAAATAGTCGATTTGCCACCTTTTAATGGAGAAGAATCATTAAATATAGTTTTGGTCAATTTAATAAATTCTATTTGGCCAAATAAAATCTTCCTATATAATGATGACATTAAAATTTACTTTATGTAAAATTTTGGAATTTTTCAGATAAAGTTCATTTTTAATGAATAGTGAAAAATATTTTATTTTAAATCAAAACTTCATTTTATTCAAATGTATTTATATGGTTATATTATATTTTTAATTGGTTTTATAGTGTAATTAGAATATATTTTTACTATTTAATCCAATTTTTTTATGGAATTAATTTCATTTTGAAATTGAACATAAACAAGTATCAATCTTTTAATAACTATTGTTTTTAAAAAAAAAGATATTTGTTTTAACAATGGGAATAAATTTTAATTTTATTATTTAAATTTTTTTTTTAAAAAATGGTAGAATAGAAATCATTTTTAAATTTGGAATATCAATTATAGCTTAGGCTGATGTTTTGGTAATTTTCTGAAAAACATCAATTTTTGATAAATAGTGATACCACATAGTAGTAGTTCAAAAATAGACACATTCATTTAAATGAAATTTTACCACTACTATGAATTTAATTTTTAAAATCCGATATACATGGTTGTTATTAGTAAGTAAAATTTGGATTAATAAGAAGAAAATAATTTTTGGTGAATAGTAACTTGTGACTTTTATTTACCGCGGTTAAAGGTAAATAGTGTAATTCAAGGTAAAAAGAATATTATAATAATTCAAAATTACCTTAAAACTTGTCCAAACCTTATTGGATGAGTCATTTACGACCATGGAAATCTTTGGGTCGATTTTTGGACTCCATAGAGCTAATTCAGAGTGATAATAACATTTTAGATTAATTAACTTAAACGACAAAAATGACATAAACAAAAATCCTTTTGTAAATTACTTTTTACATGGGGTTATATAAGTTATCTTTTTTACTATAAATATTAATTTCAAATTTAAAAACATTTACTTCATCATGTTAATTTAGTAATAATTTTTAGACATCAAATAAATTAAATTATGTATTACACAATAATGATGTAGTGTTTTTCTCATTAATAAATGATATATATAAATAAGATTACAATGATTAAAATATTATCCAAAACAAGTAAAATTATTATTTGATGATTTTAATTTGAATATGAGTCATCTTATCTTCAACTTTCATTATTTATGGTCCTTTTGTAACTGAATATAAATTTATAATAAAATAATATTTTCACACTTTCCTAAAGAGCCCCTCCTATACCTTATAAAAGCAGACCACTTATAACCAATTCCTCTAACCTCTCAGGCCATTTGGATCATTAAACATCTACCCAATTAAGCTCCCTAAATCCATATCCGCCTCCTAGAAGCCTTACCTTATGCAGAAGGAACTTCAAGAAGTCATTTTGGTTCAAACCAAAGAAAGTTACCCAAATTAAATGGAATGGTTTCTCTTCCCTTCTTTTCTTTTATTTTACTTCTCCAACTCCAAAACTCATTTTATTCATTTATTTTATAAAAACACCAGTATATTAAATATAATAGGATGTTTTTATGAGATTTATTCGAACTACACTTACACACACACACACCCATTTAATGGGTGTAGAACATATTGTTTCTACGGATGAAAAACGAATGCCTCAAGAAATGATGATTGTTCGATTATCTCCTACCACCTCTCATGGTGTCCATTATGATGGAACTGAATTTATATATTATATATATTATTTCTATGTTTTATTTATGATTCTGTATTTTTACTTTATATCATACCTTTATGGTTTCCATTATGTGTAAACATGATAATTTCATTCGAGGAAGTACAGACTACCGCCCCCTCAAAACGATATGACTAGTTCATGCCATACGAGGGACATATAAAGGATGGAGTTAATTATATTATATGATATTATAATATAATTATAATATACCTATTTATAATTATATTTTAATTCTATTAATGTACAAAATAAAAAATAAAGTTGCGTTCAGGCCTACGTACGGCTTACCGTCTCCATGAACAGTGCATTTCATTTCTTATCTCCAAATGTTTTGTAATATTATAAATACATGTATATACATGTATATACTGAATATATATGATATATATGATATCTAAATCGTGAATACCATTCTGGATATAAGGAACTTTTTACCATGTGAACAACTTGTAACTATATGGTGTTCATTTTTTTATTGTAGTACCAAATATCGAAAAAACAAACCTTATTAACTCAAATGAGTACGTAATGATTATAACTTGGTAATAAGTGATATAAAAGGAATAATAAACTTGAAAAAGGTTCTTAAGAAAGTTTAAATTAATGTTAGTTTTTTATTTAGGAGATTAAAGAACGAACGGGTCTAGTCGGACACGAGGTAAGTGACTTCATCTCAATCTCCTTTAATTGAGGCATATTTTGTTTTAATACACGACTTTCTTTTATACGATGTATAAACACCATTTAATTTTTAAAGGGAATATTTTTCTATGATGAATTTTATTAAAAAAAAGGAATGTTAATTTACATAATCTGTGACAACAACCTTCCCACCACTGTGAGTATTATTTGTTCTTTAGCTTCCTTAACAAGTCATAATGTTTTTTTTCAAAGAAAATAAATACCATATATTCTTTTATGTATTATGGTATTGAAAATGGTTTTGATAATGGATTTTTTATGTAAATATATTTAAATGATATATTTTTATTTAAATATAGAAATGTTTTCTTCCCTTTATATGCGTTGTATGTGTTATAATTTTAATATGGTACTTGGACATTTGATTGGTGGTTACGTGATAAACCAAATGAAGGGTGGTGCCATGATAAACCAGGATAGGTGGTTACGTTATAACCTCCAAGGAATTGGGTATGTAAGTCGGCCATATGGGTATTCCATTTAGTGATATGTGTAGAAGTCGACCGTATGGTTATTCCATTTAAGTATGTTTTTGTCCCAAGTTATATTTATTTGTTATGTGATCTTTATATGGGTTGTATGGTAATATTTTGGTATCAATAGGGTATGTAGTGATATTCTAATTCAGTGAAGAGTATTTACTACTTTATAAAGCTGAAATGCATTACTTATGTTAATGTATACATGGTTTACTTGTTGTTTTGAAAAACTAACAATTTTCCTTCTTTGTTTATCCCTTAATGATATTTTTTATGCTCATCCCATGTTTTTGAAATGTGTTTCACATGAAATAATGTGGAATAGGGACAAGGATAGGATCAAGGAAAAGTCATGTAGTCTTAAACATGGAACTAGACATGACTCTTTTTTTCAAGAGTTCTTGTTTTATGAAAAAAAAATGGAAACTGCGTAGAAGTGTCTACTTTGTAATATTTTGAGATGTAATAGTTATTTCCCAATACTCAAAAACTACAAACCTGAAAATATACTCAATGTGAATTATTCGTTTAATTCAATACTATGTAATGTTTTATGGCCAGGTCCTTATAGTTGGTACCAGAGGTCGGTTTAGACAAATTTAGGAGTTAAGGTATTGTTAAATAAATATCCATAAATTAATTTACAGTAATATTGAAATGATATAGCATTTATAGATTACCATGTTTCTTCCCCTAAGATATTTCTATGTTTTTAATGGTTTTTCATAGTGGAAACAAGGCCGTTGTGATGGGAAGTCATACAAAGGTAAATGACCTTCAAAATCAGTATACTGAGATGGTCACAATCAGAATTGATTAGTTTACTATAGCGATGGCTAAGTTGACTCAGGTGATAAATTGTGGTTTTGTTTATTGATGATATTTTGGTTTATTATAAAAGTAAATAGAATCATGAAAGTCATTTAAGGGGTGTCTTGAAAGCCATAAAAAAGAAACTGTTTTGGAAATTCTGAAAGTGCGAGTTTTGGATAAAACAAATTTCATTCCTTGGTCACATTGTGTCCAAAAATGGCATTAATGTTGATCCTACTAAAACAAAAGTTTTTGAATAATATCCAAGACCCAAAAAATATTACCGAGAATAGTAGTTTTCTGGGTTTGGTAGGTTATTATAGGAGTTTTGTTGAAAATTATTCATTGTTGTCTAGTCCAACGACTAGGTTAACTCGAAAACGTGTCAAGATAATTTGGAAAAAATAATATGATGATTGTTTTCAATAATTGAAAAGAAGATTGATGAATGGTCCAGTTTTGGCACAAACTTCTAGAAATGCTGAGTTTGTTATTTACAGTGATGCCTCACTGAAAGGACTTTGTTGTGTCCTAATTCAGAATGATCAGGTAATTTCTTAAGATTCACATCAGTTGAAACCTCATGAGTTAAATTACCCTACACCTAATTTGCAATTATCTGTTGTTTTTTTTGCTTTAAAAATTTGCAGGCATCATTTGTTTGGAGTAAAATGTGAAATATATAATGACCAGAAAAGTTTAAAGTATATATTCACTCAAAAAGAATTGAACATGATATATAGGAGATGGTTGGAATTAATCATGTATTATGACTACACAATTCATTACCATATTGGAAAGTAAATAAAGTGTCTGATTCTTTGAGTCAAAAAAAGTAATGCTTCATTAACCATGATACGTTTGGAAGGATATCCTTTGGTTTTTGGTTTGATGAACTTCGGAATAGAATTTTTTGGTGTAATAAATTCTTCTGTTTTGTTTTAGGTGTCAGTGAAATCATCTCTATCATACAGAATATGGAAAGTGCAGAAAGAAGACAGTGAGTTGCAGAAAAAGGTAGAGTTGGTTCAGAAGGGTATGTTTCCTGATTTTAACATTCATAATGATTGTGTCTTGAGGTTTGGGAAGAGATTATGTGTGAATTGTGATTTACAGTTGAAGAATGAGTTGTTATATGAAGCTCATAACTTTCCATTTTCAGTTAATCCTGGTAGTAATAAGATTATAGAGATCATCGGGAGTATTACTGGTGGGATAGAATGAAAAGAGATATTACTGATTTTACTGTGAAGTTCTTGACTTGTCAAAAGGTTAAACCAGAGAAGAAGATGCCAAAATGGATGCTTCAGCCGTTACCAGCACCAGAGTGGAAATGGGAAAATATATCAGTGAACTTTGTTGTGGGATTACCAAATACATCCCGAGGTAATAATGCAATATGGGTTATAGTTGATCGATTGACCAAATCTTATAATTTTATTCCTATTCGAGATACTTTGTATCTAGATCAACTTGATCGGTTGTATGCTAAAGATATAGCCAGGTTGTATGGGGTTCCCCTCTCCATTGTATCTGATTGTGATCTCAGGTTTATTTCTAACTTTTTGAAAGGCCATCAGAAGTCATTGGGTACTGAATTAAATTTTAGTACCACTTTTCATCCTCAATCAGATGGGCTGTCAGCATGACCAACTCAGAACTTGGAGGATATGCTACGTGTTTGTTCACTGGATTATCGGGGAAGTTGGGATCAACATATTTCTTTGGTTTAATTTTCATATAATAACATTTTTCATTCTAGTATAAAGATGGCTCCATTTGAGGAATTATATAGAAAGCGTTGTTGAAATCCAGCTTTTGGGATGATGTAGGTGAAAGGAAGCTGATGGGACTAGAATTGGTAGAAGAGACGACAGAGAAATTTCAATTGATTCAGAAGCACATTAGAACAGCTCCGAGCAGACAGAAAAGTAATGCAGATAATCGAAAGAAGTATCTTACTTTTGAGGTAGGTGATCATGTCTTTCTCAAAGTCTCTCCATGGAACAGTGTGATGCGTTTTAGTAAGAAGGTAATGTTGTGTCTGAGGATTATTAGACCTTATGAAATTCTAGAGATTGTTGTATCAGCTACGTACAGAGTGGATTTACCTCCAAACTTATCCTAGGTACATAATGTTTTTCATGTTTCGATGTTCAGAATGTATATGCCAGATCCATCTAATGTTTTGAGCCCAGAGGTAGTTCAGTTGGAAGAGAATCTCTCTTATGAGAAATAACTAGTCCAAATTCTTACCGTAGAGATAAACTTTTTTGGAATAAAGTAATTCACCATGTAAAGGTTTTGTGGAAAACCATATGGTTGAAAAGGCAAAGTGAGAATCTGAAAATACTATGAGGGGTAAATACCCCCACTAATTTTGATAAGTGAATAAAAATTGTGAGGATGAAATTTCCAAAAGGGGGGAAGGATATAATATCCTAGGTAAATAAAGAATAAGACATATTTCATATTTATTAATATTTGTGAATTAAATATTAATTTTACTTTAAATGGGTTTCTATGTTCGATAGCGTACCTGATATGCAACAACAGGTTTCCTTGAAATCTTACATTGCACACTAATAATATAATATTATTATTTTCAATGGTAGTTAACTCATAGATGTTGTATAGGAGGTAATGATCAAAACTAACTATAATATGATTATACATGTTTTTTAAATGTATTTAAATTTATCCAATAAAAAGTTAGAGGCTTAAAATGTGAATGAATTTAATTTCAGCATAATTTATATTAAAAGGTCGATTTACCGCCTTTTAATGGAGAACCCACATTGAATCTAGTTTTGGTCACTTTAATACATTATATTTGGCCAAATAAAATATTTCTTTAGAATGGTGACATTAAAATTTACTTTGTGTAAATTTTTGGATTTTTTCTGATAAAGTTCATTTTTAATGAATAGTGACAAATATTATATTTTAATTCAAAACTGCATTTTAATATAATTTATTTATATGGTTAGATTATATTTTTAATTGTTTTTAAAGTGTAATTAGAATATATTTATACCATTTAATCCAATTTTGTTTATTTTAATTAACTTCATTTTGAAATTGCATGCAAACAAGTATCAATCTTTAGATAGTTATTGTTTCTAAAAACACACTATTTATTTTAACAGCTGGAATTAATTTGAAATTAATTAATGCCAATTTTATGTTTATAAATTTGTATATGAGACAACATTTTTTAATTTTGAATATCAATTATATCTTAGGATGAATTTTTGCTAATTTTTTGAAAAACATCAATTTTTGATGAGGGTGAAACTACTTAGTAGTAGTTAAAAACTGTCTTTTTCATTTAAATGAAATTTTACCACTTCTATGAATTGAATTTTGAAAATTCGACATACATGGTTGTTATTGGTAAGTAAAATGTGGTTCAATAAGATGAATGTTATTTTTCATGAATAGTAACTTTCGACTTTTATTTACCGCGGTTAAATGTAAATAGGGTAATTTAAGGTAAAAAGAATATTATGATAATTCAAATTTATCTTAAAACATGTTCAAAACATATTGGATGAGTCATATAAGACCATGGGAATACTTTTTTCGATTTTTGGACTCCCTGAAGCCACTTGGGTATGATAATGACATTTTAGATTAATTAACTTAAAGTAAATACAAAAATATCATTAAAAAAATCGTTTAGGAAATTAATTTTTACATGGGGTTATATAAGTTATATTTTAGACTATAAATATTCATTGTAAATATAATATGATTTTTTACATCATGGTAATTTTTTTTATAATTTTTAGACATCAAATAAATTAAATTATTTATGACACAATAATGATGTACTGTTTACCTCATTAATAAATGATTTAAATATATAAGATTATAATGATTAAAATATTATCCAAAACATGTCCAATTATTATTGGATGATTTTATTTAGAATATGAATCATCTTATATTCGACTTTAAGGATTTTTTTACCATTTGAAACCGAAGATAAGTTTATAATAAAATAATATTTTTACATTTTCCTAAAGTGACCCTCCTCTCCCTTATAAAAGGAGACCACTTCTAACCAATTCCTCACACCTCTCAAGCCATTTGGCTCATCCAAAAACTACCCAATTAAACTCCCTACATACCTCTAATCCTTATAGAAGCCTTACTTATGGCATATGGAACTTCAAGAAGTCTTTTTGGTACAAACCAAAAGAAGTTACCCAAATTAAAGGTAATGGTTTCTCTTCATTTATTTTATTTTATTTTACTTCTCCAACCCCAAAAATATTTTTATTCCTTTCTTTTATTACAACACCTGTATCTCCAATATACTAGGATGTTTTTATGTGAAGTATTACAACTACACATACACACACCTCCATCTAATGAGTGAAGAACATACTGTTTCTGTGGATGGAAAACTAACGCCTCACGAAACAACGATTGTTCGATTATCTCTTACCACCTCTCATGGTGGAAATTAAGATGTCACAGTATTTATATAGGATATATATTATGTTCATGTTTTATTTATGCTTCTGTATTTTTACTTTACAAAATACCTTTATGGTTTCCATTATTTGTAAACATGATAATTTCATTTGAGGATGTGCGGACTACGGCCCCCTCGAAGCGATATGACTCATTCTTGCTATATGTGGGGCGTATAAAGGATGGAGTTAATTATATTTTATGATATAATACTGTAATTATAATATATCTATGTATAATTATATTTTAATCCCATTAACGTAAAAAATATAAATGAATGTTGTGCTCATGTGTACGTACGCTTACCGTCTCCATGAACAGTGAATTTCATTTCTTATCTCAAAATGTTATGTAATATTATAAATACATGTATATACTCAATATATATGATATATATGATATCTAAATCCTGAATATCATTATGGTTATAATGAACTTTTGACCATGTGAACAACTTGTAACTATATGGTGTTCAATTTTTTACTCAAGTACCAAATATCGAAAAAAATGATCCTTATTAACTTAAATGATTACGTAATGTTTATAACATGGTAATAAGTGATATAAAAGGAATAATAAACTTTAAAAAGGTTCTTAATAAAGTATAAATTAACATTAGTTTATTATTCAGGATATTGAAGAACGAATGGGTCAAGTCAGACACGAGGTAGGGGACTTCATCTAAATCTCCTTTCATTGAGGCCTATTTTATTTTAATACAAGACTTTATTTTATATGCTGTATAAAAACCATTGAATTTTCAAAGGGAATCTATTTATATGAAGCATTTTACTAAACAAAAAAATGAATTTTTGTTATTTAAGCGGTGACAATGACCTTTCATCCGCCGTGAGAATTATTTGTTTTTTGGCTTCCTTAAAAAGCCGTAATGTTTTTTTCAAAGAAAAATAATTATCATATAATCTTTTATGTATTTTGTTATTGAAAAAAGTTATGATAATTGATTTTTTATTTCAATATATTTAAGTGATATATTGTGATTTAAATGTGGAAATTTTTTCTTCCCTTTATATATGTTGTATGTGTTATGATTTTAAGATGGTACTTGGACATTTGACAGGTGGTTACGTGATAAACCAAATGACAGGTTGTGTCTTGATAAACCAGGATGGGTTGTTACATTATAACCTCCAAGGTATTGGGTATGGAAGTTTTCTGTATGGCTATTCCATTTAGTGATATGTATGGAAGTTGACCGTATGGTTATTCCATTTAAGTATGATTATGTCCCAAGTTACCTTTATATGTTATGTGATATTTTTATGGGTTTTATGGTAATATTTTGGTTACAAAAGGGTATGTACTGATATTTTAATTCTGTGAAGAGTATTTACTACTTCATAATGGTGAAAAGTATTACTTATGTTATCGTATACATGGTTTACTTATTGTTTTGAAAAACTAACAGTTTTATTTCTTTGTGTATCCATTATTGATCTTTTTATGCTCATCCCAAATTATTGAAATGTTTTTCACAAGACATAATGTGGAATAGGGTCAAAGATGGGATCATGGAAAAGTCACATTGTCTTAAACATGGAACAAGACATGACTCTTTTTTTCAAGAGATCTTGTTTTATGAAAAAAATGGAAACTGAGTAGAAGTGTCTACTTTGTAATCTTTTGAGATGTAATAGTTATGTAAAAATTCACTAAAACACCAAACCTGAAAAGATCCTCAATATAAATTATTCATTTAATTCAATATTATGTAATTTTTTAAGGTCGGGTCCTTATAATATTCCTCATTTAAGTTTAGTTTTATTGAGAACAATTATCTCGTATAATATTTGATGTTTGGTATTGTGATATTTGCAATGAAAATTTTGTAGTGTTATCTCTATGGTGAGAAGTGTGAGATATATATTGATCCTAATAGAATCAAATATATATTAACATATAATGAACTTAATATTAACCATTTAATATGGTTAGATATCATCTATTATTATGAATTCTAAATCCACTATTATATTGGAAATGAAAATAAACCAGAAAATGATCATCGTAGAAAAGATCATGTGTAATTATCAATGAATAGAATTTAGAATGATCCAATATACTTAGATGTTAAAAGGAAGTTCATGGGAATCATAATGGAAGGTACATTGTCATTCCTTAAACATATTATTTCTCACTCGTATCTTTTATTGAAGATAAATTATTCTCAATGAAATGATGTGGAAAATCAAAAAAATGTCGAAGCAATCAGATATGGGGAATCCTTATAGTTCAAAATTATTTAGGAATGAGTCATACAATTTTGGTCAGGGCTATGTGTACCATAAAATCTTGGGATAAGCATAGGTATTTTTAATAACTCTATATCTCAACATTCTCTATTCACCCAAGGAGAGAAAAGTTGTATTGAGATTTACAACAGAGCTATTGTTGGCTGATATGATGACGGAGACCATTATATGTACATTAATGTGTATGGTTTGTTATAAAATTATGGTTTAAAGGAAAACATATATGGGGATTATTCAACCATCTCCCAAAACATCATATAAGTGGGAAAACATAATTATGGACATTGTCACTGGACTTTTGAAGACATATAGTGGAAAAAAATCTATATGGGCCATTGTGGATCGTCTTATAACAACTGCTCACTTTTTTTTATTATAAAGGAATTATCACTTGAAATAATTTCACATATATACATCATAAAAGTGGTGTAGCCTCATGGAGTACCATTATTTATCATATCTAATTGTGATACAAGATTTAGCACCTTGTTCTGTAAAATAATTTCAGAAAATATAATTACTAAGGGGATCTTATATACTGATTATCACAACCAAACTGATATCTAATCTAATTAGACTATTTTGAATATGTATACATGTACAGATCATTTTTATTTAGTTTAAAGTATTATGGGACAAACATCATCCACAAGTGCATTTCTCTTATAATAATAGGTTCCAATCGATCATCAAAATGGACTATATTATTCCCTTTGTGGTAAAATATGTAAAAAACCAATAAGATAAAATGATGTTAGAGAACAGAAGATGTTGGGATAAAAAATTATTGATGAAATGGGTGGAATGTGAAAGATCATCCATCAGAATATCTGGCCTGCCTAAATTCCACACAAGATACATTCATAAAATTATTGACATGACATAGATTTTGTGGTTGGTGACATGATATTCTATAGGATATATCCATAGTATTTTTTCTTGAGATTTGGGATTAAAGGAAATATAAATCCCCTGTATATTTTCACCATTAATATTTTCGATCATGTAGGATTTGTGGCCAATTAAATTTCAGTTCCACCATGAATTTCTAATATACTTGATGTATTCCATGAATACCTCACGGGGGAGAAGATACCAGATCCATCACATGTACATAACTCAGATGTGGTTAGACTAGAAAATGATCACTCCTATAAGGACTAGCATACAAAGATCTTAGATCATAAAGATAATATTTTATACAACATGACCAATCCATATGTGAGGGTACTATAGAGAAACCATGCGTATGAAGATGTGACATGGGAACCCTAGGTACTGATGAAGAATAAATACAATCAATTATTTTCACCTTAGTATGTAAAATAAAAATTTGAGGGTGAAATTTGATATGGGGGGAGTAATGTAATGACACATAATTTTATAAATAGAATATACCTTCTTACAATTATGACATAAAGCACATACATGATATACAGTACCAAATTAAGACCTTATTCACATAAATTAATAATGATAATTTTTTTATAAAATAAGATAATAAGAATGAAATAAATTATTGAGGAAAAATAAATAAAATACAACACGATGAGGATAGGAACGTTTGGATTTGTTTGATCCAATAGAATGATCAAAGTAATGAAAAAATACATAGAAATATATCATAATGATAATTATATAACATTAACCTAAATTTATAAATTATATATAATATTCATAGAAAATGTAAGTGAATATATAAGGAATTAAATAAAAGGTATTTATTGAAATTAAGGAACCTATAATGATGGACTAGTAACCTTACTAACAGAACATTAATCTGATTTTTATAAATACTAATCTGGCCATTATAATAGTAACATGACCTATGAAAGTATAAATAAAATATATTTATCATATAAATTAAAATATGATATATTTTTATTTTAGTATAAGTATATAAATGTTTTCAAAATGATAAATTATGTGTTTGTATTTTTTGTGATGCATAAATGTTTATTTAAAATATTATATTTAATATAATGATATAATAGAATTTCTATTTTCAAAAAATAGTTTCAAATATTTATATTATATTTTATTATAATTATAATATAATTTTATGTGGTCGTAATTAATTTTTCAAAGTGTTATAAAATTGATTATAAAATTAAAATCGATATTTTTTGAATAAAGGAAAATTTTATTTTAAAATTATGTTTATATTATTTAGAAAATTATTCCTAAAACATAAATAAAAATATTTATGTCAACACATCATAAAATAATTAGAGATAATTTTTGTTATTATCTTAAAATAGTTTAGTTTTATTAGTGAATAGTGAAAATTGTAAATTTATTATTTTTAATATTATATGCCAAATACATGATTTTTTAGTCATGGATGATGTAAGAACCCATTCATTATAACTCCAGTGAAATATTTACCATATTTATTCACATAAATCAACACTATTGAATGTCTTGAACAAAAAATAATATACTAATGAATATAATAACCAAAAACACCCCTCTACTCCCTTTATAAGTACCACCCATCACCACCCCTTATCCACAAACCATATAAGCCTTATATCTTTTCAAAAATATACTTATTAAATTCCCAATAATCATCCCCCATCCAATACTTAATTGTACCAACAAACACCCAATTCAATTTTCTTTATGGGGACCAACCAAGAGGTGTCATTCATGAGTAACTTTATCAAACCATCTCATTTAATTTATTTTCCTCTTCTACCATATTATCACGTAATTAACCCATTAAATAATAATAAATCAAATATATTTTATATAATATATTTATATATTAATAATGGAATATATTATTTTCAACTTTTTTCCCATATACTATAATTAAATGAAAGAAAATATTGTCAAAATTATGGGGTGTTACCATCTCTGTGGATAATGAATTTTTGTTTTCACTAAAACCTACAAGGGTGGTCATGAAACCATTATTATTAAATAGGAATTTCATGTGTATATTATAAAATATTTTATGTTCTGGAACTAATATATAAATATAATAGTTAATAAAATGAAACTAGTTCATGACGGTCGAAAAACATTAAAAAATAAACTAAATAATTATCATCAATCATTTATCAAAAGAAAAATCCCAAAAATAGAAAAAACTAGTTTTTGGTAACATTTAATCATAGGAATGTTAATTTATACTCTTTAATTTTATATCATATGAATTATTAAAAATTAAAAATAACATCCAAAATTTTATAAAATGGAATCGACTCAGTCCCCCGAAATTAATGCTCCTAGAATAAAGAAATTGAACATTATAATTCATTGAAATGGACATAAAAGAACTTAGTATATTTATATGAAATAAAATACATGTAGAGTTTTTTTAATAAGTTAATAATTGAATCTTATTTGATTATCCATGAGATTAAGTAAATGTAGAGAACATATTTTATTCTAAGGTATGATATCTCTCCGAACCTCCATTTTTTTCCTTCAGGTTACACATTTTCTCTCTTTACCAAAATATATATTTTCTTTAATCATATATAAGTATCATAAAAACTATTATAATGTATAAAAAATTTATATATATATATATTATTCTTTATTTAAGGGAAAATGCTTGTTCTAAAATGATCCCTTCTCAATTCCTCTCAATAAGAAAGCATGATTAAAGTGAAATTGTCTTACATTCCATTTACTATTTTAATCCACGAATAATTAGGTATAATCACATTTTTTACTATAAAAATATATCTATACTCATTTATGGGTTTATAAAAAATCTATCCTTATGTCCTCTTTGATGAATCAATATTATTTTCTCTAAAACTAAACATATGTGGAACATTTCTACTGTTATATATAAATTATTTTTCATGTCTTAAATTAATTTAGACATAATTATTCATGATCTATTATTATCTTCTATTTATTATTGTCCAAAATAATTAAATAATATATTTCATAGACTCCATTATGATTCTCTTTTTTATTATGGGTTATGGAATGATTACAATACCTCATTTATTCTACGGGAAACAATAATGCTAATCTCTTATATTTGACTCTTTATATAGAAAAAATTTGTAAGACCATGTTATGATGGGTTCACCTAGATTACACTAAAATGTATTGGGTAATTTTTTTTATATTGAGGCATCATGTATGGGATTTTGGAATAATGCTAATCCATTATTGTCCTTTTCCCACCATGTGGTATATTCTTGGAAGTTATCCTTAACTCATGTTTCTATCAAGTTGTATGTCACTACCACATTCAAATATTTTCATGATAGTATGATTAAATTTTATATATGTTATTATTTCATATGTTTATTCATGTTCTATGATTTTTATGTTACCAGGTTAGGCTTTCTAACTCATGTGTTATGATTTATTCCTGTGTTTTTTCTTTACTATGATTTTAAGCTCAACCGTTTTGCTAATGTATTACCTAAGTTATCCTTCACAACTATATATACTCAAAGAGAGTTGATAAATAATTATGTAAATGAATAAGATTATTTTTTATTTTAATTTATTCAAATTATTTCCCTAGTCTTCCAAACACATAAGAATTTAAGATCCTTGGTTTTTATATTATGGATAGTTATGTTTGAAATCATGTAATTATATCTCTAAAATCATTGTCCAGCATAGGGAATGTATTCAAGTATTATATTTTTATTGGTACCAATAATATGATCAATATACAGTTTATCATCAGGAAACAATATCAATTCATGATAATTTGGTAAAAATAAGTTTCATCTTCCTCCTTGAAATTGAATAGATTTTGAAGGAAATTCACAATAAGGAGGGTGACTTCCTTCTCTAGAAAATTTATTTGTATCTAAAAAAGGAAATATAATACATAAATATAATAGAATAAAATTATTATAAAGGGAGTATCATAAGGTTCACTTGTAATCCCAAATGAAAAATTATGATAGGGGGAGTTGTATACATGTGATTCAATAATCTCTACCTTATCTGTTTTCACTAAAAACTATAATTCAATGATTTTTGGTGGAGTTTCAATAGTTATTGAATGAATAGATATATTATATATAACCAAATCACATTTTGTGTCCACAAAATTGGATAGGGTGGAATATTGTATCCCTTTATATGTTTGTGGTGATTTTTATTGATTATCTTTGATAACTATTATCTTGTAGAAGTAGTTCACATAGTGTCACTATTCCTTTTAGATGAATGATTGGTGAAAAGGATGAGGGTTTACTAGATAATTACTCTCTTCCATCACATCGGTGGGTTTATATAATCATTAATCTTTTTCTAGGTCCCCTTCCTTTCAATACCTAACTCATTTTCTTATCCCTCATTGTCAACTTTTAGGATGCTTCTACATAAAATTTGATAAGTAGGATTTTGTAATTTATTTCCACCATTGGATTTATCTATTGTAACACAAAAATTAAAATCAAAATTTTGTTTCTTATCCCTATAAATCTATGAGATTCACCAAATTCAATTTTGATTTTTAGGAAACATCAAAAAAATTATTTATAGATATCAAAGTCCCAAATAACCAGGGATTTTCATAGACACTACCAAAGAAGTGGTAAAGATTTATTTCATTGGTAATGTCATAGACAATGGAATATCATGCAAGTATTTTGATTTTCTCGTCGTGTGACCTAATAGATTCACCATATTTTTTTTAACATCAAGTAAATCCTTCTCTATTTTATATTGAAGGGTGTGACATAAATATTTTTCAAAACCCAATATCTAGAATTACCTTCATTACAACACTTTTACCTCTTAATCATTATTTATTTTCATAATCAATGTAAAAACATCTCACTTATCCATCCACATGTTAAAAATTTATCATAACCATATTTTTCTCAAAGCATTGAAGGATGAAAAATATATATTTTCAATGAAGTTGATCTATTATTGGATGATTATGTTATGATATGATCAACTAAAATTTATAGGCATTTGTACCATAAAGGCCTCAATTATAGTGTTTTACCTCTATTGGGATTTATATGTTCCTCCTAATTTATAATTATATTTATAAACAAAGTAAATTAAGAAATTATATCCATGAAAATAACGATTACAGATCTTATTTGTTTAGGAATTTCTATTGTGTCATTATCACATTGCCCCTCACATTTGTTGTTCATCCAGTTTCACTGATTTCCAGGCATTTACAAGATTTAAGTAAAAATTATGGATATTTACATTTCATATATTGATCACATAAATAGGAAACCATTATAAAAAAATGAATATCTCATAAATGATATATATTCTGTAACATATGAATTTCATGTCCTCAGTCATATTTATGCATGATCAATTTCTTAAAATAGTCTTATATAGTCATTTTATGTTCTCGTAATTAATGTTTTTATGATATTATGAATTTATCAAAACATTTACCATGGGAGTGTGAAAACTATTATTCGTTAAGGCACATTGTCATGAACCAGTTCCCGAATGAGTCTAACAAAATACTGTGTTTCCATGGTTGTTCTCCAATGTACATCTATACCAAAGCCACATCCACTTGTAGAAACCATAAAGTGATATATTTTATTAAAACCACTTTCTCTATAATTTACTAAATTTTATGAACGATATTATATTTTTAGTGTTATACCTAAGGAATTCTCTAGAGTTTTAAAATCCTAATCCAAAAATAACAAGACATTCCTTTTATACCAACTAAGATAACCATTATCATTATCACACTTTAATTCATCATTTATTACATAATGTTTCACTTAATGAACCTATATGATCAAAATTACTAGTGTATTTGGGATATTATTCCTATTAAATGACATCATGAAACTATTATACAATAAAATTATTAAATACTTCCTTAATATACTCTTAAATTTTCAATTCTCATCTAAAACATCATAGGATATCCTAGGAACATACATAATAATGGGGAGATTTGTAAATCCAAATAAGGGAATAAAAATACATAAAATCATTGAAGTATTATATATTTGTCAATTAGAATTCAATAGTGCCTAAACATGGTAAAAATCATAATATTGAACAATGATTCATGAAAAAACAAGATAACAGAATGTCAATATGAGAATATTAAGATAGTATAAAACATGACATCATATGAATAACTCATGGTTAAGAACCAAGAAAACATTTCATAATGTGCCTATTATAACCTCCCATGCACTGTAAATGATATCTCATGAGTCTATAACATTACCCAACACATTAAATCACTATCTGGGAACACACATAATAATAATATCAATTACATGTAGAAGTTTTCCACATTGACCATTCAAAATTGGATCATATTTCATAACATTTTCTCCCATGATAATGGAATTAGGAATAAATAAATGTAGTTTCTAATTAGAGAGTTGTTTTTATTTTTAGGCGATTAATTTTCAGTGGAAATGGTTATGATATTAACAATACAAAGTATTAGCATGGGAAAACATAAGATAATTTCCGAAGCATGAGTGGGATATATAATAAATTATTAGAGGTATTTATGAGGTTGAAATGGGTCTATCATCAACTTTAAATCATAATGTCTGAAAAAGGATGTCTAAAATTATATACCATCAATAATTATTGGAAGAAGAATTTTATTACATAAAGAAGGGGCATGAACAAAAAGGATATGGAGGGGATACCTTTCCTTGATATAGCTTATCCAAAAATTTTCAGGGGGTCATGAGAGTGTTGGAAAACATTGGGAGGGATATAGATTGGTAATGAAAGAGTAATAATGTTCTCCATGTTTTTTAATGAATCTAAATATTATATTGGTGGGTTTATATAGGAAAAGAGAGATATGTTCATTATGATTTCCCAAACATAGGTTTTGGACACTATATAATAATTTAATCGAAACGAAATTCCTTACCATTGACATACAACATGGTTTCTAGCAAAGTAGAGTGGTTTTAATTATTTTATATGTTTCATAATTGAGCACATTAAAATAATATAGTTATTTATACACAAGATAGTCTTTTTTACCAAGAATTGACTTTATAAACAAAGAAATATAATGTAGGTTTTGGAGGATTCATAAACGTATTATAAAATTATTAAAATAAACTAAAAGAAAAATGATTTTTATTGGGAAAGTTATTTTCATGGATAAATTTTAGGGAACAAATTACATATCTTTTGGGTCATTCTTATGTAATAATCTGAACCGAATATTTATACAATAATTGATGTCCCATGAAAATTTTACAATCATGGAAAATTATAAAATATTGAATGTTGGAAAATATCAACATGATTATTTGAAAAATAATATTTATTTTCTAAAAATAATATTTATTTTTTCAAATTAATTCAATTATTTTTATATTTTTTATTTTAAAAAAAATCCATGTTTATCCAAAATAAATGGTTTTATAATAATAGTTCTCTAACACTTATATAAATTTCATTTTCAAATTTTAGAATTATATATAATTTATATTTAGTATATAAAATTTAATAAACATCTGTTATTAAAATATAATTTATTTCCAAAATTCATCAATTCATCAAAATGAATGTCTTAATTGAAAGTGCATGTTACTCAAAATTAAAATTTGTGTTTTTTCATATAAACATTTTAATTTTTATAAAAAAATTATGATTTATTTATAAAGTAAATAATAAGGTATAAAAGTAATCATTATTTTATTTAATGAAAAAATACAAATTTTAATATTATTAGGGTTGATATACATTTTCCTCTATGACACTAGAAAATACAGTATGGGTAATGTGAGTGACATTTATATTTTCTTTGGGTAGTTTGAAAAACATTTTATGTTGTTGTGATCTTGATATGATTAAAATTTTTTCATAAATGATTACTATCATGATTTATTAGTTGAATATCATATTTGGGTTGTTATGTATTAAATCCTAGAGATTCTATATCCCTCGAAAGGTATGATATACGGTCTTCATAGGGTATGATACTATTGGTCAAGGGAATCACTTATTTCATCTATATCAATAGACTTTATTTTAAATCATACCAAATTATAATCATAAGATAAATGTGCAGTGAATTTTCTATTTATGGTTTTTATTCATGAATTTATTTTAAAATTAAAATATATATAACCAAATTATTGCATGCATTTTCCATAACCATATTACATAATAAGGAATTTATTTATTCAAAAATGGAATTTCATTTATAAAAGATCGATTAATTATAGTTTTTGAGTGATATCATTCTATGGGATTGGGAGGATCCAAATTTTAATATTATAGTTATATTATTTTTGAATTTTTGTATCATTGCAAAAATTTCTAATCTTATATCCATATTTATTCAAAAAATATATTTTCCATCTCAATATAATAAAAAAATGGTTCTATGATGTGTTCTGTGGGATTTATGTAATACAACATTAATAAATATAACACATTTATATAATTAGAAGTGAAATTCGTTTGCAATAATTCTTGGTCATTATATTCTTCCCCCACAAGAAATGTCAGTTTTTCTTATTTTTACCACTATGATTAAAAATTACAAGGCAAAATTGGTTATATTGCATCCTCAAGTTTCCATGTGATCCCCTTTCAGTTTTTTCTGCCATAGATCGTTAAGATGGTGATTTGATATGTTTTATAGAGGACTTTTTCTATGGTCCTTTATACTGATCATCGTCTTCTCATAATAGGGATCATGTTATAACCATAACACCACTATATTCAGTGTTTATAAGGTATCTTCTACGTACTTTGTCAACAGGGATAATTGGAACATGTAATATACATGAAACAACATTGGTGGGTGTTCTAGTCAATTTTCCATAGCTCATATGTAATCAAAAAATTGAAAGGTGATAATGTATTTGAGACTTATAATTCCTTTTATCCAAAATCTCATTATTTTATTCATAGGATATATGAGGATAAACACATCATATCCAACCTCAAATTCCATGTTTCTTGATATAGCTTTTTTACTATGAGATTTCTTGATATGCTTCTAAATTTCGAGGACCATTTCAACCATTTCATGGATCATTTTGAGTACCAACTACTTAAACTCTCAAATTTTACCAAAACATATAGGTTTCCAATATCTCTTCTCATAGAGGGACTTATAAGTAGAAATTTGGATGACTAAGTGAAAACTATTGTTGTGATAAAACATGTACAGTGGAATATATTGATCATATCCTCATTCTAGGTTCAAATATCATTTTATTACCATTTAATCAGGTGTTTTTATTATTATCTAGGATTAAATATCAGTTTGGGGAGGATAATACATACTAAATTTTAATTATTTGTTTTTATAGTATTAGTGACTTTTTCAAAATAATGGATTAGAGAAAATTAATATTACGGATTCATGCAGCCTTAATAGTTTTCTAATTTATATAATCGAATGATTATCGAGTGATATGTCCTTATGAATTAAATTGAGTGATCATTATTCATAATATGATGCACTATAAATAATATTGTTTTATTTCATCTTGATTTCTTTAGAAGGCTTATGACTTCCATGAACCGGCCTTGGTTGACCCCAAACCGGGAACCCGAACCAATCTATGGCATGGCTCAAAGGGCGTTCCCCATACCTATTGGTTGGATCCTAGTTTCGAGCATCAATGAAGCACTCAATGGAATTATTTCACACAAATATAAACAAGAACTATGATACAGAAAGAACCAGATATCCAACATACTTATATCTTAAATTGAACTGAACATTATTTCTACATGAAATTGAATATAAAACTAAATAATAAAACCAAATGATCAAACATGAAGAACAATCTTGCACCATGTGTCCCCACTGGTCATTCTCCAATAAAAAAATACTCATCGCCCAAAGCGATGAAAATCATGCTGAAACCTAGACAAGAAAAACCAATATGCGTGAGTATTAAAACTCCGCAGGTTATTGAGATATTAAATTCCCGATTCACAAAAATTAAAATACAATAAATATAAAATTAAAATTTGAGATACAATATATAAAAATATGATTTCCAAATGATGTTCCAAGATATAAAAATTACTAGACAATAACTTAAAATTTTTATAAACAATAATGCTAGTAACAATTTTCCAGAGATGTGTAACATCAAAATGAAAATATTTTTAAAGAGGGATTTTAAAAAAAAAGTAAAAAATTTAAATAAAACACACACACTTATGAATTTTCCAAATTAACATACCGTATGCTGACGGTGAGTACAAAATATCCATTGATCACAAGTCAAGGGAAAACCCATAAGCACTAGTTCATTGTGGGCCCCAGGTACCTCGTATCTTGGTGTAAAAGTAACAATATAAAATATCCATTCTCATGCACACGAGTCACTAGTTGGATAATGATCCATAAACTATTTTTACCAAAAATCATAATTTTTATAGTTAGTTAGTGTAGTTATCGTCAAACCTGATATGTGAAACAAGGACAAAACCCCTCTAGATCACTTGCATACTAGTACACGTCCACACCCTAGATACATAGGATTCCCCATTTTTTGGTCAAACAAGTTATAAATATATATAACGCAATTTTTTAAGGAATATTAAATTTATGAATTATACAGACATCAACAACCCATACACATGTCTCACATTTCTTTCATGGATCAACAAACCACCTAATTTTTTTAAAAAAAATTCAAGAATTATAACGAGGCCTTGCACATAATATCT